>JAZKJV010003056.1:0-377052 GCA_037367405.1 Ottelia alismoides | reverse complement strand
TATGAGGTCGTAGTGTAAGATTGGGTTACATGGCCCAATCAATAAAATTCAAAGACCTAAAAATAGTATAAGTTATAAAACAAATGGTTAGAAGCTTCAGATAAAAAAGTATTGAACATGAAAGGTGTAGATCCTTTTGAGACGTACATTTCATGTTGAAAAAAAAATCAAAATAAGTTATATGTACATATTTCAAAACAAATATTTACAACATCAATCTAATTTTTATGGGATTTTCAATAATTAAGAAACATAGAAAATAAAGCACAATAATAGAGTTAATTATATACAATAATTAGGGTTATTTATAAACACGCGTTAGTTAATTAGAGTTAATTTTTATTAAAAATCTCAAGCAAGATGGATAATTAATAATAGATATGATGATGAATCACAGATTTGTCACATACCACCTCTCTGATCACATCATATCCCTCCATCATGCCATGTCTATTTCTCCCACCAACTTCTTCTTTGCATGCACCATCATGTCTATAAATAATGTCCCACATCTTGTTTTGGCTTTTTGATCCTTCTTCACTACTTGTAACCCCAATCCCTTGCATCGCTGAGCTTCCTAGTGACAACAACTAGCTCTAGGGGGTGTTGACGTGGATAAAGGCTGTCAGAGAAGCAATACACCGTTGTTGAGTTTCAACTCCAGGTAATCCCTTGTCGAGCTTCTAGTTTAAGTAGTTATTTAGATTGTAATTTCCTTTTTTAGCATAGTTTAATCATTAGTTTAATATGATTTCATTATACTTAGTGTAATTTAGTCAATCGAAGTTCACTGGAGCCTTTAGCTTCGACTATACCACTCCTTTAACTTTGTCGACTCTCCAACAACACCAACTTCTTTCCCTTTCAATACTTCATCAAATCCCTCATCTAATCCCTTGATTTTGCAAGAATCGAGGAATTAAATCTCCATTAGCCACCACCTTGTTGTAGATCCTCATTCATCATCCCTTTATGCAATCAGCTTCGATTTTGTGTTGAGAGCATGACTCTCGTCTCCTTGACATTTTTATGCAGGAGATAGGCTCTGGAGGACCAACTAGGAGTAGAATCAAGTGAAGAAATCAGTTCCCATGCTGCCAGAGATGAAGATTTCATCTAGGTCTCCTCTTATGAGACCTAGACCTTTGTGACACCTCCTACAACTATGGGAAGCCCCCAGGAAGAAGAGGAGCTGGTCAGTGTGACCGGAGATCATCGGAGGCCTGAGTAATCATCGATCGAAGGAGACAGTGCAGATTGTTCTTCCATGTTTTCCTCAGATATTCTTTGTCGTCCGATCGAGAGGGAGGCATGGATCGAATCTGTGCCCTCCATTCAAAACTAAACGAAGCCGCTCCTCCCATTGGATTTAAGTGGCGCGGCATGACATGCCAAGGATCACACAACCATGCTGTACACGCCAGGCATGAGGACCTCCTGGGTATATTGTACAACTCCCCCGCACTCTTTTTGTATTTTGTTTTAGTCTTACAATATAAAATTATGTGTAATACTTATAGTACCATTTGCAAGAAGGACCATGTACTTTATTTTTATTTCACTTTAAACCTTTTGCCTCACGTGTAGCGCCAAGTGAGGTGTTGTAAATTTTGAAAATACATCCCTATATCATATGAACCTATTCTTAAATGCATTTATAGTTTATTCAAATTACAAAATAGGTCCTTATAACTACAACATTTTATTTTGGTGTATATTTTCATTTTAAATATTTTTATTACTTTAAAAATGTTAGAAATTATATTAAGTGGCTAATGTCATGCTTAATCTCATATAATTTTTATTTTAGTATTTTAACTCATTTTTCTATTTTCTAGAAATAAAAAACATGCATTTCTTCATATTTGACATAAAAAATCCATAAAAATTAGAAACCATATTCCAACGATTCTAAGAAATCTATATTATCTATATTATTATATATTTTAGCACATATCAGAACATATCCATAGTAAAAATTATATAAAAAATCCAAAAATATATCTTCTTGTTTGTGAATTTTTTTAAATATATCTATTATATATTAAAAATAGTTTTGGGCTTATTTTAGATTATTTTTATTTATTAAACCCTAAAAATATTGAATATTTATTATATTCACTATTTTGTATATTTTAATTATGAAAAACTCCTAACAATTAGTAATAAAATCTCTAAAAATTAGTAAAAATAGAGGAAATAAAAAATTGCAAAAAAACATTTTTTCAAATTTAATTTTTTTGACCAATTTATAAATATAATAAGCTATATTACCTTTATAAACATATTACTTATATAATAATTGTAATATCAATATAATTATATATTATTATTTATCTTATATAAAAAATAAAAAGGAATTAAAAGTTTAAAAATTTAAAATAAAAGACAAAATTTAAAATTATAAAACAAATTAAAAATCTAGAAAATAAAATATAATAAAAAATCCACATAAAACAAAAGAAAAAAATAAAAAATGTACACTATCATTAATTAGCAATAATTAATAATTACCTACCTTCGTTTATCCCAGTGTTTGACATTCATATTACTTTAACCTATATACACATTTATCTGAATTATAATAAATTTTAAATCTCTATACACATTGATTCATTTATCACAATTTTGGATTAATTGTTGATTTATTTGATATTGATTGCCGTAACGATGGTCATTCCAGCCTGGTTAGGAACGACATGTCAAATCTTCAGTAATCAAGCAGTCGACTCAATTTTTTCTTTTTATCCTTTATTCCATTAATTACATATATTGTATATGGGTAAACATATGTAAATTCTGGGACATGTGAATAATACTAAAAATCTTGTACATATATTCAAAAAAGATAAAACCCACAAAAGTAAAAATTCAAAAAAAAACCCAAAAGACAAAACAAAAAATGGGAAAATCCAAAAAATGAAGAACCCAAAAAAATTTGAATTCTTGGCAGACCATATTTACTCAAGACTTGTTGTACATTAGACAACTTGATTCAAGTCCGCTCTCAACTTTGAGTACTGTGACTTCTACTCGTTAGGGTCTTAGGACTTTATGTACTCAAAATCCCTGGATCCAAAATATATATGCTATATCGTGTGTAGAATCTCTAGTATTCAAAAACTTTTAAAAATCCATAATATGCATTTTAATCTTAAAAAGTCAAATTACATCTTTTACTTTAGTTGAGGAGGCAAGCCCACTTCGGTCTCATTGTCTCCATCACATCATTAAATTTTGCATAATAAGTAATACATTTTATTTCATTCGTGTCCACTGCAAATCTCTTGTTATTTATTATGGTAAACATTTCAAATGATTATAATGTGATATCATTTTGTTGATCTTAAAAATATGAATTAAGATGAAGGATCGTGGCAACGGTGGTATTGTCTATGTTCATATTAATACTATTACTACAAAATAAATCAAATATAGTGACCGAATGTCTAACATGCGGCAGTGAAGATTTTGTTACCACAAGCTAGGTAAATGTCGTTGTAGCCAAAACTTTTTTTGAATAAAATTTTAACGTCAACTGATTTATTTTGATATCGTCGATGTGAATACTTTCATCGTGGGTGATATTACTAAGTAATTAATAAATAAAACCATGAAAAAAATAAAATAAATAATTATACAAATACTTCTTAAAAAAACATCGCAGAATCGGATTTTATGATTGTGGTAACAACCACTTTAAGTTGCCTTTGTTTAACATTTGCACATACATAAATCGCTGCCAGAAGTAGGGTGGTCAAAAGATTATATTTTTTTGAAGAAGGAAGAGGGTGAAGTCCCAAGGTGGGACCCACCGCAATAGAGATTTATATTAAAAACAGAACAGAGAGTACATTACCTTGCAGTCCAAAGACGACAAAGGGAGAAGTACAAGGCTACTACATTTTCTGAATAAAATCTTTGATTATTAAAAACTAAATCATTTCTCCCTCCCCAGATGGCCCAAAGTGCTGCAAACGGTATAGCGCAGTCATCCGTCGAATTGCCCCCTACTGTCCTGACCATCCGCCAGAAATCCATCATACTAGTGTGAGAGACCCATGGAGCCCCCACCTCTTTCCAAACCTGCACCGAAAATGGGCACGTAAAGAATAAGTGCTCCGTGTCCTCTAGTTGTGCTCCACACCTATCACAGCTCGTGTTTGTGATACCAAACAACCTGCCCCTTCTCGCTTTGTCGCAGACCCTACCCCTCCTAAGGCACCAGAGGAAGACCTTCACTCTGTTCGGGACCCTGCTCGCCCAAACTATCTTCATATCTTGCACTAAATCTGGATCCAAGGCAACCGAGCTTCCCCTGAACATCTCATAGGCCTTCTTCACAGAGAATCTGCCCCCCTCCCACAGGAAATGATCCCTTCCTTGTGTGATACATGTAGGAGAGGGCATCTCATCCCGCAGTCTAGCCAATTCCTCCATTCTTCGCTCCGGGATATCAACAACGAACTGAGGGTTCCACGAACCAGAATCGTAAGCCTCTGCCACAGAACATCCCTTGTCGGACGCCAAAGCAAAGAGCCTAGGGAACCTAGCGCACAAGGTCCCATCCCCCGTCCAGTCATCCAGCAGAACTGAAAATCTTCCCCGGACCCCACCTTAGGTCTCATCCTCGGCCTCATCATTGGAAGGATGTCACGGACGCAACTCCACAACGAGGGCTCATATCTAAATCTTCTCGTCTCCATCGAGCCCCTAACTCCATAAATGTTGCTAGCAGCGTAATAGCCAAACTCTCCTTGTTGCCCCAGATCTGCACCATCCATTTTGCCAAAAGAGCTTTATTCATACTGCTAATATCTCTAACTCCCAATCCTCCCTTGCACTTCCTCTGTGTGAGCTCCTCCCACCGTACTAAGTGAATCCCTGATCTCTGTTGTTTCCCATCCGACCAGAAGAACCTTCTCATTATTAATTCTATCTTTTTCCTTACCCCAACAGGCATCAATCTAGTTGAGAAGAAAAAAACAGGTATCGCTGACAGAACATGCTTCAACATAGTCAATTTCCCGCCCTTTGAAAGCGTGAACGCCTTCCAACCCGCTAACCTCTGTTCAATCTTGCTGAGAACCAAGTCCCAATCCGCCTTCTTGAGTCTTCCTGCCACTAACGGGAGTCCCAGGTAAGTAATGGGTAATTCCCCCAATGGGCAAGCTAGACATGCCTCTCTAGAACTTCCCTCTCCCCCATCCATTCCAAACTGCACACTTGCTTCTATTAATTTTGAGTCCCGAAATACTGCTGAAAACATCTACCAGATGCCTAGCCCTTATGTTCATCTCATCTGTGCCCTCTAAGAATATCACTGTGTCATCTGCATATTGCAACAGCGAAACTGAGATGGACCCTGCCCGGAAACCTTCGCACCAGCCACCTTCAACAGCTCTCCTGAACAAGACCGCTAAAGCATCCTCCACCAAAACAAAGAGCATCGGCGCAAGCGGGCATCCTTGTCTCACACCCCTCTGCTGCTGGAAGAAACCACCTTCAGGCCTACCATTCACCAGAATCGTGAAGGCTGATGTCGTGACGCACCTCTTAATCCACGAGATCCAAAGGTCGGAAAAACCCCGACATCGAAGAGACGCCCATAAAAACCTCTAGTCCACACAGTTATAAGCTTTCTCAAAATCAATCTTCCAAAGTAAGGCCTTTTTTCCTTCCTGCCGCCATTGTAAACATATCTCCGAAGCCATAACCAGTCCGTCCGCCATCTGTCGGCCAGGGATAAAAGCAGTCTGATTCTGTAGGATCACTGTATCCAGCACCCGCTTCATCCTATTAGCAAGCACCTTAGCAACGATAAGATATATCGCATTGGACAACGCAATTGGTCTATAGTCCTCCACACTTAATGGCGAGTCCTTCTTAGGAAGGAGGACAATCAGAGCCCGATTAATCTTCTCGAAGCCCCTGTTGCCAGGTCTAAACTAGTTAAGCATACCCAATACATCTTCCTTTAGCATGCCCCAAAATTCCTTATACAAGCAAACAGGGAAACCGTCCGGACCCGGGACCACCTCCGAGTTTAGCCCCAAAACAGCCTTTCTTACCTCCTCTTCTTCAAACTCCGACTCCAGACTCTTTGCCTGCGCCTTCGAAAGAGACTCCACCCCCTGTCCACGCCACCTTCACCCATCCCCTTGTCCCCTTCTCGACATCCTCACAAAATGATCCCTGAGAGCACGCCCTAAAAAAGCATCCCCTGCCACTCTCACACCTCCAATCTCGAGAGATTGAATGAAGTTTCTTCTTCTTCTTCCTGACGTCATTGAATGGAAGAACCTTGTGTTTGCATCCCCTTCCTGCAGCCACTTTTAGTTGACAATGATATTCCTCAAAAGATTACATTGCCACCACCGAAATCAAAATCAGTTGGCGATGATATTCATAAATAAATTATAATGAAAAACGTGATGGTGTGAAACTCATGTTGGTAACCCAAAGCCAAAGGTTTAGTTTATCCGTGTCGGAAAAAGAAGAGGAGGCCCCCCGTTCTTATCTATGTAGGTATGCCTCATGTGGATAAGGATTCCCAATCCCAGGTACCAAGCAAAAGGGGTCAAGAATGCCGAAATGGCAAGATGGGTCAGAAGGACATTTGTGATGGTTCCACAGCTTTCTTTTTTGGAATTATCGTATACATCGGTGAGATAAGCAATTAATTAACTCCCGCCTTAGCTTCGGGATAAAACCCAAGTGGGTGGGTTTAAATTGTTATTATCGGCACAGGGTTCATGTTTCGCATGTATTGGTGTGTATCACGTCACGTGCAAATACAAATATGTAACGACATTTTGTTTATATGGACATACACCATTTATATAATGTCAACAGACGGCTTTGTGGTCATAATGTAATGGAATTGCCGCGTAGATACATGGAAGCATGCAACATTAGCCGATATTGATTCATGCACGGTAACTAATAAGCAAAGAAAATATCATTCTTAAAAGAATTCATAAAATCCATTCAAATTGAGAGTTCATTATTACAACATAAATAAAGGCATATTAGTACAAGAAAAACCTAATAATGACTTAACATGCCTTTTAATTCCAATAGACATACATATATCTAGTATAAATCATGTTATTATCCATACCATGCCAAAAGTCCCGTCGAGTCTGCCACACGAACTTTAATGCTTGGTGAAACTTGTTCTTCACCAGAAATTGTCAAAACATAATTTTCCATGAGCATGATGCTCAGAATGCATCGGGGTCCATGCACGAGAATTCTAGTGGTTTTTTAACCCATTATATTGCATGTACTTGAATTTCCATGAAAAAATATCATTACATGCCTAATTGTTCCTATGCATGCCTAAGTTCATTCCTTAATGTGTGTAATTGACCTCTTTCATATGTACGAGTATACGTATGTAATATGCATAAGAACATATTAACATACATTTCTTACATCTTTTGGGGCATATTTCATAAGATTCATAGCATGTACTTATTCCTTTTATCATACAATACTCTTTGCAAGTTAGCCCCTTTAGGATGACTTTGCATGACTTATAATGGTTTACTTTCTTAAATTATTTCTTGCAATAACTTGTAATGATTTATTTTTCTTTAAACCATTTTCTTGCATACATTTACGTATATACCTTAACATTAAAATAATTGCACATATGCCTATGACATTAACATAATTGCACATATGCTCTTTTTTATTAACATAATTGCACATATACCCATGGCATTGACATAATTCTAATATGCCCATGACATTAACATAATTTCACATGTGCTCATAACATTAACATAATTACACATATGCTAATAACATTACCATAATTGAACATATGTCCTGGCATTAACATAACTGCACATACACCCTCAATTTGTTTGATTTTTAAAGTTGTCTTGATTATTAAATCGTTAAATGGATTTGGTGGTTTTGATGATTTTGGTGGTTTTACTATTGGCATTAGCAACCCATGAACACAACATACATGACAGTGTATCTACAACTGTAGATGTCTTATCTTTTACCTGAAGGATTTCGAGAATCCTCAAGCGCATCACGGAAGCGTGTCGATCGCATCGTATGCAATCGGAGCAACTAGTCGTACTAGATGCTAGATGCAGCGGAAATTAAAATTTTAACTTTAAAGATGAAACCACATGATCACGAGAACACTTCTCGGATCGTTTCATCAAACCACAAAGTATAAGGAATACCTCTTGAAGCGTGGTTGTGATCGCGAGATCCCAAAGTAGAGATCCTCCTATCTTAAGTCCGACCCACGGAGAATGCGCTTGCGGGCACGATGATGAGTCGCGTCCTTCCCGCAATCCTTTGACGAAGATCCAAGCGTCGAGGCGTAGAAAAAAATGATCTCCTTCCTAATACACAAAGTGGACGGCCACTTGAATATTAGGGAGACCCCACGAGAATGAGAGAGAGAGAGAGTAGAGTTCTTCAACTCAAGAATGTTGTCACTTGGAAAGGCTACCCTAGCCCTCCTTTTATACTAGTTTAGGATCCAATGGATCTCAATCCATGGGACACATAGATCCAAGGGCTATGCTTGGTCCATGCTAAATCAATGGCTATGATTGTTGTTGGTTAAAACCAACAACATTAATTTAAATTAAAAAAATGTTGCAACATTATCAACATAATTTAATTTAACATTAACTAATTAAGAGATAATGTGATAAATAAAAATGGAGTCAACCAACCACCCTAAATTATAGGGGGTTATTTTGTCTCCTTTTATTTTTATCTTATTATTTCTTAATAAATTGCAATAACTATTATTGCAATAATATCCACCAAATTAATTCCAAATTAATTTGTGAATATTTCAATCATGCCATTGATCATTATGTGAATCATATTCACAACCCAAACTAATTTGTAAATTACATTTCCAATTAATTAATTAATGTGAATCCAATCCACACAATTAATTAACAAATGCTATTTACATAGATTCTCTCTCTTATATATGTATATTATAAATCAATAACACACATATATCATGGATAGTGTTATCCACATTCTCTTAATCTTTGATAATTAAATCCCATTTAATTATCTTAGATAATCATTTTCACAATATGAATTATATTCATATTAAGCTTGATAATTAAATCTCATTTAATCATCAAGTCCTTGCTTGGATATTTTATCAAAAGAATTACTCTTGAACCCTTTCAAGAATAATGTGCTTTCTCCGCAGATACTTGGAGACAAAGATAGGGCGATTGTATTATTCCACGTATAGTGACTTGGATGTTGAGATCTCATCTCAAATCCAGATCGTACGAACCTCCCACAGATGCTTGATTAATTCAAGACCGTAAATCCAATCTTCTCATTGAATCTGAATCTCATTCAGATCAATGTCCAACACTTGGACTAAGATCGGATTGCTTCTCTACTGAAAGGAGTCACTAAAATCCAGACCTGTTTCATCACTCCCTCGGAATGGAAGCGTCATGGATATACAATCGTTTATGATCACATCACCCTTCAGGTATTCCCAATACCTGTACATCCTGCATACTGGAAGACCCATGGTCAACCCGAAGATCAAGATCTATTTTACACTGTCTTCTTCAGGGTTTGATCACCAAGTTTCTCATTTGATCATTGGGATTTGGTATCGATCATATACTTTCCAAAAGCATATATCATACCTAGGTCTTGATCATATACTTTCCAAAAGTATATATCAAACCTACAAATTCAGTCAAGCTTCCAAAGCGAGACGACCGTGCACGGAATTTGATTCCTCCCAATATCTCATGAGTGAGCTCATGTCTTCCGGTTCAGTAGTGAACCTGTATGATCCCTTTGAGAGATCGTATTACTCATATGCCCTTATATGCACACCAACGCACCGGTGTATAGACCTTGGTTAGGTCATCAACCTATTGGTCTGTCAAATGTACACACTCAGACATATAGCAATACATCTGTCTCCGGTCAGAGGATGCGTGCCTATGCTGTGACAGCATTCAACATAGGACTTTGGTTATCTCGATCTCGTTAAGTCAACTCTTTGACTTAACTAATCTGACACCTCCGAATCTCTATTCTTATGCAGAGGACCTGCATCAAGAGGTCGGTCAGATATCAGCCTATGTGAGAAAGGATTGCCATCTCCTACTCAGGCTGGAGATCACATCTTAACAATCATTTGACGGTGCTTGATGAGTCCTCAATCTAACCCTTTAGATATTCATCCAAACACCAGCCTCTATGATTCAATAATTGAATCAACAGCTGTATGATCATTAAGACAGCCATGGTACATAACCCTAATTGTACAAAGGGACCTATTATGCAAATTATTTATTCTTCATTTCAGATCAGGGAATGATATTTGCAATAACATTTATTGCATAATGGCTCGTCGTGGGCTCACATGTCCAACAATCTCCCACTAGCCCAAAGAGCCATTAATGGGCTAATCATTTAAACTCACACTCATGTGACAATCATAGGCCATTTAGAAATAGCTAGGTAAGCTGATCAGTCACTCTGTTCCCAAAAGACTATGCCAAGTCCTTTTACGGTACTTGCATATCCCTAGGTAACAGTGCTCGCATCCAATGCGAATGTTGCATCTAATGCAACCAATACTCAATCTAGTCAAAGCAGTTATAGTGTCTTTGACACTATTGCTTAATAACTATTATAACCAGTATTTCCATAATCCTTACCAGAATATCCTTATTCCTGGAGATCACTATCTCCTACGGTATTCGCAGTTAAGACCTTTTAGATTTCCATCTAAAAATCTTAATTTCTTGAAGATATTGTTATTACTTCAATCAAGTGTTTTCTCTCCATAGTAGGATTAGCAACACTTTACTACTCCCACTGCATGGCAGATATCTGGCTTTTGTACACATCTAGTATACACTTAGCTTCTCGTAACTGATGCACAAGTGCAAGCAGTTTTAGCATTCACTTCCTCAACTCTTTGAGGTGCTATCCCTTTTGATAGGTCAGTACCAAATCTCAAGGGAAGGAAGCCTTTCTTGGAATTTCCAAGAATGGAATATGTCCAAGGTGTACTACAAATGTGACAGTCCCAATACCCTCTTTTCTTTGATTCTGAACAACTTCAGAACTAAGATCTAAGAGGTATTCTTGAGATCATATCTCAAGGTATGGAATAGCCAGTCTATAAAACACTTATCATCCTTATATCATTCCAAATGATTAGGATATTATCTACATTTAGCATGATGAATACAATGGCACTCCCACTAAGCTTCACATGGTACATCAAGATTATATCTAAAATCATAACACTTATGATTTCATCAAATCTGATGTTCCAACTACAAGAAGCTTATTTGAGTCCATAGATGGATTTCGTTAGCTTTCACAGCTTACTTTCCCAAATCATGAAGCCCTGGGGCTACTTCATGTGAATATCCTCAGAGAGGTATTCTTAGAGGAATGCAATCTTGAATTACATCCTGAAGATGCAATAGTCAAGTTGTGTAGCTAAGGTTAGCAATATTCTGATGAGTTTAAGCATGGTTACCGAAGAGCAAGTCTCATTGCAAGCAATGTCTTCTCTTCCGGTGTGTAGCTTATGGCTACGAACCGAGCTTTTAACGTCTCTACCTTCTCATCAGGTTCCCTCTTCTCTTGAAGATCCATTTACATCTTTATGGGTCTAACCCTTATAGGTGGATCCTCGAGGGCCCATATACAACACTTGTATATGAAGTCTACTTTAGACTTTATTGCTAATATCCATCATTCCATGTCATGATCCTTAGGAGCTTCATCACATGAAGTCCGGTCATTGTCAGACTTGGCTGACACATGGAATACATCCTCAAACTCATTTGAAGAGGTATTAATGTTTCATCTTTAATTGTCCTTTTAGTTTCCGATTTCAGGAGCCTCATTATCTTCTCAAGATTAAATGAGTTCCTTTACTTCATTTTCATCTTGATTCTCAAGAGTCTCAATCCTCCAAGAATCACATTCTCAGAGATGAGATCTTTTAAGAATCTCAAGGTCATAAAGTAGGTATCCAATACCATACTTTATTTTCCTAATGAAGTAGCACTCTCAAGTGCTAGATTCCAGCTTAGATCCATGGAATCTTATTAAGGATATATATTGTAGTCTCTACTACACATATATACCAGGAAACTAAGAGGATAATTATGCTAAAATTCATCATTGATCAAATCATGTCACACATGATCCAATTGTATCTCCCTACAACTCCATTGAGTTCAGGTTTATCAGGAGGAGTGAGATAGAAATGATATTCATATCTCCATAAGGTATTCTTTGAATTTTATCTAATAGGTACAAGCTACCTAGGTTAGATCAAATTCATTTCATCTTTCTTCAAACTTTGGTTCTAAACCAAAATTGTGAAATCTTTGAACATTTCAAAGGTTTCTCAGGTGAAGAGAAGAAATCTCATATCATACGTAATCATCAATAGATATTACATATCCATAATGTTTACTATGATATAGACGATCTACATACATCAATATGTATGAGATCTTGAATACCTCGACATCTAACACCATTCCCAAAGAAGGGTGTATTGGACATTTTACTTTGAATACAATATTCACAAGTATGTAAGATTTGAAATTTTAGACATTCTAAAGTTTCATATCTTACTAGTCTATTGATCAAATCAATAGACATATGTCCAAGACTTGATGCCAGATCATTGTCAAATGATCTTCATCCTCCTATTTGATCTTATAAGGTTTGATTTTCAGTATTAGAAATCTTAATGAACCATTCATTAATTTTTCTAATTTTGTGGAGTCCACTAGATGTTAGATTACTATCTGAAATATTTCCATCATAACTCTTTATGATAGTTCTATCTCAGAATTCATGTTTATTTCCAACATTTAGAAACAAACAATGGGGTATTCTAATATTTAGGTCATAGAGACATTCTCTAAGACTAAGGGCTCTCCCACTGAGAATATGAAGTCCATCTATCCAACAGAGACTGCTGTAACAATTACAACAATATCCATGTAGATGACTACTAAACCTTAAGATCAAATTTCTAATCTTCTAATATATATGCAACCAGTTGCAAATGTCATTAGAAGATTGGGATACAATTGTCAGACTTTATCTTATGAAATAATAAAGTCAGAGTCAATGATTATATGTAGATTATTCTGATGCTCTATCTGAGTCCTTTACTAAGTTTTTTAGATAGACTTGATATTCATATTATCAACACATCAACTTATTGCAGTATTGGCATTCATCCAACTCTTTGGATGTCATATGGAAGTCACAGAAGTAGGTCAACTCTTTGACTTTCCTTCTTATTCGGGTCCGACCCATGCTTCCACTGTGCTCTCTTCATCTATAAACAACCATTGTTCAAGACAAAGAATCTCTTATGTTAAATTCAAAAGAATTTAATGTAAGAGCATTTCAACATTTATACAGGCTTCATTAAATTCATACAATATGAATATCATAAAGCTTCATGAATGACTTGAGTATAGATAGTAGAATGATAACACTCATCATATCTACATTCATCTTAACTCATGGAGACTTAGGTTCAGGTAGGTATTCAAACATTTCGAATACATCATCTCTTTCGAGCCACCATTCTGCATAATGCAGAGAACCATGTCATTCATGATTAAATGTATAGAGCACATATGTATGCCAAAATATCTTCTTTTATTTTATAAGGATTATTCGACAATTATGATCACCATCGACATGTCACTTCCAAAGTACACTCGATGAAAGATCAAGACTATAGAGACATACAAACCCTAAGGTGATGTCTTATTGTCTTATTTAATTGCCCTTCCTCATTATGTTGAGGGGACTTGCACACTGCAACCACATACATTATGTGTCCAATTGCAAGTACAATATCTGGATCATGAGTCCAATCCAAGATATTTTTACTGGTTATCATTGAGTATAACATTGAGTGGGTTTAATGAAGGATTATCTGAAATAAGAAATTTGCATAAGTGTATATATATTATATATACATGTTTTACTTTGATTTAGGAATTTTTATATCAAAGTTGTCTTGCCTTGTCAACACTGAAAGTTCATTCCCTTAATTACTTTCAATGTAAGAGATATTCTTACCATTATATCTCTAGCAAGATCTGGGATCTCCTTTCCTATCTTTGTTGCATCCCAATAATATGAGAACCTACAACTCGGATAAAAAGAAGCGGGAACACATTCCGCCTTGCAAGTCCAACTTGCATTTCCCAATTCGGTCTTTAATACCCGGGCCCACCACCCCTAAGATGATGTTGACCCGTCATTAATTGAACCAACCGTCAACAGGCTTAATACTCGCTATACGCAATCCAATATCGCCCCAATAATATGAGGACCCGATATTGGGGTCACTACGTATACGGCCTTACTCTTTCGAGAAGCAAAGAACCCGATCCAATTAAATCATGCACAGGATCTGTCACTTCGGACAGGCGTCTCCCATACACAACAACTGGCGACGGAATCCTTTGCCTTGACGGGAGACCATGGATGTCACTTATGTGATCCTCCACCTCATATTCAAATTGTAATTAATTATCGTGAATCATATTCACATAATTAATTCTTCCAAGGGAAATATACATCTATTCATAATAGAGTGTTTATTGGATATAATTAATTTAATCACATTAAATTAATCATCAATCCAATCATCAATCAACAAACATGTCTTTTACTTGAATAGTAGGTATTATCTCAAAATACGTATTATTCGAATTTTAATAATTAGAAAAATACATATTGTCTGTCTCCGGTATTATACAGTCCCTACCCGCTGTCATGGCCAGTACCGACGAGAGTGAGACGGACCACATACGTTGCAACCCGCTACCCCAATGCTCTCCGACTAGGCACCACATCCGCCTCGGGAAAGGATAATACCAGATAGACCATCATGTACTTTGAGATGTTCATCGGTTTTTCAACCGAAGTTATACCATATAATATAAATCAAAACATTTTTGATTATAAGGAGATTTGCTAGACAAATCCCCAATCCTATTCAAGCAAAAGGGTTTTCATGAAAAAGTTGTCCTACAACAATTGTAGGATAAACTATAGTTTTCATGAAAGCAATGTTTGTTGATGAAACAATGATCAAGATCTAATATCTCATCATTGTAGTTTAGGCAAGTGTCATTCAATGAAATAATTATTTCTTTAAATATTTCACAAATATTTATCACTAATTATTCCAGAAAATTAACAATTAATTTTCATCATGATAATTGAATGACATATCACAAGGTTCAAGATCAAAATTGTTAATTTCCAGCAGTGACCCCCAATCACTAAAATTAACTTATCTTGATCAATTTAAATCCAAAAAATGCAAACTCAATTTCCAAAGATTGCCTATTTGATTTATTAAAGAACCCAAGTGATAATTCACGCATTTCAAGGCGGATTAAAACCGTAATCATCTCATTAATTACGTTCAAATCCGCAGTTCCCGCAACAGTGAATATAGTCATATTCAAAAAGCCATATCTTGAGCAAATAAAGTCCAAATTTAGTAAACTCAAGTCCTATGGTTTCCTTTTTTAATGAGGAACAGAATCCAATTGAAAATTTCGTGTTTAAACATTTTAAACAGTACGGAAAAATTCAATTAGACAGAGGTGCGAAAATTGAAATGCAGTAAAAATTTCGCAACCCTTTGAAGAACCAAATCGTCTAAGGTGTATGGCTCATATCCAAAACCTTATTCAACCTGGCTCTGATACCACTTGAAGGATTTCGAGAATCCTCAAGCGCATCATGGAAGCGTGTCGATCGCATCGTATGCAATCGGAGCAACTAGTCGTACTAGATGCTAGATGCAGTGGAAATTAAAATTTTAACTTTAAAGATGAAACCACATGATCACGAGAACACTTCTCGGATCGTTTCATCAAACCACAAAGTATAAGGAATACCTCTTGAAGCATGGTTGTGATCGCGAGATCCCAAAGTAGAGATCCTCCTATCTTAAGTCCGACCCACGGAGAATGCGCTTGCGGGCACGATGATGAGTCGCGTCCTTCCCGCAATCCTTTGACGAAGATCCAAGCGTCGAGGCGTAGAAAAAAATGATCTCCTTCCTAATACACAAAGTGGACGGCCACTTGAATATTAGGGAGACCCCACGAGAATGAGAGAGAGAGAGAGTAGAGTTCTTCAACTCAAGAATGTTGTCACTTGGAAAGGCTACCCTAGCCCTCCTTTTATACTAGTTTAGGATCCAATGGATCTCAATCCATGGGACACATAGATCCAAGGGCTATGCTTGGTCCATGCTAAATCAATGGCTATGATTGTTGTTGGTTAAAACCAACAACATTAATTTAAATTAAAAAAATGTTGCAATATTATCAACATAATTTAATTTAACATTAACTAATTAAGAGATAATGTGATAAATAAAAATGGAGTCAACCAACCACCCTAAATTATAGGGGGTTATTTTGTCTCCTTTTATTTTTATCTTATTATTTCTTAATAAATTGCAATAACTATTATTGCAATAATATCCACCAAATTAATTCCAAATTAATTTGTGAATATTTCAATCATGCCATTGATCATTATGTGAATCATATTCACAACCCAAACTAATTTGTAAATTACATTTCCAATTAATTAATTAATGTGAATCCAATCCACACAATTAATTAACAAATGCTATTTACATAGATTCTCTCTCTTATATATGTATATTATAAATCAATAACACACATATATCATGGATAGTGTTATCCACATTCTCTTAATCTTTGATAATTAAATCTCATTTAATTATCTTAGATAATCATTTTCACAATATGAATTATATTCATATTAAGCTTGATAATTAAATCTCATTTAATCATCAAGTCCTTGCTTGGATATTTTATCAAAAGAATTACTCTTGAACCCTTTCAAGAATAATGTGCTTTCTCCGCAGATACTTGGAGACAAGGATAGAGCGATTGTATTATTCCACGTATAGTGACTTGGATGTTGAGATCTCATCTCAAATCCAGATCGTACGAACCTCCCACAGATGCTTGATTAATTCAAGACCGTAAATCCAATCTTCTCATTGAATCTGAATCTCATTCAGATCAATGTCCAACACTTGGACTAAGATCGGATTGCTTCTCTACTGAAAGGAGTCACTAAAATCCAGACCTGTTTCATCACTCCCTCGGAATGGAAGCGTCATGGATATACAATCGTTTATGATCACATCACCCTTCAGGTATTCCCAATACCTGTACATCCTGCATACTGGAAGACCTATGGTCAACCCGAAGATCAAGATCTATTTTACACTGTCTTCTTCAGGGTTTGATCACCAAGTTTCTCATTTGATCATTGGGATTTGGTATCGATCATATACTTTCCAAAAGCATATATCATACCTAGGTCTTGATCATATACTTTCCAAAAGTATATATCAAACCTACAAATTCAGTCAAGCTTCCAAAGCGAGACGACCGTGCACGGAATTTGATTCCTCCCAATATCTCATGAGTGAGCTCATGTCTTCCGGTTCAGTAGTGAACCTGTATGATCCCTTTGAGAGATCGTATTACTCATATGCCCTTATATGCACACCAACGCACCGGTGTATAGACCTTGGTTAGGTCATCAACCTATTGGTCTGTCAAATGTACACACTCAGACATATAGCAATACATCTGTCTCCGGTCAGAGGATGCGTGCCTATGCTGTGACAGCATTCAACATAGGACTTTGGTTATCTCGATCTCGTTAAGTCAACTCTTTGACTTAACTAATCTGACACCTCCGAATCTCTATTCTTATGCAGAGGACCTGCATCAAGAGGTCGGTCAGATATCAGCCTATGTGAGAAAGGATTGCCATCTCCTACTCAGGCTGGAGATCACATCTTAACAATCATTTGACGGTGCTTGATGAGTCATCAATCTAACCCTTTAGATATTCATCCAAACACCAGCCTCTATGATTCAATAATTGAATCAACAGCTGTATGATCATTAAGACAGCCATGGTACATAACCCTAATTGTACGAAGGGACCTATTATGCAAATTATTTATTCTTCATTTCAGATCAGGGAATGATATTTGCAATAACATTTATTGCATAATGGCTCGTCGTGGGCTCACATGTCCAACATTACCTCGGTCGATTCCTTGAATCGTACACTCCGAAAGGCATTTGACTCCCTTTAAACCTACAATAATTAGACTCTAGAGTGGCTCCTGCCATTAGGTGTAGCACTTAACTCCACTTATCATTATTCTATTATTATTCATGTTAAAGAAATTGTATTCCTCTTAATACCATTTCCTTTTTCTTCATGCGGTAGTAGTTCATATGAACATTTTAGTTCTCATACTTTACTACCAAGTGATATTTTCAATGACCCCTATCAAATATTATCAACTTATGCCGATAAAATAATACCATACATTTGAATTTATAGGAATGTCATCTATTTAATTTCCATACATGAAAGAAGGTAGCTATATAATGCTTTATTAAAAAAGGTAGTTAGCCTATTGCATACGTAATTGAATGACTCAAAGGTAGAGTCGAGTACATGATTCACAGCTCAGAAATTTCATAGGGATTGTAAATTAGTTGTTGCGTAATTATTTTTGTCAATAGAACATATGCATAATACTATCTAAAGGATCAACACAAGTGTATGAAGTAGAATTAGTCTAATTAGGAATGTAGTTATTAACTTACATATTTCTACTCATTCTCAGCACGACCGCAAATTTTATTAATGGAAAACATCCGTAACATTTGACGTATGGTGATAAATGTCACTAAATTTTTGCTCCTATAAGATGACAATTATCATTAATCTAATTATTAGGATAAACTTTTATTGTAATTGAAATACCATACCCTTTTAAAAGAGTAACTTGTAGGTTTACAAAGTAACGATAAAATAAAAGAATATAGGTAATTAATAATATACGTATCACAAGGGAACAATAAACACATTCAATCACTACTGCATGTATTACCAATTTGTTTAATTCATCATGATACTATATATTTTTATCATATATAAATTTTTAATCCATCGAGACACAGTTTGTGAAATCCACACGAAGTTCCTAAGAAAGATTAATACAAGATTACCTCCAATGGCACGCATCTCGCGTCACCATACACATTGCATATTCATTATAAAAAGGGAAAAATGGGGCTGCCCCCACCCCATTTTTCGCAAGATTTTTTTTATTTTTTTTGAAAAAATATCACCATGTATATTCATCTCTATATCCCTCCTATATGTCATTCGAATTTCGTCAGAAACAGAGACTCCTACGGCCTCCATCCATACGTCATTTTTTTAACAGTCGCAGGATTTTTTTAATCGACTCTGTCTGGATGGAGGCCGTACGGGTCTCTGTTTCTGACGAAATTCGAATGACATATAGGAGGGATATAGGGATGAATACACATGATGATATTTTTCAAAAAAAATAAAAAAATTGCCCCAAAATAGGGGTGGGGCATCCATGTTGGGGGCAGCCCCATCAACCCCTTATAAAAAATGTGCATGCTATAGAAATCAAAACAACTATGTTAAGCTTGTTCCTAGCCACGCGATAATATATTGCTAATAAAACATGACAGATGTTTGTGTACTTTTGGTTTGAGGCAAAACGTATTGTCCTATATATTCAACACATACACTTACTTACCTTATCTCAAATCAAGTCATTATAGATCGCAACCCTAAGCCAATACATATGTTAAGATGTCGTATTTAGGATGTTATCATTATTCATACAAAATCCTAAAATGATACATACCTCAAGTTCAAAGATTCACTACAGGAAAACTCTATATTGCAACATTCGAAATAATGTTACAAAAGTCTATTCGCAATGTTTATTTTTTAAAAACGACATTTATTGTATGTCACTTTTAATGTTAGTAAAGGTTGTGGCGCAAATGGTATTTATGACATTTATTAACAAACGTTACAAATAACTAACATTTGCAACATTTTTGTATTCGTTGTAATTTAATAGCAACATAAAAATACATGTTGCTATTACAATTTTTGCAACACTTAGTAATTGACACGAATACTATTGCAACAGTTAAATAAATGTTTCATATAGATTTCATTGAAACAATTTTGTTGCCTTGTTGGTAATAAAATTATAACATTATGGAAATGTTACAGTTGCATTACTCCACGCATTTGATAAATGTTACATATATTCAAGTCTACTATTACAATAATTATACCTACAATATTTACAACCGCTCTAGATAACTTCCGTCAATTTCATGATCATTATAAATAAACTATAAGATCTTAACAAAATACGACAAATCTCGATTATCATTACATAGAACAAACCATGATAACATAAGAGTGCACATGCTTCACTTACCAAAATAAGACTATAAAAGTTACTACCAAAAGTTGTAGTACAAGACTACTTATACAATGAAAAAGAAAAACTAATTCTAAGCATCTTCAGAATAATACTCATCATCATCACTGCATTCATCATTTTCACGAGCACTATCACTTGCATGAGAAGACATGCCCTTTTCTTTTGACGTCATGGATATAAGACCTCTCATCTCTTGACGATGAACCTCCATCATATCCATCATTTGCTTTGCCATCTGTTGTTGTTGATCTGTCATTTGTTTTACAAATAGTTGTTGTTGCTCTGCCATTTGTTGCATAAGAGTCTCTTGTCCTTTATGCATGGAAGCAAGTTGTTCCGTCAAATTGCACATATTACTACGAAGTTCGACAACCTCTTGACTCGAAGAGCCACCTTGAAGACCAAAATATCTAGAAGGAGTGGCACCACGACCTCCACAACGAACATGACCAAAAGGTTCGGGTCCTTTAACTTTCAAAAATGCTTCTTCTGGAGAGAGTGGTATCACAGGTGTTCCATTCTCATCTTCGGTACAAGGAGGAGACATTAGAGTCATCATTTCCTCCTAAACAAATCATATAAAATTTTATGATCTTTAAAAAAGAAAAAAATAGTATCAAATTTACTTACGTGTTCTTTTTGGTGGACCTCGGATGTCCACATCCTGACGCCTTTAATTTCTCGACTTTTAGTTAAAAGAAAAGTATCTACTCGTGATGGCTCATGAGAATTCAATTTCTTCTACATAATGAAAAGATAAATTAATAAATGAATGGAAACATAATACATATAATAGATGAAACTTTAAAACAATACATACAAACTCGTCTATTTTTTATGGGTATTTTTTCTTCCCATTCGATGTGTTGGATTTACTTCCATTGCACGACTTCTCTTGTTCTTAAGTGTTCTCTCCTAAATTAAAAAAAACTATTAACACCCAAGTTAACATCCTAAACCTTTCCTAAAAATATATTAAAAAATATGCATTTACCTTATACTCCTCAGAAGACCAATAATCAACAAGCTTTCTCCATGTCACTACATCAAGCTCCTTGGGAGTTCTTTTACGTAGCTCTGATAGAGGTATCGTCTCATCAAAATACTGAAAGAACAAAACTAAAAGATATTACTTACTAATTTAACACACAATATTGAATATCAAATATTTAAAAGAATACTTAATCTTCTTTTTTATTTCACATCGATACCGACGTTGTAGATCACCTGCATGTGATAATATTTGTTTATCTATCTCAGGGCTACGCTCCCATGTAGATGAACCCTATAATACCAATGTTAGAAAATATTTTTAGATTTTTTAAAAACAACCAATATCTATAACATACCTCCAAGTCATGCAAAATTGAAGCCTTAACATCATCTGAAACATCTCTTCTGAAATCACGAGTTAAAATATGAATTCAAAAACGTGCAACCTGCCCTAAAAAACTGTGAAATTGTGCAGCATGTTCCCCAACAGCATCTCCACCAACAATTTTAACATGCAATGTTTGTCCAGCAGCTAGACGATCTAAGTAACGACACCTTGATGGGCCTCTACGTCCCTTAACCAATGAAGAACCAACATCTGTTACATCATCACTATGTTGCATGGGCGACTGATGCGGCTCTGATTGTGTTTCAGCTACATTAGGTAACTGAGCACAATTGTTAGCTCGTGTTTCCATCTACATCACAATTAAGTTTCTAATAATAATTGACATATTTGCAACAAGAAAATATTATGAAGTTGTAATACTCAGGTATCTAGGTGATTTACCACTGATTTACTTCTTGTTATGGGTGCCAGTAAACATTGAATGAGTACGACGTTCAAATCGATGTGTTACCTGCATTACATTATTTATAAAAAAATAACAAACTACCTAAAAAAGGAATATATTCAAATGAAAAATTTAAACTATCAAATTACCTTTGAGTTGGTTCCTGCTATAGGAGTAATTGGTACAGAGTGAACACGACGTTCCGATCGTGGTCTCATCTGCATTGCGATTTAAGACAGATATTAAAATAATTATAATTTTATATTGTAAAAAAAGCGTACATTTGAAAGAAATAACATAGATTACCATTACTCATTTACAATTCTATTGGTTCCACCAATGAGAATATCCGCATCTACATCATTTTGTGCGCATGATGCCTCGACGTCACGCATATTATCTTGGTAGGCATCTGAGTCTATAATGATGTCTTCATTTTGGACATCATAAAAGTCTCTAGGCATCATTCTTACAGGTATAATCCATCCACATGCCTCATTGTCATCTACATAGAAAACTTGTTCCACTTGACTTGCTAATGCAAAAGGTTCCTCTGTAGCTAGACGGGCACTTTTCTTTAGACTGACAAATCCGGTTATCTTATCCTTGCGATAACCCACGCCTTCATTGTACACATCAAACCAATCACATTTAAACAGCACCACTCGGTGGTCATGTGTGAAGCTAACCTCAATAATATCTATAATTTCCCCATAATAGCCATCCAATCCAGACTCGAGAGCTGATTTAACAACTACACCACTCATTTGATTTATTTTATTGATATCGATAGATTTCTTTCTAAATCTGAACCCATTTACAATATATCCTGAATATGAGTGGACATGCGAATACGGACTTCGTGATATTATATCCAATTCTGTAGTTCATCTTGGATCACCATTTTGTTTAAATTGCTCAATTTGCACTTGAAACCAAAGTAGGAATACGGATATGTCATCGCTTTCCACTGACAATTGTTTATATTCTTCGAAATATGCATCAATCTCATCAATCTGCATTAATACATAGTAATGTGCAAGGTATCTCTCTTTGGGACCATTCTCGTCTTATAGTACCTGATATTGGTCTTCCACTTAAAGAAAAATTGATAGACATCCTTCTCTAAATTCAGGTCCATCACCATCAAAATTTCTTTCCATACGATTAAAGCGATTATTTGTACCATCCATGTACATCGCACAGAAATTTATGCATTCCTCAAATAAGTAGCCTTCTACAATTGACCCCTCTGGAGAAGCCTAATTGATAACATATCCTTTCAACTTTTTAAGATATCGTTCATTGGGGTACATCCATCTATATTGCACTGGACCTGCGATTCTTGCTTTGTTCTCTAAGTGCATAGTCAAGTGTACCATTACATCAAAAAATGATGGTAGAAATATTTGTTCCATCTTACATAGGGTCACTATGATACTGTGTTCCCATTCATATAAAGCAGATGGATCAAGTACCTTACTACATACAGCTCTAAAGTATTGGCTTGGCTCTGTTAAGGGACGTACAAGATCTGGTGAAATTACCCCGCGAATGGCTAATGGTAAGAAAACTTGCATGTACACATGATGATCATGGCTCTTAAGTCCCGATTTCTTTTTCTCTTCTATGTTAACACATCTGGAAAGTTGAGAAGAGTAGCCATCTGGTTCCTTGATGTTAGCTAAGAAAGATAATATCTTCTGACGTGCATCCAGGGATAATGTATACAATGCTCCAGGTAACATCACTCTCCCATCATTCAACTCTACAGGTTGTAATTCCTTTCTTATGTTTAATTGTTGCAAGTCCCTCCTAGATTTCAAAGTATCTTTTGCAGTTCCAGATAAACCCAAGATTCCAAGTATGTTATCCATCACATTTCTCTCTATATGCATGACATCAAGATTATGACGGATCTGTAAATATTTCCAGTAAGGTAACTCTCGAAAAAATATACTATGCTTCCTCCAACCACCACTCAACTTTTTCTTGAAAAGATGACCCAGTCGAATATCTTGAATGCTCTCCTGTTGTTCCAACAACTCACATCCAGAAACACGTACAAAGTCCAATTTTGGACCAGATGATGCTCCGTCGAATTTATCTTTATATTGACTTCTACGCCATCTATGTTTAATGGGAAGGAATCTACGGTGACCCAAATAGCAATATTTTCCACTATTATTCAACCAAGTACTGTGTGTATTATCCATACATACTGGACATGCAAGTTTGCCTTTGGTGCTCCACCCCGATAAATTGGCATAGGCTGGAAAATCGTTAATGGTCCATAATAACATCGCACGCATTCTGAAGTTCTCTTTTTTGTGTGCATCATATGTTTGCACTCCATCGTACCACAACAACTTCAACTCATCAATCAAAGGCTGCATATATATATCTATTGCATTCCCAGGTCCTTTTGGACCTGATATTAACATTGAGAGCATCATAAAGGATGACTTCATGCACATCCATGGTGGTAAGTTATAAGTGACAATCATGACTGGCCAAATTGTATAACTAACGTTCATGTTTGCATATGGATTGAAGCCATCACTTGAGAGACCAAGCCTGATATTTTTAGCTTTTAATGCAAAATTAGGAAAATTCTCATCAAACTGTATCCACTCTTCAGAATCTGATGGATGACGCATTAGTCCATTAGGATCTATCACCTTATCCTCTTTATGCCACGACATCCATTTAGCAGTCTTGGATGACATGAAAGACTTGTAGTCTAGGGACCAATGGAAAATATCTAAGTACTTTCTCTGCTCTCCTCTTTGAATTATTAGAGACACTTGTATTTTCTTTGTACCGTGAAAAATTACATTCAGGACAAGTAGTGAGTTCTCGATGTTCTTTCCAAAATAGAATGCAATCATTATGTCATGCATCTATTTTTTCTTATTTTAAGCCCAATGATCGAAGACGTTTTTTGGCATTGTACCAATTAGTTGGATAGCCTTCAGGATTATTCAGCACTTAACCGATAAATTCCAGTAATTCCTCAATCATTGCTTTAGTACAGTGATGCATCACTTTCATCTTAAAAATAGTTAATAAGAACTCCAATCTAGATACTTTAGATCCGGGAGAAATCGGCTCCTCTGCTTCTTTTAAATTTGTGAAAAACTGATTGTCAGCATTATCCAATGGGTCTTGAATGGAAATATGTGTGGGGGTACATTGAGCCTCCCATAACATATCCACAATTGGATCATTTTGGACAACTTGATGTGATGAATTTCTAACATCCTCGCCATGTGCACTCCAAATCTCGTAATGTAGCTAGAACCCTTCGCAGATTAGATGATCGTAGACAACTTATTGTGTGCAAGAATGTGTATTCTTACACTTTATGCAAGGACATAAAATTTTCTCTCCATCGATTCCAACTCTATAAGAGAACATATCCTCATGAAAAGCCCATTCAAGAAATTGTTTTACCCCTCTATTGTATTCATTTATATCTGCAAATCTCATGTGCATCCATGACTTATCCATTGTAGACCCTATAATAACAAACAACCAACCAAAATCAATCAACATTATTGTACCAAAGTTATACACTATAAATAACTAAGTAGACATTGCTTTTAACTTTAGCAACTTAATTTATTTATCATTTAAGAAATCAAAAATATATTTCTATTTTCAATTAATCTTAAAATTGAGTTGCATATTTACATGGTTCCATGAAAATGTATAAAAGCTATGTATGTTTTACGTAATAGCAAGCATTGGTCATCCTGCTCTGATGCATCCTACATGCAGTGATGATAAGAAAACTCGAGTAAAGTGATGAAACACAAAAAGGATATCTGTTGATAACATAAATCAGCAAATTTTCTAGATATGGTTAGTTATCATCAAAAGGATTTGTTACTTCTAACTATTGACCTCTCCTGACAATGGGAGGAGGTGATTAATTGCATAACCAAACATTTCTTTATATTTTGTAATACTAGAAGGTAAGGTATTGTGATATCATCATGGGATTTGATTCCTTTTCCAATATCATAACATGGTTGGAATGATCACACGGTCACACCATATAGTTTTCATAGATGGAATAATCACCATATAGTTTTCTGGATTGCCAATGGGATGCTGACAAACTAACAAAGGATAAATCCTCTGGATAGTTATGTACTCTAGATAGAAAATATGTTTTGCCATGGGACTGCTCTGGTCAAGAATCTAGATGCGGTGGAAATTTTTTGATGTCAGCATGGTTGTTGTTAAACGATCAATATATACGGTCATCCTATCCTAGTTTTCGGATTGGAAATACTACCATTCTATACTAAAAATGCTTAGGTTGGTTAACTACAATGTTTCCATCTAGATGATCTATTCCACTCAACTTTGGCAATCATTTATGAGAAAGTTGTACATATATGTTAGAAACTAGGCATATTGTAGAATCAATCTGAGCTGTTTCACTTTAGTATCCTCCTTTTTGATATTTTATATACTCGTCGAGCAAGAAAACTAACATCATACTTTCCAATGTATTCATAGCCTCCTACTTTCTAATACATTCAACTCAGAATCAATATATTTAAGTTTGTTAAATTAAACATACTGTGTGATAATTATCTCTAATGCAGAAAAAACTATATAAAATTAGTATTACATTTTCCATAATCTTGCTAATCTTCAATTGTTTTATGCAGATGGATCTTGATCGATGAATGATTGGTTGTAGCAAACATGACTACATCATACCATGTGAGCAACATTCTCCAAATAAAGAAAAGCCCTTTCAAAGAACAGAGAACATTAAAATATAAATAGAGGGAAATAAATAAAAGATCAGCACTTGTACCACAGTAGCAAGGGAGGGCAACGATCTGGACCGCGAGGAGATAGGGCAGTGGTGGCCGGCGTGGGGGAGTGGCGGTCGGCGTGGGGGAGTGGTGATGCAGTACGTGTTGGCAACGTGAGGAGTTGGGAGGCAGGGCGATGGGTAAGGCGGCGGCGTGGTGAAGCCGGCGCTGGAAGAGGCAGGGCGATGGGGAAGGCGGCGGTGTGGTGAAGCCGACAGGGCGATGGGGAAGGCGGCGGTGTGGTGAAGTCGGTGCTGGAAGAGGCAGGGCTGGAGCGAGGCGGAGGCGGAGGTGACACCGGAAGACTGATATCGATGAGGAAGCACCGTGTGGGGAGGGAGGGCCGAATTTGAGGGTTTTGTTAAAAGAGGAACGGTGGGAGTTTTGTTAAGATCGATGGGGGCAGCACTAAAGAATGGTTTTAGGGTTTTTTTGGCAAAAAATTGAGCGGGATTTTTTGCGCCTTCATTTTCGTTTGTAACATTTGATACTTATTGTTACAAGAATGACAAGCAAACACAACATTTATTTGTCAATTGTTGCAAATAATCCAACAAATACAACGTCTGTCATTGAATGTTACAAATGCCCACTTTAATGCAACAAAAAATGTAATTGTTGCAAATGTATCATCATATGCAACATTTTAATTTAAATGTTGCCTTCATCCGTTACTAAAGATACTTTTTCTTGTAGTGTTGCCTCATCCCACCACGATCGGTTCCTTCCAAATCACATATCTGTTAATTTCTCCTTCTCTGATTTGATGTTGCAGTCTCATGCGATGAAGATCGATCTTTAGCAAGATATGTTTCTCGCTCTCTCTATAACTCTCTCCCTCTTTTCCTATCTCACTCATTGCACATAAATTGGGAAGTGACGTAGGTTTTTGATACTCATGGGTTTTTATTAGTCTAAATGGAGGTAATTAAGGCCATGCATCTCATCAAATACACATGTATTTTATTCTTTTTAAAAGTTCTTAATGGATATTGGGATGAAATGAGACTTTAATAGTGCTCTAATTCTAAGATGTTACATATACATGTAAAAATCGGATTCGAAATGATGTGATCAAAAGGAATATTGGTATAGCTCCGATAGAGGATAGGATGAGAGAAAATCGTTTAAAATTATTTGATCATTTGCAATGGAAGTCAGCTGATGCACCCATTATGAGAAGCGAGTTGTGCGGTGCTAAACCGACTAAGAGAGGGCAAGGAAGGATAAGAAGTGTTGGAATGAGACTATCCGAAGCAGTGGCGGCCCTAGGATTTCACAACAGGTGGGGCACCTATTTTATTATATTTATTAAATTTTATATGGTATTTTTTATTAACAAAATACTTTTAAAGAAAAATTCAGAGTTCAATATATTTTTTTCACTATAAATATAAATCTGATCAAGAATACGATAAAAACAATTCATACCTTATTAACAATATATTGAGAACAGTTCATGTCGTTTTCCTCACTAATAGAGTCAAATAACATCTTTGACTACACATAATTATCATTCTTTCATCCAATACATAATTATGAACAAATGTAATAGAAATAATCAAATTTACAATCAAAATCTAATTGAAAATTACATAAACTTGAGATAAGTCGAATTCACAATCATTTAATGGTACAGGAAACTTGATAGATGGAGTGCGAATGAAAATCATCATTTATACTTACTAGAAACATTGTTTATTAGTTGTTGAGAGGGTATGATTTTGAGGAAATGACTGTGTATGAGACTAATTTGAGAGACAAAGAATGAATGACTAAAATAAATGATTTAATTAAACTAAGAGGATCAACTCGCATGGATATTAATGGATGGTATTTATCTAGGTGTGAAGTTAATTGCATGAGTATTAAAAGGAGGGAGAATTAATGGACATGGGAATTATTAATCATGGAATCATTGAAAAGTTGGCAATTAAGGAGGGCATTGCTCTTGATTTACCATAATTGTAGTGGATCCTAATTAATATGTAATGGGAATTTAAAAAAGGAGGGGGGCACGTGCCCTACCTCATCAAAGTGTGGGTCCGCCCCTGATCCGAATTGATCCTAATTTTTTTTAGTTTGATAATGACTTAAGATATATCTGAATGGAAGTAAAGAATCTATATAACTGATCGTATTTAATATGGTAAAAGGATTTCATATGACAACTAAATATATTCATGTAATAATAGGAATATTAAACACGTCCTTATCTTACTATAAATTAAAAACTTTGCAAATCAGGTTTTGTTAATGGTACTTTAGTTAAAGTTTTGTTATTACAATACTGCTAATTAGTAAAAAATAAAAGCATGGTGACTTTACTGTTATAATATAATAAAATTGGTCACTTTATCTGAAAAATTAAATATTGAAATGGTTGATTGTCTTTGGATACTTTAGGTGCAATATTATCAATTATGATTCTCATTTAAAGATTTAGAAAGTAGACCAATTTAGAGATATTTGAGACACTATATAGAGTTGTTTGTACAGGGTATCATATATAACTCCATAGAAAATTAATGTTTTGGATTATCCTTTGCACTTCGTTACTTCCCCCTTATTGAGAGAGATGTGCCATCATAATTAATGATGTATCCCAAATATATATAATACTCCATGGGGTATTTTATATGCGAAAAATGCGGTTGCTTCCGCTTTCTTTTTCATTATTTTTTATTTTTTTAAAATAAAAATATGATTTTCATCACTATATCTTTTAATATGTCATTCAAATTTCGTCAGAATCAGAGTTTCATACGTTCTCTGTCTAGAACATGTAATTTTATGGTCTTAAACGATTGTAAGCGACTTATTCTGGATGGAAGAAATATAAGTTTCTGCTTCTAACAAAATTTGAATGAAATATTAGATACATATAATGATGGAAATAAATATTTTCATTTTCTTAAAAGAGAGAGAGAGAGAGAGAGAGAGAAAATAGAAACCGTTGACAGCAGCCCCATTTTTCTATTATATCAGTAAATGCCCTTTTTGCCCTTATAGAACTCAATCAATGACCGATTGGAGTTGCAGCTCATTTACCATAATAATATTCAGTTATGGAATTTTGGGTTATAATGTCTACTATATTAATGGCACAGTAGCATGTTATATTCAAGATTTATGTGACTCGGGTTTGAAATCTGTTCTCATCAAAGTATTTCCAAATTTTAGAGCGTGATAAATGAAATTTCAGTATTGTGGGAAAAATTAGTATGTACATGTTAAAATCTAACAAGAAGATAATGTCATGGCAAATAGTTTTATGAAAGTTAACTTCTTTACTGGGAATATCTTAATTAGGTAAAAACTTTAAATCCCCTAAATTTTAAAGTGCATATACTTTAAATTTTTTAGTAAATATATTATTTTATTATCACATGGATTTTTTAGTAAATATATAATATTGTATAGATATATAATAACTGAATAAAAAGCCAGTTAACTTCAAAGTAGTTTGAGCTTCAGTGCGTTATAAATGAAATTAGAGTTTATATGTTTCTTTGATTATGGTGAACTTTCCTGTAAGTACATAATATTGTGACAATATCGTAATTGAATAAAAATTATATTTACATCGTACTTTTGAGTTTTTGTACACTGTAAACCAATTTATACTTTAAAAGTATAGTGAAAAATTCGTATGTGCATATTGGCTGGGAAAAAAATGGTATGCATACGTATTGAAATCCAATAAGAACAATACAGTTTATATCAAATAATCTTATGAATGTTGACTATTCTAAGAGTGATATCTTAATTAAATAAAAACCCTCACCTTTAAGTATATGCTAGTGCAAACCCCATGCAACGCACGGGGGAGAAAGTGGTTCCAATAACATCTAAAATGTTTAATCTTCCAATAACATCTAAATTGTTTGAGTAATTAATATAGATTAAAAATATCTAATAAAATTTTAGATTGATTACTATAACCATATTTTATTTATAAAGAAATTGTGTAATTATATTAGTCTCTGTATCCATACCCACATCAACAAAAAATAAGTACTTGTAATATTGACCTTATATGTTGCCACTAAAATAAATAATTCATACACATACATTTAAAAGTGGATATAATAGAAAAAGAAAATGAATTATATTCTTATTTGATTGGTACACATCCATTTAAAAGTGGATACATAGCATAAGAGAATAAATTATATTCGTATTTGATTGAATTTGTGAATATATGATATTTACTAAGTAAAAAGATCATCTTGAATTTTAAAAATATTATTATTATTTGTATAATTTAATATATAACAAGATAATCCAAAAAATGTGTAATAGGGAACATGTGCATAGCACGAGAAGAAAATTATTATTATTATTATTCATATATTTTATTTAAATCACTCCAATGTTAGACTTAGAAGCAGATAAATCAAAATTGAAATAGAAAATATATTCAATGTGATCACCAATTACATTTCAATATAAGACATTTGACGATATGTAAATAGAATTAAACTTTAGAATTGGTCTTTTATGTACATAAACAGAAGAACATGTGTCCTTAGACGTACCTAATGAAGAGTGAGCACATTTAGATATTGACTTTTGTACTTGTTAACCTATCACTCAGCTATTTAAAAATCTCTCACACCCCACATCTTTGTTGTACATAGAATCGGAATTACAGGAAGTTTCATACATGCTCCTTCACACCAACCAACCAAGAACACGAATATATTATAAAGAAAATACTGAGCTGTGCTTATTCATATATCTCCAAAGTTTAGTGGTATACAATATAACTATATATAATACTATATATTGTAATATGCTGATAATAATCATAGAAAATACAATTATCATGTATAACTATATATAATATAGTGTTATATAACGTATACGTTCGTAATATATAATTTATTTCATCGTTTTCCTCCCTCAATATTAATTATTACAATAATATTATATTTGTATATTGACCAATATCTAACGTTCACGTATATACTATTACCAATATCTATATATCGGCATTCATATAATCCATGGAATAATTATTTCATGGGCTATACGAATCCTATCCCTATACATATAGGAGATAACAATAATAATGTCATGATCAAATTGATTATTAACAATAATAAAAGTTAAATTATTTCTCCTCATATATTTCTTTTTTTCCAAGTTCCAATCAATTTAACTATTGTAATCTTGTGGATTCAAACTTAAGATTGGGAAGCCATCGGCTACACTTGACACTATATCTTTGTTTCGATTTCACTTGCATTGTAAGAATAGGTCCAGTAATCTCAATCTGGATTTGTAGATGAATTTCTTTAGAAGAATGAGCCAAAATGGATATCGTAACCCAAAGCTTAAAAATGTTTTGTTAAATTGGAGTTTCCCTGCTTGATTGGAAACGATATGTTGTAGAATTGTGACTTTAAGGATCGATGACCTTGTCTTAAACAGACAAGAAAAGAAATATGAGAAACCACATGCAGGTACAATACGAACACCAAATCATGTAGCAGGAGTTGTTTTTCCATATCCCTGGATTTTCCTAACATGAATATGGAATTAATTTTGATAGACAAAATTTTAATATTCGACAGCATGCAGAGTTTCAATACATTATAAAGATTAATATGAAGTTGATGTTGAACAACAAAATTTTAAATTTGAATGGAAGTTTTCTAAATGTTATAAATTAATCTCATAAGATTAACCACATTAGGTTAGTTAGATAAAAGATAGTTTCTATAAAAAAATCACAAAGCAACGCTTTTATGTTGGAATCAACACAAGACAATTACCTTGTAAAGTACAACTTTATGTCGTTTAAGTAGGATATTCCATTATACACGAGTTAGGATATAACCAAAGAAATAATCGGGTTTCTAAAAAGGGTTTGAGGTGATGTTGTTACATAAGGGGCTTTGCCCAAAATCCTGATGAAGAAGGCTGAACAACTCTACAAACAACGGGTTAAGATTCAAAGAATCTGAGCTCTTGTCACGGCTCTCCTTGAAGCAGTTTCATCGGTTGTACGGTTCCCATTTAAGCAATTGCCCGTAGTTCCCGTTGGAGGTAGTTATCGCTCCCATTGCCACAGTCGTCTTCCAGAAAAATTCTGGACCATTTAGTGATGCGGACTGAGCTCGGCTCAACCTCATATGTTGCATCTTCATCGAGAAAACCACCCCCACTGCACCATAGACCAGACCCACATCCATATCAACTCGATCGCACCGATCTGAACCCTAGAAACCCGACCGCGACTCCTCCAAGATCGGAGACCCTAACAACTCCATTTGGACGATCGCAAGCTTGAATGACCAGATTGAGCGAGATGTACCTCGATCAATGCTACCGGATACAGCAACATTGACATCGATGTCAATGGTAATACTCGCAGGGATGTAGAGGTGATGCTGTCAAAACGAACTCGAGAAGGTGGCGCTCACTGAAGATGAGGACACAGATGGATACGACGGGGCGTCGAAGATAACCTTGAGGTGGCGACGCTTGCAGCCGAAGAGGACATGGACGGAGGCCAAGGGCGGGATTGCCAAGGTCAAATTGGGTATTTTTCCAGCAAAAATTAATTGTAACCGACCAAGTGCTCCTGCTTAATATATGTTAATGGATAATTAAATTTAACTTTGATGTTGACGTGAGTTAAAAATGTTTTGAATTATTACATGTTGGTTAAATATATAATATTGTGCATATATCATAAATGAATAAAAATAACCTAAGATTTTAGTATGTAACTAATCTCAACTTGATGTTACTATAAACTGCTACAACAAAATGTACCAAAGACGATAGATAATTTTAGAAGTCAACGAATAAATCGTTGCTATGCAATCTCTCAACAAGAATTAATTATTTGTTGTTATTTTTTGGTATATAATATATTGTTACAAAATAGAAACGAGTGATTATTTGTTGGCATATATAAAATAACGACAATTACTTATTCATCGCCAAGTTCAAAACTATAACGAATCCTTATTTGCTGGAAGATTGAAATGACAATGAATAACTATTCATTGGCAAATGAACTGCAAATGAATAATTATTCCTTGGCAACGGAGAAATGACAACGAATTAATTATCTTTTGGGTAATAAGATATAGCAAGGAGTAATTATCCGTTGACAAATGAGAAATAGTATTGAATAGTTATCTGTTGGGAAATGAGATATAGCAAATAATTATTGTCCATTGGCAAATGCGACATATCAACATTTTAATGTAACTATGATGCACTAGTCGCATTTACAATCTATTAATTATGGCACCATCATTTAATGTAGGTCTCATTTCTTAGTGTTCCATGCCATTATGTAGATGTTAATCCACAATTAGAACAACCATTCTAGAAGATCCAGGCATAGATGTGAGAAATAATTTATCTCTAACTTCCTTGATTTCCACACTTCGCGGCTCTTGGCTTCCACTAATATTGTCGTTATTAATGAAGTAAGAATTGTTATTCTCAATAATTCTTGTACTACGGTCATGCCAGTAGAATTTGTACGCCTTCAACCTTTCTAGGTGACCACTGAAAAATCCATTGATTGTCCTTAAATATAATTGCTTTTCATGTGGATTATATACTCTAACTTCTGCTTGACATTCCCACACATGTAGGTCTCTGGAGTTAGGTTTCTTACCTACCCATAGTTCATAAGGTGTCTTTCTAATGGAATTACTGGGAACTCTTATGAGTATATACATCAATGACAGTAATGCATGTCCACAACGAAGGAGGCAAAGAACTACCACGGATCTGCCCCTCTGATTCGCCATGTTTTTATAATCATCTATAGGCCCTAAAGAGCTCGTTTAAGGGGATAATTGATTCGGTCGCTCACAAGATCCCACGAGCACCACTTGATGAATGTGGGATGCTAGGAGGGTCGTAAAATATCCTCCATGAAGGATCGAAGATAGATCGTCACTGAGGCAACTGCTCACAAGATCCCATGCTCAATCAACAAATACCCACAAACAAATGATGAATCAATTAATAGCAAAAATTGTGAGGCACAGTTTATTTTACTCTACAAACAACGATGTTAGTGTATAAACATGTAGAGGTCAAAAGAGAGAGCAAGCCAGGTTGCCTATTGATTATTCCTAATCAATGTGAATTATATACACAATTATCCCCTTAATCTTTTTGTGGTTATTTCATTTGATACTATACTTTTTATTTTAATTTTTATACATTCTTTTTTATATTTTATTTTATAATTTTAATTTCTTTTTCTTTTTTAAATATAATATATATACATAATATAAATAAAGTATGATAATAGAATTATAAATATGCCTAGAAATAATGAAAAATTGCATAATAAAATGTTTTTGAGTTTTTTTAATCTTTTTCTATTATTTTTCTGATTTTCAAGTATTTGCAAATTTTTATGTATTTTTTGTTACAGCAAGAGATTTGTTTTCCAGTCCAATCATTTTTTCCAATTAATAGCTTGGATTTATTCCTAAGAAATTAATGGCTTTATTATCCCATTAATATCTCTCATTTGATTACCTTAGAATCTCAATACCCATTTTCCCAATGTCACTTGCTTTTGCCAATTGAGAGAGAGGAAAGAAGAGGAGAAGAGAGAGAGAGAGAAGAGCAATCTTACCGACTTCGTTCGTCGTCACAGGAGAAGGCAACCTCGAATCGGAGGAGGTGAGGAGCTCGGATCCGTGACCGGAAGGTGGCGTGACAACCACCACTCAGAGAGTCTGCGTTAGACCTAAGGTATGTATCGGTTTAGGATTTTGTACGAACAAAGATCATATCTGAAACACAACCTCTAATTGTATGTATCAGCTCTAGATTATTAAGAATATACACTGATTCAATTTGGAATAGATAGTTGAATGTATGTATCGACAGAGGATCTTATGTATCAATAAAAGTCATCCAATTTACAATCTCTAACGTCTAGGTCGGATCCTTAGGTGAACACTTATGTACCCCGAGTAGTACGTAATGTATTCTAATCTAACATAGATTAAGTCCTTCAAAGTTATAATCTCAAGTCCATATAAGATTATAGGCGTCACAGAAATCGATGGTCCATGTCATCTTGTTGGATCATTTGGTGATAGAAGATTTATAAATTAGTATATAATGCCCGTCGAATTACTAAGTTGAGTGTATTTTTAGATTTCTTATCATCTGAGTTATGATCCATTGTGGTCATTTACTTTTTTTCACTTTGTTGGTATTACACCGCATGTTACAAATATGCTAATTTGACATTAGCTTGATTTATTAATTTAATGATTTTATTGGAATCAGCTTACATATTGGTTGTATCCTAAAAGAGAGAGAGAATCTATGAAAGAACGAACTCATGGTACTTTATATATTTAAAAATTTCATAGGTAAACCTACCTTTTTGAGAATGATAGTGAAATATAATGGATTCACGTTACAGGTAATAAATGTTGGTTTGACTCGTGTCATTAGGGGAAAGAAATGATAAAATTACTTATACCGGTTTGTGCAAGATCTATACCATTCAGAAATGGATTCCCTCTTTAAAGTTCTAAGAATATTTATAGTACATTTAATTTATAAAAATAATTATGAGTTAATTTAACATTTTAAAATTATAAAACTATTATCAATTAACATTGCCTTAATTTCATTGTATTCCAGATATATACTCTAGATATTCTCTCTAGATATTATATTTTTAATGGTTTAACGAAACTGTTGACACTTATTGGTGTTCTGTATGATAAATTTTCATGTGTTTCATAATCTGTATACCCCTTTATAATCTCAGAAATAAATAACCTGAACGACATGTCTTCACTTACAAATTGTCAACTAAGTTTACTCAAGACTCTTAGGTAGTAAATAATCAGCATGAACTCTTGAAAAGGATATGATTCATAAGTATCAACCAATGTTCACAAGTTTTGTTCATTCCACAAGAGAATTAATGTTCTAAATACAAATAAGATTTAAGACACGAGCTCATAAAGAGTCAAACGGACGATGCAAGGGGGCGTGTTAGCCCAAGAGGTAACGTCGTGAGGGGCGTATGGTTGCAAGGAACCACAGAGGCAAAAGCTAAGCCCTCTACAGTTGTACCTACACTATCATGTTATCACTGCAAGAGACAACGTCGCAAGGGACGTATGATTGCAAGGAATCATGGAGGCAAAAGCTAAGTCCTCTACAATTGTCGCTACATTGTCATGGACCGCAAGTGCCAGTAGTTGAAAACATAAAACAATATACGTACATGAAAGTTATGCAAATAAAGGGTTTATAAAAGGAAAACGATTACAAGTATGAAAGGAAATAATTTATATAGATAAATCATTATAAGTTATGAAATAAATGGTTTATAAAAGCAAACCAATACAAGTATGCAAGGAAATGACTTATAAAGATAAATTATTACAAATTGATAAATTATTGCAAGTTATGAATAAATGATTTATAAAGATAAATCATTCTGAATTATGTTCTAAAAATGATTTAATGAAAGAGTAAACCATTGCATATTGTACAAGAATTGGTTTAAAAAAATTAAACCATCAAACTTATGGGGGCTATTACGCAAAGTGTTTATATGATTTAAATAAATATGTAATGGTGATGTATCATGTGAGATATGTTCCCACCAGATTAAATAAAGGTATGCCACATTTTTTACGTAACTTACACATATATACCCATGTTTATAAAATAATCTAAATTATACATATTAGGAATTGAACTTAGACATGCATGGAAAGTAATTAGGCACGTAATGATATTTATCCAAGGAAACTCAAATATATGTCTTATAACAGAATAAAAGAGCGTTAGCATTCCCATAAATGGACTCTGATGCATACTGGACATTAGGCTCATGAAAAATTATGTTGTCAATTTGAAGTGAAGAACATGGTTGATTGCACAGTCAGGATCGTGATACGGACTCCTCAGTGTTTCTGGTGTGGTACGATTCAACTTATGAAGATTTGAAGGATATCTATATGCCTACATGAACTGTTGAGATGTTTTTTTTAATTTCTAGAGTATTTTTTGCAAAAGTATCCCATTTGGAGTTATAATAATGGAACTATTAGTTGAGTGGATGTTATGTACTTTATTTGGTTTTGATATTATCTCTTCTCATTGAATGTCATGCATGTTATTGGTAGTAGTTCAATCGTGCGATCATCAATGCATGCTTCCACGATCGTCACGATCCATTCCGTTACAAATGGTATCAGAGCTCGAGTTCCTCTGAACATAAGATATCCATGATCTTTGGTGACCTAAGATCTAGATTTATATAGAGAATTAGTATCACAACTCATTGACCTTGTCAATTTTGAAGATGGCTCCTCGTCATGCAATTGAAGCTAATGGAGACCACGGATCATCTAGGACTCAAAAGTCCATTATGGATATGTAGAAGCAGATGCTGGAGTTAATGATATTGATGACCCATCAACAGAAAAGTCATGCGTCCAACTCTGGTGGACTTACCTTAAAGACCTTCGTCCAGCATGATCCACTCACCTTCAAGAGTGAGCTTGAGCTGGAAAAAGCTGAACACTGGCTACGAGAGATTGAAATGGCTTTTAAAGCAACTGACTGTCCTGAGGAAATGAAAGTGATTTTTGGGACATTCCGTCTGCTAGATAGTGTTAAGGAGTGGTGAACATCCTGCAAGGGAATTCACTTTTTGGAGACTCCGATCATCCGTTGGAGTGACTTCGTGGAGCATTTTTCTAAATGTTACATCACCAAACATGCTAAAGATGCTAAACGGTAGGTGTTCATAGATTTTAGCTAGGGAGGTATGATGGTCCAAGAGTATGCTGTAAGGTTTCATGAACTGGAAAAATATAGCAATGACATCTATGCAAACGAAAAGCAGCGAGTTAGGAAGTTTGTTGAAGGCTTGAATGTTGGTTTGAGTCTCAGAGTACTCACTAGGGGTCCTACGACCTTATCTGAGGTCGTTGCAGCAGGTGTAGAAATTGATGCAGCATATCGGAGGATGCAATAAGTGAACCCTCAAAAGCGTCCCCACAAGCTGAGCTACAATAATAAGAGGCATCACACTACAGTTAATGCCAAGAAGTCCAAGACAGATGATTCTCCAAACACAAGAAGTACACTTATGAGGTACGCCCACATTGTGATAGAAGGCATCTAGGAGAATGTTACAAGTTGACAACTACTTGCTTTAAGTGCGGCGAAAAGGGCCATTTCATGAAGGATTGCAAAAAGGATTTCAAGGATCAAAAGAAACCATTTGAGAAAAAGAATAGAAGGAAGAGTCTTTGTTATTACCCATGATGATGCTGATGATGCCAACATAATAGTGAAAGATACTCTTTTAATTGCAAACCATTTATGTCATGTTCTTTTCTATCCTGGCGCTACGCATTCTTTTATTTCGAATGCTGTTGCAAAAAGACTAAACTTGGAAGCCGTTGAGCTTCCATACACACTGAGTGTTTCTTCACCAGTGGGAGATATTAGTGTCACGGGTATGTACTTAAAGGATGTACCTATTTTGATAAGAGAATACACACTCAATGCTAATTTGATCTTATTTCCCATCACAATCAATGATGTCATCTTGGGCATGTATTGATTATGGGAGAATCATGCAACGGTTTATTGCCAAGAAAAGAAGGTAGTCCTGAGTAGACAAAATCTTGAGGAGAGTTATTCGAGGCACTTGTAAAGGTAGAAGATTGTTTATCTCATCTTTGCAAGAAAATCAACTATTAGACGAAGGTTATACAGCATACCTTGCTAACATAATTAACATTGAATAATCACAGACACATCCTGAAGATTTAGATGTGGTCAGAGATTTTGCTGATGTCTTCCCAAATGAGCTTCTTGGATTACCTCCTCATAGAGAGGTTGATTTCTCAATTGATATTATCTCAGGAACGGTACCGGTTTCCAAAGCTCCGTACAGAATGGCACATGTAGAACTCGAGGAGCTAAAGAAGCAGTTGCAAGAACAATTGGATAAGGGATTTTTGCATCCCAGTGTTTCCCCATGGGGATCACCCGTTCTCTTTGTGAAAAAGAAAATGGGTCACTTAGACTCTGCATTAGTTATCAAGGCCTAAAGGTGCTCCCCTTTATTTGAATACCCACCCCGCCCCCTTCCTTGCCCATTTTCAATTCCTGCTTGTCCTTTTTTTTATTTTAGAAGAAGAAAGCGTCGGGCTGATAAAAGCGGACGTGGGGACTCGGGTCAGGGCGCAACGGTTCGATTTGGGATTCTCCAGAGAAGATGAGACGCTCAAAAGAAAGACAAGGCATACCGGCTAGACAAGAGGGGAGCTCATGCTGTCTTCGAGGTTGGCCTCCAACAAGGAAGGTCCTGTAGGAGGTGGTTTTTTGAAACTATTGAGCGCAAAAGAAGCCTGAAATAAATATGGTTTTCTTTCTTCAATAGATCGTAGGGCACTAAAAGAAGGGTCCCTCCTCCCCATAAATCAATCAGAAAGCAGCGAATGGACATGCCTTGACAACCAACAAGGTCTTACACTATTTCTATTTAGAAGTATATTACAAATAAAGAAACTAACTCAAATCTAGAAAGACCGTTTCAACATCAAAAACAACAAAAACTAGAGCACCCGACCCCCATGGTAGCCCTAGCTTCTCCGTATCAAACAAGCTTTCTCTCTTCCCTCTCCCTACGGTCGAGGGCGAAAGAGAACTACCATATTCCAAGCGGTCAGTCTTAATAGGAAGGAGCGAAGCCTGGTGAGTCAGAAGAAGCAAAGCATAGCTCTGCATGGCTAAAGTGACCGTGAAGAATAGACACCCGTTACCTCGCATCCACGACTTATTCGATCAGTTGTAGGGAGCAACTGTTTTATCAAAAATCGATCTCCGTGTGGGTTACCATCAACTCCGAATAAAGGAGAAGGATATACCCAAGACGGATTTCAGAATAAGGTATGGTCATTATGAATTCTTGATCATGCCATTTGGTCTTACTAATGCTCCTACAACCTTTATGGAGCTAATGGATAGGGTATCTCGAGAATACCTTGATAAGTTCGTCATCGTATTTGTGGATGACATATTGATATATTCATCTAATTCGGAGTTGCATCGAGTACATCTGCAGATTGTGTTCGAAATCCTCGGACAACACCAGATTTATGCAAAATTCTCAAAATGTGATTTTTGGCTAGATAGAGTCGCATTCCTTGGTCATGTGATGTCTAAGGACGACATTGAGGTAGATACAACCAAGGTAGAAGATGTGATGAATTGGAGACCAAGAATGCTTCTGAGATCCTAGCTTTCTTGGCTTGGCTGGATACTATCGACGATTTATTCAGAATTTATCAAGGATCTCACTATCATTAACGAAGCTTCGTCGAAAGGATGCGAAGTTTGTATGATCTGAGGAGTGCGAATGGAGTTTTCAAGAATTGAAGTAGAGATTGACCACAGCTCCAATCTTGGCTTTACCATCAGGCAGTGGAGGTTTTGTAGTGTATACAGATGCATCAAGCATCAAAAGGAGAAAGTCATTGCTTATGCCTCACGACAGCTAAAACTGTAAGAAAGGAACTACCCAACTCATGATTTAGATTTAGCAGCGACACTCTTTGCTCTTAAATTTTGATGGCATTACCTTTACAATGAGCAATTTGAGGTGCTCAGTGATCAAAAGAGCCTTAATACATTTTCTCTCAAAAGGAACTTAATTTGAGACATCATCACTGGCTAGAGTTCATAAAAGATTACGACTTTACCATCAATTACCATCCAAGAAAAGCAAACATTGTAGCAGATGCATTAAGTAGAAAATGGGAGGGTAAATTGGCTACTTTAAAATTTCAATGGAAGTTGATGAAGGAATTTGAAGATTAGAAGCCTTTCTTGAGTGGATCTAGAAAGATATCATTTGCAGTACTTAAGATTCAACCAGAGATAATTAGAAAGTTCCTAACTACAAAAAAGGAGATGTTGATCTTCCTAAAATAATTGAAGCATCAATGAAAGAGAGTTCTGATTTTACAATCGGAATTGATGAAGCTATAAGGTACCACAACAGACTTTGCAGGAGATTCTAGGTGAAGCGCACATATCAATGTACACTATTCATCCAAGTACAACAAAATGTGCAAGGATCTGCAAAGGAATTTTTGGTGGTCGGAGATGAAAAATGGCATCGCAAAATTCATTGGTAAATTCTTGGTTTGTTAGCAGATCAAGATTGAACATCAAAGACCTACAGGCCTTGTTCAACCCTTGGAGATACCTGAATGGAAATGGGAGCACATAACGATGAACTTTGTCACCGGTCTACCCAATACCACGAAACATCGTTATGACATCATATGAGTGATTGTTGATCGATTGACCAAACTGACATATTTTCTGCACATCTTCCTGGATCAATTGACAGACAGTATAGCTGAATTATATGTGAATGAAATTGTCAGCCTACATGGTGTTCTCGCATCAATTGTGTCCGATCGAGACACACGTTTTACCTCTCGCTTATGGAAGAGTTTTCAGGATGCTATGGGCACACAATTGAAGTTCAGCACTTCTTTCCATCCACAAACTAATGGTCAATCATAGAGGACCATCCAAACACTAGAAGATATGTTCAGAGCTTGTGCGTTGGATTTTGTAGGTAGTTGGGATAGACATCTCCCATTAGTGGAGTTTGCTTATAACAATAGCTATAATTCAAGCATCAAGATGAGTCCCTATGAAGCTTTGTATGGGAAACCTTGCCAATTTCCCTCATGTTGGAGTGATGTTGGCGAGAAGCACATCTTGAGACCAAAACTTGTTCAAACAAGTAAGACGGGTGTTGATTTAACTAAAAAGAGATTGTTGGTATCTTAAAGTAGGCAAAAATTGTATGCTGATTGTCATGGAAGAGAGTTAAGTTTCGGAGTTGGGGAAGATGTATTTCTAAAAATCTCCCCAACTAAAGGCATCTTGCGATTTGGAAAATAGGTGAAGTGCACTCCTAGATAAATAGGACCTTTTGATATTTTGTAATGAATCAGAGAGGTGGCGTGTCGTATTGCATTACCACCTCAATACTCAAAACTACATGATGTATTCCACATATCTATGCTAAGGAAGTACACTCCTGATCATTCGCACGTGATCAAACATGAGGTTCTTGATATTCATCCCAATATTGCTTTCGAGGAGAAACCTATCCGCATAGTCGATCGTAGAGACCATCAGCTTCGTCGACGTATAATTTCGATGGTCAAGGTCCTCTGACGGCATCATCATAAGGAGGAGGCAACTTGGGAACTGGAGAGTGAAATGCAGGAGAAGCATCCACAACGATTTGGTACATCCCTTTGTTAAGAAATTTCGAGGATGAATTTTTTACCAGTGGTAGATTGTAATGGCAAGAGATTTCCTGCCCAACCTTCCTTTTTCCAATTAATAGCTTGGATTTATTCCTAAAAGTTATTGGCTTTACTAGCCCATTAATATCTCTCATTTGATTATCTTAAAATCCTAATACCCCTTTCCCCAACGTCACTTGCTTTTGCAAATTGAGATAGAGGAAATGAGAGGAGGAGGAGAGAGATGTAGAAGAGCGATCTTATCGGAGTCCTTCATCATCGCAGGAGAAGGTGATGTCGAATCGGAGGAGGAGAGGAGCGCGGATCCATGACCGGAAGGTGGCACGACAACCACCACAGAGAGAGTTGTATGTTGGACCTAAGGTATGTATCGATTTAGATTTTGTACAAAACCTCGAGTAGTACCTAATGTATTCTAATCTAATATAGATTAAGTCCTTCAAAGATATACTCTCAAATCCATACAGGATTATAGGCGTCATAGAAATCGATGGTCCATGTCATCTTGTTGGATCATTTAGTGACAGAGGATATATAAATTAGTATATAATCACTATTTCGGTGCCCATCGAATTCCTAAGTTAAGTGTATTGTCAGATTTCTTATCATCTGAATTATGATCCATTACCATCATTTACTTTTTACACTTTGTTGGTATTACGTCGCATATTAGGAATATGCTAATTTGACATTAGCTTGATTTATTTATTCATAGATTTTATTGGAATCGGCTTAGATATTGGTTGTATCCGAAAAGAGTGAGAATCTATGAAAGAACGAACTCATGGCACTTTATATATTTAAAAATTTCGTAGGTAAACCTACCTTTTCGAGAATGATAGTGAAATATGATGGATTCACATTACATGCAATAAACGTTGATTTAACTCGTGTCATTAGGGGAATGAAATGAAAAAATTACTTATAATGATTTGTGCAAGATCTATTCCAAAAAAATGATTCCCTCTTTAAAGTCCTAAGAATATTTACAATACATTTTATTAATAAAATTAATTATGGGTATATGTTAATTTAACATTTTATAATTATAAAACTATTATTAATTACTGTTACCTTAATTTCATCGTATTCCAGATACTCTAAATGTTCTCTCTAGATACTATATTTTTAATGGTTTGACCAAACTGATGATACTTATTGATGTTCTGTATGATAAAATTCCATATGTTTCATAATCTGCATATTACCCTTTATAATCTTAGAAATAAACTACCTGAACGACATGTCTTCACTTACAAATTGTCAACTAAGTTTACTCAAGACTCTTAGGTAGTAAACAATTCTCATGAACTCTTGAAAAGGATATGATTGATAAGTATCAACCAATGTTCATAAGTTTTGTTCATTCCGCATGATAATTAATGTTCTAAATGTTGGAAATGCGAGCCCACGGCGAGCCATTATGCAATAAATGTTATTGCAAATATCATTCCCTGATCTGAAATGATGAATGAATAATTTGTATAATATGTCCCTTAGTACAATTAGGGTTATGTACCATGGCCATCTTGATGATCATACAGCTGTTGATTCAACTATTGAATCATAGAGGCTGGTGCTTGGATGAATATCTAAAGAGTTAGATTGAGGACTCATCAAGCACCGTCAAATGATTGTTAAGAGATGATCTCCAGCCTGAGTAGGAGATGGCAATCCTATCTCTGATGGCTGATATCTGACCGACCTCTTGATGCAGGTCCTCTGCATAGGAATAGAGATTCGGAGGTGTCAGATTAGTTAGGTCAAAGAGTTGACTTAACGAGATCGAGATAACCAAAGTCCTATATCATATGCTGTCATGATATAGGCACGCATCCTCTGACCGGAGACAGATGTGTTACTATATGTCTGAGTGTGTACATTTGGCAGACCAATAGGTTGATGACCTAATCAAGGTCTATACACCGGCGCGCTGGTGTGCATATAAGGGCATATGAGTAATACGATCTCTCAAAGGGATCATACAGGTTCAGTTACTGAACCGGAAGACATGAGCTCACTCATGAGATATTGGGATGAATCAAATTCCATGCGCATGGTCGTCTCGCTTTGGAAGCTTGACTGAATTTGTAGGTTTGATATATACTTTTAGTATATGATCAAGACCTAGGTATGATATACACTTTTGGAAAGTGTATGATCGATACCAACTCCCAATGATCGAATGAGAAACTTAATGATAAAACCATGAAGTAGACAGTATAAAGTTGATCCGATACTTCGGGTTTAGTCTGAGTCTTCCAGTATGCAAGATGTACAGGTATTGGGAATACCTGAGGGTGATTTGATCATAAACGATTGTATAACCATGACGCTTCCATTCCTAGGGAGTGATGAAACGGGTATGGATTTTAGTGACTCCTCTCAGTAGAGAAGTGATCTGATCTTGGTCCAAGTGTTGGACATTGATCTGAATGTGATTCAGATACAATGAGAAGATTAGATTTACGGTCTTGATTTAATCAAGCATCTATGGGAGGCCCGCGATCTGGATTTGAGATATGATCTCAATATCCATGTCACTATACGTGGAACAATACAATCGCCCTGTCCTTATCTCCAAGTATCTGAGGAGAAATAGCGTTGTTCTTAAATGGTTTAAGAACAATTCCATAAGATCTAAGCAAAGAGAATTTGATAATTAAAAGTGTTTTAATTATCATGATGTATGAGAAATTATCCAATATGATTAAATGTGATTTAATTAGTTTGGATAAGAATAATGTGGATAGAGATATCCAATTATTCATGATAAATTATAAATGTGATTTATAATGTATTAGAGAAGAGTTAATTGTAATTTATATGTGTTGATTAATTATGATGTGTATTGGATACACATTGTGTAATTAATTAACAATATGAATTACATGTTGTTTTGGGTTGTGAATGTGATTCACAATTTTTCCATGGCAAGATTGCAATATTCTCAAAGATAATTGTGAATTATTTTTGAGAAATAAATCCCAAATAAATTTGTTGCAAATAAATAAGAGAGATTACATGGAGATATGCAATCTCATGGATTTCCATGAGATTGCAATCTCCATGCAATCCATGGACGGCACACCACTCCTAATTGGAGTGGGTGTGCGCCTACATGGAAGGCACATGGAGATGAAATCTCCATGTGTCTTCTCTCCTTATTTGTTGGGATGATTTAGGAGTGAATTATATTTGATTTTGTCAAATATATTTTAACCTAAATTTGTTGCTTTTGACAACAACAATCTCAGCCATTGGATGAACATAAATCAATCTCATCCATTGATTTTATGTGTCCCATGGATTGAGATCCATGGATCCCAAAACCCTATAAATAGAGAGGCATTCTTGGCTCTCTCTTTACACATGCTATTGTAGCACAAACTCTCTCTCTCTCTCTCATACACACGACATCCCTCTTTCCCTCTCTTCTTGGTGGCCGTCCACCTTGGTGGAGAGAAACGTCGACGCCCGCGCCATCGTGCTGCCGCTTCGACTCTCTGCGGTTCTTTGTCTTCTTGGAGTGCTTCACTCACGAAGGAGACGTTTGATCTCGTGCGACGAGATCAGGAGCAACCGCGCTTGGATCAACTTGGATTGCGAGGACACCGCGACTCATCTCCGCGCTCGCAAGCCGTTACTCCGACGATCGGACTTGAGACAGGAGGTCTCTTTTCGTAGAGACTCGATCAACCACGCTTCAAGAGGTATTGCATTATACTTGTTGTGGTTATAGATGAAACGATTTGAGAATGGTTCTCGGATCATGTGGTTTCATCGGTTTAAAAAATTTTTTAAATTCCGCTGCACCGAACAACTAGTACGACTAGTCGTTCTTCGTCGTGTCCGATACGACGATCACGCTTCCGTGATGCGCTTGAGGATAATTCCATATCCTTCACTAAATACAAATAAGATTTAATGCACAGAATCATAAAGAGTCACATGGACGATCACAAGGGGCGTGCATGTTAGCCCAAGGGGTAACGCCGCAAGGGGCGTATGGTTGCTAGGAACCACATAGGCAAAAGCTAAGTCCTGTACAGTTGTACATGCATTGTCATGTTATCGCCACAAGGGGCAACGTCGCAAGGTGCGTATGGTTGTAAGGAACCATGGAGGCAAAAGCTAAGTCCTCTACAATTGTAACTACACTGTCATAGATCGCACGTGCTGGCGGTTGAAAATGTAAAACAGGATACATACATGAAAGGTATGCAAATAAATGGTTTATAAAGGAAAACCATTATAAGTACGCAAGGAAATGATTTATATAGATAAATCATTAAAAGTTATGAAATAAAAGATTTATAAAGATACACCACTCTGAATTATGTTCAGAAAATGGTTTAATGAAAGAGTAGACCATTGCACGTTGTACAAGAATTGGTTTAAGAAAAATAGACCATCAAACTTATGGGGACTATTACGCAAAGTGTTTATATGATTTAAATAAATATGTAACGGTTATGTATCATGTGAGATATGTTCCCACCAGATTAAATAAAGGTATGCCATATTTTTTTACAAAACGTACACCTGTATACCCATGTCCATAAAATAATCTAAATTATACATGTTAGGAATCCAACTTAGACATGCATGGGAAGTAATTTAGGCACGTAATGATGTTTATCGAAGGGTGCTAATCGAATCGAATACCTTCGAATCCACCTGGATCCGTATTCGATTCATTTTAAAATTTTCGAATCCGAACTCGAATCGAATTTTAAACGAATTTGCTAACTTGAATTCATATTCGATTCATTATGACTTTCAAATATTCAAATTCGATTCATTTTATTTCGAATTTGAAATGCCAACTCAAATAAAATTATTTATATAAGTACTATTATAATTTTAAATGTTTTATTTTATATTTTTGTTTTTTACTAAAGATTTCTAAGATCAATTGAAAAGCTATATCATAAAGGAAGATACCCAATAGATAATATATAATGAATAAAAATACCTAAGTTTTACAGATATTATATATCTTTCGCTATCAAAATTTTCTCTTTTTTCTATGATGAAAGAAATATATAAATAAAATATGATTATATAAATCTCATTAAAGGTATATAATATTATTAACAAAAAAATTAAATACATTATATTTACCATTGTACGTTGAAGCAAAATAAGACCAGTCTCTCATAGAAAACGAATACATAGCGGTCTTGTTATTTGAAACAACGAGAATAACATCAAATAACTTGGTAGGATAAAATCAATTCACGCATCATGGTGATCAATATTATCCTAAAGCAAAAGTCATGAATCATACACGATTTTAAATATAGCTACAAACGAATATTTGAGATAAGAATGAATCCTAATTTTCAAATGACCACCCCTACCATTCTAGTCTATTTAATGTCCTTTTCATGGTCTAGAGGAAATGCATATCATGTACACTAATTAGTAGGAATGAGAGGATTAATGTCAGACCTGCAAGGACAAATGATTGATTTACCAATTCAAAGTAACTTATGTGCGGGGCTTTCGTTAACTGAATATATAGTTTCTTGTTATGTAGCATGTAAAGGGGTTGGGTTGTAGATATTGTTGTACAAACATCAAATACCAGATACCTCACACGTAGACTTGGTGAAGTAGTTCAACACATTATTGTATGTAGAACGGATTGTGGTACTATCCGAGGTATTTTTATGTCCTTAAAATGGGATGATCGAAATTTTTATTCACAATAACAATTGACATGAAATGAGAAGAAGTTGTAAATCATTCAGATTATTACCAATGCCATCTTGACAATGATGGTCATCACCATGGATTATCTTGTAAGGATAACCAATAGAACAAGGAGGCAAAGGAGGAATACTTTTATATATCGTAAATCACAAAAAAAGTAAAAGATGAACTCAACGTAACATGGCTAGCGTGTTCATGTGCAAGAAAAGGGAGCATTACCATCTACCTTATAGTTGATGATCTTTGATAAAGAATGAAAAGGATGATGGAAAAGATATGGCAGGGAATGTCAGAAGATGGAAATAAATATAAGGTAGGGAAATGGATAAAACTCTTAAATATATGTTCTTTCCTACTAATCTTTATGGTTATTTACTATTGCATGTTGAAGCAACATAAGATCAAACTCCTATAGAAGACTAAGACAAACTGGTCTTATTATTTAAAACAACAAGGATAACAACAAATAACTTAGCATGATAAAATTACCTCATGCATCATGGAGATCATCATTATCTTAGAACAAATGTCATAAATTGCTCATGATTTTCAATATGCACAAGATCAACTAATATGATGGTGAGAAGAACTTGTAATTTGTAAATTATTCAAGTGAAGATCAATGTCTTTACAATGATAGTCCTCACTTATGGATTGTCTTGCAAGGATAACTAACAAAACAAAAAGGCAAAGAAAAAATATTTTGAGATACAATAAATCATGACAGATGTGAAGAAGAGTGCTGATTGCTCAAAAAAGGGGTGGGCAGGAGGGAGGGGGAATTAGTTTACATTAAAAAGAAAATGAGTAGATGCGGATCTAGGTAATCTTCTTTCTCATCTGAGAAATGAATCAAGTCGATCCATTTGTGGCTCAGTCATATTTACTCGTAAGAAGAGGGATCACCACTATCTTCCTTATCAGTGATAGATCTTTGAAAAAGAGAATGGGAAAGATGTTGTAGAGAATGTGAGAACATGGAAACAAATGTAAGGTGAGGAATTGGGATAAAACTCTAATCTTAAACATATTTTATTTCTTACTAGATATCAGGATTAATATTCTAGTCTATTTTGTAATAATGATATTTCATCATTAATTAATATAATTATAAGCATATGCATACATGCATGCATACACATATGTTTGTATGCATACATATTTTTGTATGTATGTATGTATGTATGTATGTATGTATGTATGTATGTATATAATATGTAGATACTTATGGATGTGTGTACATATGTATGTGTGTATGTATATAAGTATCGAATCGAATCGAATTTTTATCGAACGAATTCATGTTAATTCAGATTCGATTCATTTGGGAATCGAATCCACAAGTCAAATTCATATTCAATTCATTTTACTTCGAATCGAACTTCGAATTTGAATGATTCAATTCAATTAGCACCCCTACTCAAGTATGTGTCTTATAACTGAATAAAATACCATTTGCATTCTCAAGCATGGACCCCGATGCATACCAGGAATTAGGCTCGTGAAAAATTATGTTGTCAATTTCAGGTGAAGAACATGGTTCATTGCACATTCAGGATCATGCTACGGACTCCTTGGAGTTTCTGACATGGTACGATTCAACTTATGAAGATTTGAAGGATATTTATATGCCTACAGGAACTGTTGAGATGTTTTTTAAATTCCTAGAGTAGTTTTGCAAAAATAACCCAGTTGGGGTTGTAATAACGGAACTATTAGTTGAATGGACGTTATGGACTTTATTTGGTTTTGATATTATCTTTGCTCATTAAATTCCATGCATGTTATCGGTAACGGTTCGATCACGTGATCATCATCATGCTTCCACCGATCGTCACAATCTATTCCGTTACATTTTTAAAGTGAAAAATATCCCAAAACAGGGATTAATTGAATAGGACAGATTCTTTTGAGATTTAAAAATACTAAATGTACTCAAAATTTCTCAAAATCATATTTAATATATGGGTAATGCTATAAACAAAATCTAGCGACAAAAATAAATATTTTTGGAATTTTTGATGATTTTCCTTTTTTACTGGATTTTGGAGCTTTTAATTTTTAACCTTTTCTTTTTCTATTTTTAGGGATTTTTTGGATGGAATCAATGTAGGTAATGGTAAGCCTACTGTATTTGTTTTATTTTTGAAGGTATTTTGATTTTTTTTTGGCATTTTTTAGTTAGATAGGGAAAAAATAGAGTGCACTTGATTTTTAATAAATAAGCAATGTGCATAATATGCATACTAAAATTCATGACGGAAAGAACAAGCATCCATGTACATTATCTTATTTTTGCGTAATTTTTGGAGCACAAATGATATTTATAAAAATTACATAAACAAGCACAAAAATGTTTGAATTGTAAAGAACGTATTTGAAATTAAAAATAACTATAGGAGGTACATGCAAATATACCAAATCTTTACAACTGATGTCACCTCACATGGGGATCCATGTGAGGTGACTTGACACTGTTATAAATGCAGTATGGAATACATGCAGGAGTCTTCATGCAAGATTTACACATTTAGTTACATTATGAATCATATTTACAGAACTGGAAAGTAAAATCAAAAGGTGAAGGGGGTTACATAAAATTTACCCCTAAATGTGTGTGGGTCGACGGTGCGGATCTCTTCAATTAGTCACATGGCGGCTTCTCCTCGTGCGATGATGTTTCACTCGTTACGGATGGGATTAGATATCTGGCGGAGATCTAACGGTTGAGGGCATCTCCATCAGATGGTGGCTACTTCATCTGGCACCTCATTCTTGATCGCACGACAGTGAGGTAGCCACGAAGAATAGGCATGCCCTTCCAAGATTCAATTCAATGTTGTGCTCGACACCGACTATCTCCATGGATACTGATAGGTTGAATAGCTTTGGCTCACCATTCCACACCTCCTTATATGCATTTGAAGCTCCAAAGCTCATTGGTGGAGCTCTAGAGGTCTCGAGAAAGTAGGTGCACCTAGAGGTGCTATTGGGATCGATTTGGCTCCAGATGAGCCTCATTTGGATGGGGGCCTACAGGGTTAGACAAAGAAGACTCAGGCGATGTTCCATGACCATTTCACTCCCATCTGCCACCAATAAAAACCAGGGATCCGCCCTCTACTTCGCCATGTTTTTCTAACCATCTGCATGCCCTTAAGAGCTTGTCCGAGGGCTAAGTGATTGATGAACGTCTCCAGTTATCCTTGTGCTTCATTGAGCTCCAGGACTTCCACCACGTGGATTGAACCTATTCTGAAGGTATCTCCGGTTACATAACACCCCTAGGAAGCATTTGAGCATCTTTGCAGCATCTGAGAATCTCAGAGGAGGAAGAATCAAGGAATTGAAGCCTTCTTCCTTATTCTTTGAACGAAGCAGCAACCATAAGATCGAGGAGGAACACTATTTTTATTGTGGTCATTCAATCACCACTCACTTCGTCCATTCGATGGAAGCCCACATTTGATCATGAGTTCAAATTGACAAAGCAACATCGCACAAGGAGCACCTACAATGTGTATAAGTGAATCGACTTGAGTCGCACGATAACATACCCACTAGGGTAATTTGGACATCTTCCCATACATTTTCTATTTATTTTGTATTAATCCTATAAATATAATACATAGTATGTGTAAAAATTACAAAGTAACCCTAGTATGTTTTGAGAATTACGTTTGGATCTATCCATCTCAGCTCATGTGTCGCCCCACTTGAACTGGGTATTTTGCACATATGTCCTTGTGGTTTTGTAAATTGTAAATTAGTAAGTAAAATTTTAATATTAGTTTTATATTTTTTGGAAATTTGCAAACTCTCCCTTGCCTTATATTTTAATTGTAAATATGCCCTTGCAAGTTTAACATTTTTTTTGCATTTGTATTACATTTATTAAAAATAGCATATGTGCTCTAAAAACTATGTAAAAATAGAGTTAGATGCAAGTTAGCATATACCTTCATGCCACATAATTATTTTTGCATTTTAGGCATTTAAAATATTTATCAAAAATCAAAAGAGCATGTTTTATCCTTATTTGAATTAGAAGTTAGAAAAAATAAAAAAATCTTTTTAAAAATTCCAAAAAATATGATTTATTTATAATTGTATTTTACAACTTTAGAACAAAAATCCCTAAAATAGAAAAGGAAAAAAAACTAAAAATTAAAAATCTCCAAAATCCTTTATAAAAATATAAAAAAACCCTAAAAAATTAAAAATATTCATTTTTCCTCTGGAATTTTCTTTTTATAATATATTATTAACTAAAATTTGTTTTAAAAAATTTTGATTTTATTTTCTCTTTATAAATCCCCAAAAAATCATCTTATTTATTTAATCCCTATTTTGGGATATTATTAACTTTTAAAAATACCTAAAAATTAGCAAAAAAAAGCTTGAAGATTGCGAAAATAATAGAAAAATATATAAAACCACCAAAAAATATTTTGTTTATTTTGATTATTTTTTATCATATTTTTAATTATATTACCTTTTATTATATATATATATACATATATATTCCTATATTATATATTTAAAAAAATATATTAAAAATCATAACATAAAAAAAGAAAATAAAAATCATAAAATTAAAAACAATTAAAGATATAAAATTAAATTCCATGAAAAATATAAAATTAAAACCCACACAAAAAGAAAATAAAAGACAATAGAAAACGACAAATTTTGCATTCACTTGCATAATCTAGAGTTTGCTCCATGTGTTCGACATTCTACATACTTGCATTATACATACACTTTGTTGAGTTAAATAAAATAAATTTTAACTCCACACATTTGTGTTTACATTGCTATATTTATTTGTGGGTTAATTGTTGATTGGCTTGGGATTTCTTGTGGGTCTCCTCAACAACAATTTATCTTAGTTTTATGTGGGGATATCTTCTGACACGCATAAAAAACCCACTCAACAGACAAGTCATCATTTCAGTGGTTGCCATGTTGTTATGCTGCTGGATCGATTTGATCACCTTTACATGGAGGTTGTTCTTCTTTTTATGCCTAGTGCTAATGAAGAATAAGAAGGATTTCGTGCGACAAAATCAAAAGTTGTACAATTCAGATGATTCTATTGGATTGTAAGAAGCACGCGAGTCATCCCCATTCTCGTAAGCGCTATCTCCATTGGATCTGGATTGATATATGAGGTTTCTTTGCTTAGAGACTCATGTATCACGATTAAGCCTATGTTCTAAATGTGAGTTTGGGGATCACAACACCTCTAGAGGGGGTGAATTATGATTCTAGTAAAGTTTATAAATTTTCATAAAATAATCAGCGAGCACAAAAATAATCAACTAAGCAATCCAATTAGCACACAAAATACAATATTTTAACATGGAAACCTACATGGGTAAAAACCATGACATGAGTCTTCCTGACTCGAGTTTCCTGATTAGCTGAGTCAATGAATTGTTTCACTAAAGACCAAGATATTTACATGGATATCTCAACCGTTTACAAAGCTGACTCTTCATTATCTTAGATCAAACACCAAGATCAACACTACAGAGAAGCTAGAATTGTTGTAGATCTCGCAAGGTTTCAACAGTCCTGAAATGGGAGCAACCAAGAACACCCACTGAGGTTCAGAGCTTAAGGATACTACAGAATCTTTCTCAAGGACTTTGTAGCCCTACCACTCATTCAACTTACTAAGAAGGATTTGAAATACAAGTGGACAGTCTGATACTTAAGAAAAAGGGATCCACATTTGATCTCATTTGCCGGACATTGTAGCATATGTAGAAGAACATGCAAGCTTTCGACTTTCTTTGTGTTTCCTTAGATATCTCACATTCAAGATCTTCTCTGCACACTTAGAATCAGACACCTAATGTCCTATAAAAAGATGGTAAGAGTAAACATAGAGATATAGAAATAATTTATTCCATAGATTATTCTCCAAATTAAGTGCATTGATGTCTAGAGATAAATCAACTAATATAATTATAGCCTAAAAATGATTTTGAAAGACTTACATTGAAGACTTGAGATTCAGAGCCAGATTGATGAAAGTATTAAAGAAAGACTCAATGCTAATAGCTCAAGTTTTAAAGAATACAGATGCTGATGTGACCTATAACATAGTTTTTTATTTTATGATAAAAATAATCTTATATTTTTACATATTCTTTACTAGAAAGAAAATGTAAGCCAAAATCATCAATTTCACAAAATTGATTTTTTTATATATGATCGATCACCTTGACACCCATTTATCGATCACCTATGATCGACCATTTTGTTCTTCATGATCGATCAACCATGATCGACCATCCTTTTGAACATGATCGAACATTTTTTGACTTTTAGACCAACGAACAAATATGATCGATCACTTTTGTGATATGAACCATAACCCATGATCAATCACCTTTCAATGATTGATCATTTCATGGAGTTTGAAAATCAAAACATTGAACTATCCATTTTTGGACACCAATGACATTTTTGAGTCCAAGCCTATAAGGGACCCTATGGCTCATTGTTTGAGATACATAACCAAGAGAAACATCATCTACACTCAAAAGAAAAGAAAGAGTGATCATTTTGGGTGATATTCGAGTTCTTATAGTGTTTCTACACTCTTCAGATCTCTTAAATCCAAAGCTTTGTAGCTACTGAAGTTGTTTGTGCTCTACTACAATCGTCATAACCATTCTTGAGCATATTCTGCACTAAAAGTCTGTAAGCTTGTGAATTCAAGTCTCATTAATTAAATATTTTATGTTTAGCATTTTTCATATAGGTATCCATGCTGTGGATTCCTTTCTTTGATAGAGAGAGATAGAATTTTCCTTCATGAGTTGTCCAAGTAAGGGTACATATTGTACGTAAGGTTGTGCTACCCTTGGTTTGATGTAGTGCTAGAAGAGTGGAAACATGACTCCCCGAGAGAGCAAAGGAGAAATCCTAAAACATGGATCTGGGTCATGGTTTTCACCTGCTTAGGTTTCCATGTAAAACTCACTATGAAATTTGTGGTTTAATATTATACTCTCTCTATGGATTGTGAATTTAGTTTTATTGGGATATTATTATGGTAATAAAAGTTTATTTCACAATTCACCCCACCTCTTATGTTAGATTTACATTTGGTATCAAAGTAGATTCAAGTTTTGCAAGTGTAACAACCTACTTGCATGTCCTAGATGACACAAGCAAACGTATCTACTAGCTCAAGCAGGATAGCTTGCTCGATTACAAAGCCACACTACTTCGATGGCACCAACTACTCCCCTTGGTCCAATCGCATGGAGATTTACATGCAGTCTATCAATTTTAAGATGTGGACATGCACAATAATGACCTTTGTGACACCAACTTTAAAGGAAGGTGTAGAAGAATTCATCGATGTAGAGATCAAGGATCCAAAGAAAAATGCCAAAGCATTAAATATGTTGTATTATGATATTTCCACAGACGAATACAATCGTGTGTCAGTCTAAGACAGCTCATGAGATTTGGAAGTCACTCCAGGTTATATATGAAGGTACGTGCAATGTCAAGAGCTCTAAAGTTACGATGCTTACCAAGGAGCATGATAATTTCAAGATGAAGGAAGGAGAATCCATCAAAGAAATGTATGTGAGGTTCCCCACCATTGTGATCAACCTCAAAGCTATGAGGATGAACTTCATCGAAGGAGAGATGGAAAGAAAAGTTATGGGATCACTCTCAAGTGAATGGGAACATATGTTGATGGTGATAGAAGAGGTGAATTCAATGGAAGACATGACATGGATGACCTCATAGGGAACCTGATGGCCTATGAAGTCAAGAAGAAGACAAAGAAACTAATCGAGGAAGCTAAGAAGAAGTCTCTAACCTTCAAGGTCAGCTCACATAACCGATGAATCTCAATTTGATCACCTTTATTATTTCATTTTGTCCTTTAAACCCCAGCCAAATGCATGTATATATCATTAATTTGTCAAAACAAACACCTGGTAATTTGTACAAAATATTGTATAAAATATTGTACATTTATTGTATTTAAGTCCAAAATAAAAGAATAAAGGAAGAAAAAAGAAATGAAACACCATAAGTTTTCAGTGACCCTAGACCCCACGACTCAATCATCATGATGACTTAGTCAACAAGGAGTAAAGTAGGGGGAGATAGGGCGGCCAATTGTACATATGACACATGCTAAAAACCTTAAAAGTCCATGCCAATAAGTACCTTTTGGCACCTTTTTTATTTCTTATCATCTATACATCAAATCAATAAACTTTATACATGAAATATGTAAATAAAAATACAAATAAAAATACAAAATTTATTTCATTGAAAAATAATGCATATTGTGCCAAGGACACACAAAATAAAAAACCATATATAAAATTCACAAACTTGTATCTTCTCCATATTGTATCAATTGTATATAAATTTTAATTAGCTATTTAATGAAAATGGTTTTATTAAATTTGGAGCCAAGATGCAAAAATTAGCATTTGGGCCCACAATGTACAGTATACATGTATATTTTATTCATTTTATGTATTACTCGTATTTTCATATTTTATATTTCATAATTTTGTAAAAACAATTTATGACATATATAAATAATAAAATTGGAATTAAATAATTAAAACTTACTAATAAATAAATAAGCGAACAAAATACATATATGAATATACCATGCATATACATATATAATAAGTACCCAAATTTATTTTAGTATAAATACTACATCAAAAAATATAATAAAAATATATTTAAGTGTAATTAAATAAGTTCTAAATATATAAATTATGTGTAAGAATAATAAAATTAAAAACACAAAATAAAAATTAAATACAAAAAATATAGAGGAATGTGCCTATTTGTATACTTGTAAAAACTAACACATAATAAAGAAAGTCATAAAAATAAATAATATATGTATAAAATACAACATAAAATAAGAAAAAAATTATAACCATAAATTGATTAATTCATTTATATTTTTTATAGATTTTATAAGTAATGTTTATTTCCCTAATTCTTGGTTGGTTTATGTGGACCAACCATGAGCCTCCTTTTGTTGACATACGTTCAACTATACCTTAACCTCCTCTGACCCATGTTAGAGTCACGAACAAGCCAACTTCATCGATTAATACTCGCCTCCATCTTCTTCCTCCCTCTGCAGGCCTTCCAACTTGCACAGCCCGATCAGCCATTATCTTCTCCCATGCCCAGATCTTCACCAACCCCCACTCAATTTCGCGCTACCGTCCCTCAAAACTCATCGAAACCTTTCCATAAATATACCCCCAAATCTAACCTTTTCTTTTCAATCGATCTTCCTAGGTTCTTAGCCCCTCGGATCCACCTAATCTCCTTGCTGTTGGTGACAACAACATCTAGAGGTGATCGCAACGAGGAGGAGTCTAGGAGAGTTGGTCTAATCCATCACCGGACCTTGCACTGACGATTCTGCTTCCTGAGCTTCCGGCTCAGTTGGGGTCATCTTCTTCTACATTTCTAGGTAATGTCAGTTTGTAGGCTTTGATTTATGCATTTAATTTATTTTTTAGTCTAATAATTAGGATAATTTTGTGATCCCCAATTTACTCTAGATCTTGAGCTCCAGGCTAAATCCATCGCTTCTAGACTACATCTCTGCCCGCAAACCATTCCTGTTCATTCCTTGACACCCTTTCTCCATTTTTCCTAACCTTTCACCCTCAATTCTGTAACAATTGAGGACCGATAGGCTCCTCCTTCCCCACCTCCGTTGCGCTCCATTCAGATTCCACCCCACTTGTGTTTCAGCTTCAAGGATGAGTTAAGGGAGTAGCCTTCACTCGTTCCTAACTTTTGGTGTAGGCGGTACTCTTCGAGGATCGATCTTCAGTTGAATTGAGTCCTAGAGGTACTCCAGGATACCAAGGGCAGGAAGGACCCATAGGCCTTCATCTGAAGCATCTCAGCCTCGTCGGAGGCCATCTGCACAAGCAGAGCACTTTTAGCGATGCCTAACAACTGTCGGCAAGAGTCAAGCATGTCCTAGAAAGGAGAAAATAAGATTCAAATCTCGTCGATCGCATGTTCTTCCATCGTTCTTCATTCAACCATTCGAGTCGTTCGATTAAGAATAACAGCCCAGATCTAAAATGGGCCATTGATTTCCATTGAAGGGGTGTGCAAGGACAACTATCAGATCGTCCATGTATCGAGCAACGGACGACACAATCCATTAACTTAAGTGGTTAAACTTCAAAGACCCCCTATGCTATTTTGTAATTTCTTAGTAGCCCAATAAAATTTTCACAACGCTTAAAATATAGTGGATAAATTGCACGAACCGCCTCGAATATTTTTAGTATTGCAATAGAGTCCCCACCAATCATGTGCACCTGCATGTATTATTTTGCAAAAATTGCATGTCAACCCTCCTGGGTTCTTTTAATTGTTGTTTAATATATAAAATTCAAATATTAGATATAAAATTTTAGGTTCTTTGTACCATACCCCTTGTATTTATTCTGAATCACAAATATATCCCTACCATTTCAAGTATTTTTGTACAAGTTTATTTATTTTTTAAAAATATCATACATGCTCAAAAAATTATGAAAAAAATAGGATGAGGTACCTAGATACATGATATTTCATGTTACACAGTTATTTTGCATTTTATGCCATTTTCTTATTTATTAAAAATCAATTAAAGCATGGATATTCCCTGTTTATTTTAAAAAACATAAAAATAACAAAATATTGTTTAAAATTTCCCCAAAAAATAGTATGCGTTTATTATAGTATCTAGTACCCCAGACCAAAATACCTAAAGATAGAAAAGAAAATGAGAGAAATTTAGAAATCTCCAAAATCCTATAAAAATATGAAAATTCTTCAAAAAAAACCCAAAAATATTCCTTCCTTTTATGTAACTATATATATATATTTATGAAAATTTGTTCTGAGAAATTTTGGATTTATTTAATATTTTTGCATATCAAAACAACTCAGCCTATTTTAAAATCCCTGATTTTGAATTTTTACTTTAGAAATCCTTAAAAATTAGCATAAATTATTGAAAAATTACAAAAAAGTAGAAAATTATAAAAAACACAAAAAAAAACTTTATATTGGTATTTTTGAATTTGTTACCTATATTTAAAATTGTATTACCCTATAGCGTATTATATATTTATATATAATAGTATAGGTTATATTACTAGTTATTATTAAAAATAATTTATAATTATTTTAAAATAAGAAAGTATATGAAAAATCATTAAAAACTTGTTATTAATAAATTATATATATATATATATATATCAAAACCCACAAAACCTAAGTAAATAGTGTGCATACATATATACATCTATACTTATTTTATTTATTTATCAATAAAATACATGTGCTACATGTGTATTCCCTGAGTTCAACTCCTACATGCTTGTCCACTATACACATTCATTATAGGGTATAATAAATTTTGATTCATAGCCCTTGTTGTTATTGCTTCATTATTATTTATGTGATGATTGTTGATTTAGTTGATTGCTCCTTGAAAATGATCATTTTGGTGATTGTGTTTCCGCCTTGTATGACACACACGACCTTTCGAGGAGCAACATATCATAGCATATTTTGTACATTGTTGCATATTATTTTTCCCTTATTTTTTGCTTGTTTTATTTTTATAATTATTTAATTGTTCTAATCCATGTTTTCTTGTCGATCTTTCTTACGAGGGACCGCTTAGCGATGACTCTTCTTAGAAGGTGGGCACAGTCGAGATGAGTGGAGGTCGGCCTTCTAATTGTGTATCGACAAGAGAGAGTAGGAGAGAGGAGCAAGAAGGAGAAGAGCAGCACGGCTTTGTTTTTGTTTTCTATTTTTGTGAGGAGAGTGATTTATTTTTGCAAATTGCCTCACACCGAGAGGTCTAGTGTCCGGATGATTGTTCATCTGAGTGCCTCCTCACGATTTTCATGTTTTCTTCACCTTTCTTTTATTTTGTTTCTCGTGTGTTGAGATTTCCTCCTTTGTTTATATTTATTTTATGTGACTGAACCCTTAGACATTAGGTTGCTTGACTCGGTAGCTAAGTCCAAAGCCCTAATTACATTGCATGCACCTATAGTTATACACGCTTGGACTTAGCCGAATAATTAATTGTAAATTACTCAAATTCGGAACCACGTATAGAGACCTCATACCGCACTTGCAGGATTCGTTGTGGCAGACACCGAGAGGTCTCCAAAACCGAACTTTTAGGATCCATTTTTGAGTAGTTAGCATTTTGTTCTTCCCAATAATAGCAGCTATTGTTTAGGATGTTTTCACGCTTTTGCATGTCATCATATAATGTAAATATTTCAAATCGTCCTTGCATGTAAATATTTCAATTCGACCTTGCATCCTGCATGGAAAGAGTTGGGAAGCACTATAAGTAATTATAACTTTGATGCATCATTAGTCACCAAGTTATTTCATCTTAGTGACAACTTGCATGGCTTTTTAGTCCTCTTCCCCTGTGTTTATAATACTCAAGATTAAAGGAAAAATATGAAAATATTAGGTAGCTTTCTTTGAAAAATAATCAAAAAAATAAAAAACCGAAAATTGAAAAAAGGGGACTATCAATAATAGTTTGACCTTAATAAAAATCGTAGTGGACATCATTGTTTTGGGTCCATAAAGCCCTCATTACTTTCAGGTACATTCCAGACCGAGTAAGGCGGGATCTCTAAGGATAGATCCCAAATCCCCATTTGTGGCGCTTTGATTATCACCTGGGATAGGGAAGTATTGGCGCTTCTATCGTATGTGATCGAGTAGGGCCTTTTCAAGCATGGTGTTCCTACCTTGTGTAGATCATCCAACTTGGTATAAAGTACTGAGCGTAGGCAACACCCTCACGGGTGTGTCTGCCTCATCGGTTTGCGTCAGAGTTGGTCCTTGCATGCTCACTAATGATTATGTTACGAGCAAGGTCTAAAGTATTGGTTCACCTATTGGCTTCCTCTCTTATTCTTTGGCTGAGTAGCCCATCAAGCATGAGATCAAAAAATTTTCAGTACATAGATCATAGGTTACAAAAGAGGTGGGAGAAGTATGAGGTGCTTGTCTGGCAGTACAGACTCCTATAAGGTTAGTGATCATAAGGACTCATTATAATATCTTACCTACACAACAAAAATAAATTGAAAAGATAAAAAATAGTTGAACTCTTACGGCTTCACCTGTGTTGAGTTGGTGAACCTATAATTATTTGGTGTTTGTTTGTTTTTAGTTAAGTTCAAAGATCAGTCCTGCACATTTTTTCCCTTTTTCGCTTTCATATTTTTTAATCCGCAGTTGCCCCCTGGCTCGCTTCAAGCCGTCTACTATTTTGCACTCCCTTTTATTCCTTGTTTGACACATTATTCTTCATCCATTCTCGATACTCCTTTTAACCTTTGAGATGGAGACATGTGGATGGCTTAGTCGAGACCCCACCGACACCTACATCGATTCCATTCGTTCGCCTTCTCCAATAATTCAAGGCGACTCTCAAGAACCTGGTTCGGACTTGATGAATTGATCTCCAAACTCTTCATGTTCTCCAATAATCTGGGATCACTCTTGTCCTGAAATCTTCCCATTTTGGATAGCAATCGATTTTACCCCTTATACCCAACATCATTAATGAAGTTCTTTGTTGACCTTAACATAGAATGATTTATTACAACCGGTGCTTCATTTCAGACTGATTGGGACATCATTCTTTGTGAAGATCATGAGCCCGATCTGGATCCAAAGATTTTATCAAACACAGACTCAGATACAGAGATGTCTCCTAGAGGAAAAGGGAAGGTACTATAGCACCCATCACAACCATAGCCAGAGCAGGGCCATCCAGATCAGAACGTTGTGAATTGTCAGGTTCTCATCTCGATCCAGGCGATACAACAGTAGCTCACCGACCAGGCATTGGCCCAGGTCACCTTCTAGGATATGCTAAATGACTTGAGAAGAATGAGAGATCAACCAAGAGGAGGAGGAGGAGGAGCAGAAGAAGAAGAAGAAGAAGAAGAGGAGGAAAGAGAAGGTGGAGGCCTTGGAGGCCCAACAGACAAGCATGAGGAGAGAGGCCCATGCCGACTCTCATGGATACATACAACCCTGTAGCCAGTCAACTCATCGAGTGGATCCAAATTCCAGCGATCCACACACATTTTGAGTTGAAGCCTCAGCTCCTGGCACTCTTACCCAGCTTCCACAGAAATGCAAATGAGGAATTGTGTATCCACCTTCAACAGCTCGGGCACATTTGTGGTACAATGCATTACCCTAACATACCGTTAGGAGTAGTCAAGATGATGACGTCCCATTCAACTTTCAAGACAAGGTGCTTCATTAGATCAACCACTTGGGGAAGGTCTTCATGACATGGGAAGAGCTTAAGTCTGCCTTTTTGCCTAAGTACTACCCACTTGAGAGATTTAACCAGATGTGTGCTCGTACAACAAACTTCATCCAAGCCACCCACGAATCTTTCCATGAGGCTTGGGAGAGGTTTACAGAGTTGCAAGAGAAATGTCCCCATCATGACATTTCTAAGACCAGTTTGGTCAAACATTTCTTTGGGCAACTGACAGTGGAAAGTCAAAAGCTTGTGGATGCCACATGTGGTGGCTCGCATTTCAACAAAAATGAGGACATGGTTTGGCAGATATTCAAGGAGATGGCCGAGGGAGAGGCCACCTTGTCGTCGTCCCATGCCTATTAGCACCAACCCCACACTCTCTAGAATCTTGTTCATATGGCATCTTCTCAAGAGGCAAACAGGGACGAGAGCTCCAACTTGAGCATCATAGGGAACCACCTATCTAAGGTGGACATCATAGAGAAATGATCAAAGGACATCGAGAAGCTCTCTGTGATCGAACAGAGGACACAACAACTGGACAAGTTGGACCAGATTACCAAGTAATTGGAGGCGCTGGTTAGTACGATCCGCTCCTCTAATTCAGTGTCTGCATCGGCCACCACTCCCACTGAGACGAAAGAACAAGCATCATTGTAGTCTCCTCGGTCGAGTGACCCACAACCTGCAGTCTAGCATGTATATTACGTTCAGGCCCCAGAATCAATATCTCTACAGCAGCCACAGCAACAAATGGTAGTCTACTAACCTAAGCCCCAGCCCATTCCATATCCATGTTTCCTTTCTCCGCCTCTCATAAAAGAGATGAATGGAGTATGGGATAATGATGCATAGTTATCTTGTCTAGGCAAACTCTCAACAATAAGAAGGGAGACTTGTTTAGAATTCTCAACCTCAGTATCACCAGCACTCTCAGTCATACCATGGAAATTGGAGACATAATCATTACCAGCAAATGCAGTACTGCCAAAACCAATAGAATATGTAGTACTCGAATGTTCCATATCAGAACCAACCTCCTCAACAATATCAGCAGCGTCACCCAACTCCTCACTACCAAAATCAGTATTCCCACTCGTAGCCTCCACACCCCAGTATTAGTGTTATTTGTACGTTGAAACATCCAAGGATGCTCATGTGAACCCCATTTTGGATTTCCTGACTCGGTTAGTAAAAAGACTAGCATAAATGAGCTAGAAACTCGATGACCTTACCACCACAAAGACCTCCATTCCAACACAGGTGGAGGCTAACCCCAATAATTTCAGGAAGAAAGAGCATGTAGTCTATGATGTTCTATCCGATCTAGTAGATTCAGATGTGAATGATTTATTTGTATCTAATGTTGTCACTCTCGGGAGAAGTATGACCCTACAACTAACTACCATCATGAAGGGGAAGAATAAATCTTTGCTGGGAGAATCTTCATCTTCTACATCAGCTGATCCAACATCCAGGCTGGGTGAGGAAGAAGGAGGATGAGAAGCACCAGAAACAAAAAGCCGAAAAACCTGCAAAATCAAAAATGCCAAGCATCAACATCAGCAGAGCACTAGCCAACCAACCTTGGAGGAGACCACACCTTTCGTTGATCCAGCACCAACGGATGGAGCCCCTCATGCAAATTTTGGATGCCTATCTTTCTTGTATAACCCTGTTCATTTTAGTCATCCATTTGTACAGCCTGATGTGGGCATAGATTTTGATGTATATAAGAGTACTATTTCTACTACATGTTTTGATTTTGTAAATATTCCATTTCCAGATGCATTAAGAACATCCAAAAAAAATTTTGAAATTAACCTCAGTCGAGTCACCCACAGCCTGCAGTCTAGCATGTATATTACGTTCAGGCCCCAAAATCAACATCTCTACAGCAGCCACAACAACAAATGGTAGTAGAGCTGCTAATCGAACTGAACATGTTCGTATTCGATTAGAGTTCGTTCGATAATACTTCGAAAAATGTTCGTTCATTTCTAAACAAATTGAACAAGAACTTCACATTTTAGTTCGATGGTTTAATGAACCAAACATGAACATGGTATATGTTCGTTCATTAAAAGTTCGAGTTCGATATATGTATATGTGTATGTATTTGTATATGTAACTTAGTATTTATACACTTAGTAAATTAGGAGGTTAAAGACATTGTGGTGTTTATTGGGCTTTGCACTACTTTAATTTGAATAATTTCTTATATTTACTGCTTATCGAACCTTGTTATCGAACTCCATTTTCGAACTTATTCATATAAACCGATTTTAGTTAAGTTAAATTGTTAACGAACTGTTATCAAACCAAACTCAAACGTTCGTTTTGTTAAACGAACATGAACTCGAACATATCCTATCGAATATTTATCGAACCAAACTCGAACTTTTGAACTTCCTTATCGAACCGAACTCGAACATAGGTCCGTTCGTTACAGTTCGGTTCGATTAGCAGTCGTAGCTGGTATTCTACCAGCCTGAGCCCAAACCCATTCAAGATCCATGTTTCCCTCCTCCACCTCTCATAAAAGAGATGAATGGAGTATGAGCTAACGATGTCGGCTTATCTAGGCAGACCCTCAACAACAAGAAGGGAGACTTGTTCAGAATTCTCAACCTCAATAACACCAGCACTCTCCATCATACCATGGAAATTGGAGATAGAATCAATACCAGCAACTGCAGTACTGCCAATACCAGTAGAATTTGTAGTACTCGAATGTTCCATATAAGAACCAACCTCCTCAGGAATATCAGCAGCATCACCCATCTCCTCACTACCAAAATCAGTATTCCCACTTGTAGCCTCCACACCATTCCCAGTACCAGTGTGGTCTCCACATTGAAACATCCAAGACTACTCATGTGAACCTTATTTTTGGATTTCCTGGCTCAGTTAGTAAAAATACTAGTAGAAATGAGCCAGAAACCCAATGACCTTACCACCACAAAGACCTCCATTCCAGCACAGGTGGAGGATAACCCCAATAATTTCAAGAAGAAAGAGCATGTAGTTTATGATGTTCTATCCTATCAAATAGAGTCAGATGTGAATGATTTATTTGTATCTAATGTTGTTACTCTCAGGAGCGGTATGACCTTGCAACAGACTGCCATCAGGAAGGGGAAGAATAATCTTTGTTGTGATAATCTTCATCTTCTACACCAGTTGATCCAACATCCAAGCTGGGTGAGGAAGAAGGAGGAGGAGAAGCACCAGAAATAAAAAGCTGAAAAATCTGCAAAATCAAAAATGCCAAAAAGAAAGCATCAGCATCAGCAGAGCACTAGCCAGCCAATCTTAGAGGAGACCACAACTGTCGTTGATCCAGCACCAGCAGATGGAGCCCCGCCTGCAAATTTTGGATGCCCACCTTTCTTGGATAACCCTGCTCATTTTAATCATCCATTTGTATAGCCTGATGTGGGCATAGATTTTGATGTAAATAAGAATACTATTTCTACTACATGTTTTGATTTTGTAAATATTCCATTTCCAGATGCATTAAGAAATCCAAAAAAAATAAATTTTGAAATTAACCATGTATGATCGTGATGTTGTTGAGATTATTCAAAATCTTGTTCTTGTGCTCAAGTCCATAAAATGCATGCCTAACATCAATAAAGGTCTAAAAGAAGAATGTACTTCAAAAAGACAATCGTGTCGTGCCAGAGAAAGAAATGTGAAGCATATTCTAATCATGACTATAGTGAACACAATCAACAATCAAGAGTCTCTTGACTAAAAAGGACATGGGATGCCCTTTAGTGAGTTGCTAGATGTTCAATCAGGAGTTCGACCAAACTCTACTTGATAGTGGATCCTCAATCAACCTGATGCACACTTCACTACTCAAAAAGTTTGGATTGGGACCACTTAAGTCTACTAGAATGACTCTACAGTTCGTAGATACATCCATCAAGCAATCCTGAGGAATTTTAGACGATGTCATTGTTACTATTTAGGGAATGAAGTTCCATGTGGATTTCATCATACTTGACATGGACACCTCAACTCCTCTTCTGCATACCCCGATAGTTCTTGGATGGTTGTTCCTTCGAACAACCAAAGTAGTAGTGGACTATGGCACCAAGTAAATCACCTTCGCTCGAGCAGTGACAAGGTGCCAATTGAGATGATCCAATTGTAGAAACCGTCAGAGCCTGCATCAGACAGGAGCGAGCCTACAGATTAGCGAACAGAAGACTGTGACTTTCTCGTAGAAATCCATAACACAAATCTATTTACGGATGACATTGAAACCTATGATTTCCTCTACAATGAAGAACTAGTGGATAGCATAGTCGAGTTCTCAGATATCCTTGATGATGTGATTTTCACTGAGTTGCATGATGAATAAATCTATGGCCACCTGGCCTTGGCAGAGAAGGAGGCAATCATTGAATTTTTTGTGAACAAGATTCCATGATAGAAGAATTCTATGCAGCATTAAATGCAAAGCCCTCAATGCCAATGGTGGATACCATTTAGTTGAAAGATCTGACACCAACACCTTGCACAGTAGTTGAAGTCACCACAGAGCTGAACCAGACCCATCCTGAGCTCAAGACACTTCCAGCAAATATGATGTATGCCTTCCTTGCATGCATGCAGAACATATTTCATGTAATCATCAATTCTTAGTTGACACAAGAACAAGAATCTCGTCTACTCGAGGTTCTAAAGATAAAATGCAAAGCAATAGTATGGAAAATTTCAGATCTTCATGGGATAAACCCTCATTGTGCTCACATCACATATACCTTGAAGAAGACAGCAGAGCCTTCCCGAGAGTTTCAGCGTAGATTAAATCCAAATCTCCAGGTGGACCTAAATTGGAGGCTGTATGAGAGAGATATGTGCATTTAAGGTCTATGATCTCAAACTTGGACTCGAGTTTTATTGGCCAATTTTACAAGTTAGCATTTTTTTGGTATTTTTCTTGTATTAGTGTTAGTAATATATACACTATTGATTTGATTTTATGGGTTTTGGAGTTAGTATAAAATATATACAAATAGGTTATTTTTACAAGTGCATTTGACTTCTTATTTAATGCAGATGTAAATGCTAAAATGCAGATGTTATCTGTGCATGCATGAATGCTAATTATGCAATATAGGGGATGTAATGCATCTAATTACTCGAGAACAAAGCTCTATTTTCAACTTTTAGAGTGGTGAATCACATATTCATCAACCCCCTATACTTAAACCTTACGCGTCCTCGAGCAACTAAAATGAAATGCAAAAGTGAAATGAGATTGGGTTACATACCAAGGTCATGAACAAAAGTTGAAAATGGAGTTTGACTCAACCTTTGGATTACTTTAAGTTCCACAAGTCATTCAAAACACCTCAACAATCAGGTCAAAACAAATCCTCATACGCAAATTTCTGATGACTATGATTCTTACTTGCACTATGTAAGTGAAAGATAGCTCTCCACATCAGAAATGGCAAAGAACCAGCCTCCTTTAACAAGGTAACTTTAATTCCCCGGTCCAGTAACTCTTTCCTCGAGGAGCGGGGTATTCCCTTCTAAGTTCAAGTGCGACTAGCTCAAGAAAAGGGGGTAGAGAGAAGAATGGACGTTAGCCAGGTTAGCTACCTATCCTAGGATGCTTGACTAGTGTAGCCAAGTCATACAAGTGCAGGCTTCTATGGTAGGAGGCTTTGAAGCATATGCCTTGCAAATATACAGACCCTGACAGGCATTTTATTTTCAATCAGGCATGTCCATTTTTTTGGAGTTCTCTCCTTTTTTCTTCTTTTTTTCTCTTTCTTTTTTTGACATATATACAAGGTGCAGCATGTACATAAGGAATTTTTTTCCTTGAGCCAGTAGACTATCCCTCTTTTGAAGCTTTATTGCAACCCACAACATCCCGTCATTAGACGCCAATACCACCAGACTTGGTCGAGACGCACTACCCTCCCTAGAGGAGGACAGACGTTTCTACCCGTGTGCTACTCCTCACCACCTCATCAATGAAGAGCTACGTGCATGGTGCTTGTCCAAGTTAGGTCACTGTCTGGAAGAATCATGCATGTGCACGAGATATTCTACTTAGACTAATCAAGATGACATGTGAACATAGACTTGCAGACTCAAAGAATTAAGTCACTTGACCTGAAAAATATTAACTCCAGTTTCTATAAGGCTCCTGAAATTAGGTAGATTAAGGTCGAATCAAATCCATCCTCAACATCTATTCATAACTTGGCTCAGAACCCACTAGCTTTCCACTTTGCATATGCATGATATGCAGATGAAATGTAGATGACATGCTACAGAGATGAATGAAATGCAACATTTTTTTTGAAATGCAAGGATGATATGCAATAGTAAATAAGAAGCCTTTATTTTCAACATTTTGTTTTATTTTATGGTATACAACTATTTCTACAAGAATATTATTTACAACAATTTTTTAGTTTATACAACTTGTACATAATATACATAGTATACAAGTATACATGAATATTTTTTGGTATACATCATATTTTACAAGAAATTTTACAAAAGTATTATTTACAAGAATTTTACAACTTTTTTATACAAGTATTATACGTATTATACAAGTATACATGTATTTTACAATTTTTACTCACCCCGTAATTATTGCATAATATATACAAAATACGCAAAAATACACGAAAGTACGAGCTATGGGTAAATTATATATGTAATATATACACGCCCCCATATACTTAGCGTATGTTATGTATTCAGAGCACGAAAAGCGATAAAAAAGACATAGCTCGTGCTAAGTGTATGAGAGCTAAAATAGCAAAAATGTATAGAAGTCGTTCCACCCCCCTATACGTAGGTTTCGGTAGCTTAAGTGCAGAAGAAGATCAAAAATAGGGCGGACGAGGTCAAGAGGAGAAATGGATGAGTATATACAAGATGGGTATCGATCCCCCCTATACTTAGGCTTTGGTCAGCCTAAGTGCAGGACATGAGTGGATTTGAGAACCGATGGGATCTGGAGGATGTACAACGAATAGTGAATAGATTCGGGTCACTCTCCCCCTATACCTAGGATATGGTCATCCTAAGTATAGCCATAAAATGAAATGATATGGAGCCGGGGCGAGTGATTCGAATCACTGGGGACGGAGGGAGAGAAATTATATACAAGAAAGAGTGAGAATATATAAGGATTAAGAAGGTTTGTGACGAACCTTCTTGTGGACGAGAGGAGGTGGATAACATACGCATGTGTCGTTGTCGGAATCGTCCTCAAATGAATAGTAGTGAGGTGTAGGGATCGTCCAATGAGGGTCGACATACAGATGCTTGCTCAGATATGGCTTAAGAACATGCGAACTGAGCTCACTCATATAAATTTCCTATGGCCACCCCTTGGTGATGGGGATAAAGACCAAGAGCTGCAGAGTGAAGCGGTTGCCTAGGGTTGAATGTGAAATCAAAGACACTACCTTTACCCATGAAAGAATCGATGATGACTCTTATATAAATATCCTCCCGACCTCTGTGTTTGACAAGCTCAAACTCAAGCCAATCAGAAAGTCGAGAGAGATCGTTCAGTTGGTTGATCGATCTATCAAACGGTCTAGAGGAAATATTTCAGTCATCGTTACTTTCCAGGGTGCTCTACTCCAGGTAGACTTTACAGTCATTGACATTGAGCACCGAGGAGAGTTCACCCAGTCTCCTATTATTCTCGGGAAACCGTTCTTAACCTCGTCTAAGGCGACTATAGCTCGTGAGACCCGAGAAATAGACTTTACAACATTAGGAATACTTCGACCTCATCCATTCTTTGATACACTTTACTCTAAAGTGACCCGCATATCCGCAGATAGTCGTTACCACTGAGAGATAGATGAGTCCCGTCTCTCTATTACACCTGAGATATCGACTGTCCGGACGACCGTTTGTTTAGAGATTCCTCACACCTACACTTCACCAACTGCTTGCACCACCATCGTGATAGCTTCTAAGGAGGACTCACAACCCGAAGCTATCATTGAGTCGGACACGAATTTTGCTGATTGCCTTGATCATTTTGATGATCCGACATAAGAGCCACTATTGTCAAGCCAACTGAGATCACTAGAACCTCTCCGAGCGTGTGCTGACCCTTCGGGAATATTACAATCTATACGATGACTCATCTGATGAGGAAACCATGGTCAACACTACACCACATCCCGGACCTTCAAAGGAAACAACCAAGACTGAATTGACCCAGCCCAAAACCACGGTTGTTCCTTCTTCTAGCCGGTTATACAGTAAGAGGAAGTCGAGAATTGATTCTTCGAGGTGTTCCCCGGAACTCCTCAAGGTGCGTCACTCTCCTCTACCTCTCAATGATTCAGGTTCTAGAAAATCGACTAAGAAAGTTTCCTTCAACATACCAGAGAAGGAATTTTTGGAGGAATCCTCATCGGGTCCGGATGAGGGATGATTGGGATCAAAAATGGTGTGATGTAGGATTCATATATCCCATCTCCGACTCAAAATGGGTGAGCCCCTTGCATGTTGTTCCAAAGAAGCCGGGGATCACCATGATAAAGAATGACAAAGGATAGGAGATAGCAACCAGAGTACCAATATCTTTACGCGTCTATGTGTACTACATACGCTTGAATCTAGCGACCAAGAAGGATCATTTCCCGCTCCCCTTCATTGACCAGATCGTTGAGCATTTTCCCATGAAGGAATAACTATGTTTCTTAGATGGATACTCTGATTACTATCACTTCACTATAGCTTCGGAATATCAAGAGAAAACAACCTTCACCTATCCATTTAGGACCTACGCCTACCATATTATGCAATGCTCCAACGATATTTCAACGATGCATGCTGGATGTATTTGCATATATGGTTGGAAGCTTTCTTAAGGTTTTCACAGATGAATTCTTGATATACAGAGAGAGATTTGATCAATGCCTGATCAATGCCTATCTTATCTTGACCAAGATTTGAAGAGATGTTGTGAAGTGAATCTTGTGCTCTCGTGGGAGAAGATCCATTTTATGGTGACTGAGGGTATTGTGCTAGTCCATGTCATATCCAAACATAGCATGGAGGTAGACCCTACGAAGGTGGATGTCATTTCCAAAATCAAGCCACCTACAAATATGAAGCAAGGCAGATCATCCTTAGGGCACATCGATTTTTATTGATGATTCATAAAAGGCTTCGGTAAAATTGCCCGATCACTGACTGAGGTTCTTGGCAAGGAGGAAGATCTTATCGTCGATGAAAAATTCCTCCATACATTCAATCAGCTGAAAGAACTAATCATCTAGACCCATGTCCTTCAACTGCCAGACTGGTCTCTCCCATTTGAGATCATGATTGATGCATCGGATTACACCATTAGAGCATTTCTAGGACAGGGAAGAGACAGTCTGCCATTTGCAATTCACTATGCTAGCATGACCCTAGATGAAGCACAGAAAACTACATTGTCACTGAAAAAGAGCTGCTAACAGTCATCTTCTCCCTAAAGAAATTCAGATCCCACTTGCTTGGATCCAAGGTTATAGTGTATACAGACCACTCTACCATAAAGTACTTGCAAGACAAGAAGGATGCCAAATCCAAACTTATGATATGGATCCTTCTACTCCAGGATATTAATCTAGAAATCTATAATAAACCTAGAGTTAAAAATGTGGTGGTAACTCACTTGCCAATATTACCAAAGCAGGATACTCCAAAGTAGAGCTTATTGTCAATTACAGGAACTTTCCCAAATGAAGAAAAATGTTAGTTACCTCGCTCCCTTGGTTCACCGGTATTGTGAATTATCTTGTGTCCAAGAAAACTCCACAAGATTGGTCGAAGCTGAAAGTTGACAAATTTCTATCGGATATTCATTTCTATTAGTAGGAGGATTTGTATATCATTCGTGAGGGGGAAGATTTCATCTAGAGGAGGTGTATTCCTGAAGAGGAAGTCCAAAGTGTCCTCGAACATTGTCATGCCAGAGAGTCAGGAGGACATCACTCTAGGAGAAGAACAACGTCAAAAGTTCTACAATGCACCTTTGGTTGACAACTCTATTCAAAGACGTAGAAGACTTTATTAAACAATGCACTGACTATCAAAGACTAGATGGCACTATTGGATTGAGAGACACAACGCCCCTGAAGTACATTCAGATTTCAGACATGTTTAATGTGTGGTGCATTGACTTCATGGGCCCGTTTCCCAACAGTCGGGGTTTTGAGTATATTCTGCTTGCTATCTATTACATGAGCCATTGGATGGAAGCTATCGCAACCCGAGCCACCGACCATCGCACCGTCTACCAGTTCCTAAGGGAAAATACCATTAAGGTTCATGATCCTCAAAATTCTTATATCAGATGGGGGTAGCCATTTCATCAACAGAGAGGTGAAAAAGCTGACACACGAATTCTGCATAGAACATCATGTTTCCTCTCTGTACCACCCACAATCCAATGGCCTGACCAAATATTTAAATAGGGAATTGAAGATAATTCTGTAAAAACTTGCACGTCCCGACAGGAAGAACTGGTCATAGTTGCTTGATTCTGTTCTTTGGTCCTATCGGATTTCCTACAAGTCACCTCTAGGAATGTCTCCCTACTACTTAGTGTATGGCAAGCCATGCCATTTTCCTATAGATCTCATTCACAAATTGTTGTGGCCAATCAATCTTTGTGGATTCCAAGAAGGCTAGAAAATAAAGAAAGCTGGATCTGAATTGATTCTAGAATTTTGTGAGTATGCATATGACAATAGCCTAATATGCAAGGAGAAGATCAAGAAGTGGCACGACAAGCACATCCACCGCAATACTGTCAAATTGAGTCAGAATGTTTGGTTATTTGATGCAAAATCCAAATTATTCCCAAGGAAGTTGAAGAGCGAATGGACTAGGCCTTTCATAATGAGGCATGTGCTTGAAAATAAAAACATCGTGATATATGGACTGGCAGTTGATACACAACCATTTATGATCAACGGGAAATTACTGAAACCCTATCACAAGCATGATATGTTTTTATCTGTAGTTGATTCAGTCTAGGTGGTCTATGATAAAGATCTTACAGCTGCAACATCAACACAAGCAAGCGAAGCCATCAAAAACATTTTGATTAGTTAATCTTTTTCTTCTTTTCTTCTTTTAGTTTTCATTCTTCGAATTCTTTCTTTCGTATCTACCTCAACACATTCATCTGTGTTATACTTAGGATATGCTTCATCCTAGGTATAGGGGGTGAGCGTCCTCAGGTTATCCATTCTTCGATTTATCACCTATCTCCTCAACTCTTGATAATATGTCTATACTTAGGGATATTTTACCCTAAGTATAGGGGAGACAGGATAAACCTATGAGTCATCTATTCGTTAACATACTTGACCCTCCCTGCATGTAGAATATAGTCTATTATACTTGGGATTAATTAATCATAAGTATAGGGGGACGACCGACTTCTTGTTATTTATTGAGTCATTGTAGTATAGACTATTCTATACTTAGTACAAGTTATGTCTTCTTTTTCTCTATGATCTATGAGGACATAGCTCAAGCAAAGTATAGGGGGTCAATATATAGTTTGTATATATTTTAGCTATAACGCACACTTTCGTATTTTCAATAAGTATGGTTAAAATCCATACATTTGTATAAAATCATTAAAATTCTTTGAATATAGTGATTAATAAATCAGAAAAAATATTTTGCAAAATGTTCGCAAAAGAGTTGTAAAATCTTTTGGAAAATCCTTTTGAAAAATATTTTGTAAAATGTTCTTTACCTTTATAAAAGTTTTTTTGTATAAATTTCTTTTTTTATTTTAAATAAAATATTTTGAAAATCTTTTGCAAATGGTTTGAAAAATACTTGCAAAAAAAGTTTGAAAATATATATATATATATAGGAGAAACTTCAAATGAGGCAGGGTCTCATCGATTTTATGGTGAGCCCTTAATTTAGATCATTGGATTTTAATCAATGGTTATTATTGAAACCACCGAAATGCATTAAAACCACTCATAAAATTGTCCGGTCAATTGAAATTTTAGGAAATATTGTTGTGTGGCCAACAATTCTTCCTTAAAAACTGCAATTCGAAATGGATGACGTAAGATCTATCACGTTTTCTATTTCGGGAATGGATTATTAATGGAATATTTTATGACATTAACCTTCTTGCGTAATATACATGTTATGGCAATAGACTTGACTTTTATCATATTATCCTTCTATTTTTGAATTATTATGTTAAGCAAAATAAACTTGAGAATAGAATATTAAGGCAACATTTTTATTTTATATAATATACATGTTAATGTTTATTCAGCTTTATTAGTATAATTTGTGTATAGATATTTTTCTCACATTGTATAATTAGATATTAATATCTCATAAAATATAACTATAAATGCAAATTTTAATCACTCTTCGATAATTTTTGAAATATTCATGTTCAGCATCAATCTATAGTAAACAAAAGTCTGCCTACAAATGTAATGTATACTACTTCTTTGTGTTACGAATACTATTTTTTGTGAAACATATTCGACTTTTATAATGTTAGACAAATTATTTTGCAGAATATACGTTAAGTTTTGTACGTAATTTACAAAATAATAATGTAAAAGACGATTACATTTTTGTAAAATAAAGGAAATCAAACCTGACAACATGATAGAAATCTCAAAAATATGTGATTGAAATGAAATTTCATTTATAATATATGCATATGAATATTGTAAAATACAGTATAATTTTTGTGAAATAAGGGGAATTCCGTTAATTTTCAAGCATATAAATATTGAACTTCTACTGCTAATTCATTCTCGGATTCTTAATTCAAATTGTAAATGCGTGCTTATTCCACATTTATGATCTAGTAGTCATTTTTATGTCCGAAAATGTAATTAACCGCTTTTCAAAATATAGAAGCAAATAATATTTCTAATTTCTATTTTGCCATGTAAATCACTTCTAAATATGATTCTAGTTAATTTAAATATAGGAGAAAAATATGAAAAGTGTTGGATCATATTGTAAAATTTTACTATCGTTTATCAAAATAATTTTGTAAAGTAATATAATATTTTATAAAATTTTCTTCAGTCCGTTCATCTAGAAATCATAGAAATGTAAAATATGTTTAGGTATTTCTACGCAAAGTTTCATGAAAACGGATGGAATCCCATATTTTTGCCATATTTATCAATTCATACGCATTAAAAGATATAAGAAGTATATTTATCGCCTTCCTAAAATGAGAGAAATGAGCTTTCTCTCTCATCCCTTTAAATATGGGTGGTCGAATCCTCTAAAATAGGAATCTGGATACACCAAAACCATTAACTATTTTGATGGTTTTAATCATAGCCCTTTCTTTTTTATCAAACGTGTATAATTGGTGGCTCACTACAATTGTGATGAGACCCCACCTCATTTGAAGGGGTCCCTATATATATATATATATTATTTGAAAAATCTTTGAAAAATGATTTTCAATGTTAGTAAATGTTTGCAAAACTTACTTGTCAAATTATTTTGCAAAATAAAGTTTTCAAAATGTTCGCAAAAATCTTTTCAAATTATTTTGAGAAATATGTACACAATCTAAGAAAATAAAAATCTTTTACAAACTTAACACATTAACATGTAAATAATAATTAAATGCATGTAAATACCTCCGGTAAATTCTTAAATACTAATTCTTATAAATTACTAAGATGTAGTCTCGTGTAAATATATGTACCTATTTCTTTTCCCAAAAACTTTGTTTTGAAAAAATCCTAAAAACATTTGCAAACATTTTTAAAAATTGCATAAAAATTTGTAAAACTTTTTTTCAAAAATCCATAAAAAGTTCAAATATTCTTAATTTCAGAAAAGTATGTTCTTGAATTATACATGGCATTCCATATTTCGGAATAACATAGACAATTGAACAAGTTCAAATAAAGTCTGAAGATTGGAACTTGAATTAGGCCTTAATATTCTTAATTTCTGAGGAACCAAATGAGGACTAAAAGTGGAGATATTTCAGGTCATCTTGACTTAATTATTTAGGTTCCATAAGACTATGTCCATGAGGCAATGTAATGTGCCTAAATAGAACCCTTCATATAATCCGTAAGACTCTTGAGATAGTGCCTTGAATGGAAACCTCGCACCGAGAAGTTGGCTCAACTCAGATGGACTGTTGAAAAATTTTGGAGTCTAAGTCAGGACGATGCAAGGCTGCTTCGACAAGGGTGTCTCGAGAACCATTTTTGGGGATTGCTGACATAGGTACTCTAACCTACTTCTTTTGGTAACAATGCTATCTAAAGATTAGAGATGGATTGAGACAATGCTTCGGATGAGGAATGGTCTACCGGCGCAACTTTCTCTAAGACCCCAAAAAATAGGTAGAATAAAAGATGTTATATCCATTGGGGGACAAGCAAGAATTTAGAAGTTGTACAAAGCCAAAGAAAATATCCGAAGAAGACTACATCCAAAAATTCCATAAGAATTTGAGCTTCAGAAAAAAAAGCCTTCTTCTTGGTGAAGAATTGGTTAAACCGACCGACTTCAGAAGGGAATGACGACTACATTGGTCCATTCCCATTTCTTTTCCCATTCTTCTAAATTATTCCCCCATTCGATTGTAAAGACCGAGAGCAAATGACCTAAAAAGAGAATATATGTCTCCATGAGGACGAGCTACCGAAAGAGCAGACGCCTTGATAGTTTAACGATTTTGTCTGGAGAGAGACGAACAATTTCACACACATGGTTTTATTACTTCAAGGTAGAAAGACTACGCGACTGAGAGGATGGTCCTGACATGGTTGTCAATTGGACTGGATGATAGGAGTATGGAACCTAAGGGTTGTCGTGTCGCACTTCTTGACTTCCATGCGGTTTTGAACACACCATTAATACAAAAGCATTCTCTGAGCTCCAAACTTTGACCATATTAAGACAAGTTTAAAATTTGAAAATTATTCCAAGTTATTTCATTTTCTTTTATTTGTTTCTCTTTTTTGCACTTACAGGCAAAAGTGTTTGTTATGGACTAGCCAAGGCAAGTATAGAGGGTGATGAATCTTCATTTCATCACCTTTATTCTTTCATTTTGGCCTTTAAACCTAGCTAAATGCATATATATATATATATCATTGATTTATCAAACTAAACACCCAGTAAGTTGTACAAGATATTGTATAAAAATATTGCACATTTATTGTATTTAATTCCAAAATAAAAGAATAAAGGAAGAAAAGAAAAAGAAATGAAACGCCATAGGTGTTGAGTGATCCTAACCCCTGAGACTGAGTCATCATGATGACTAAGTCGACAAAGAATAAAGTAGGAGATAGGGTGACCAACTGTATAGATGACACATTCTAAAAACCCTAAAAATGTAGGCCAATAAGTGCCTTTCGGCACCTATTTTATTGCTTATAATCTCTACATAAAATCAATAAACTTTTTATATGAAAGATATAAATAAAAGCACAAAGAAAAATACAAAATTTATTTCACAGAAAAATAATGCACAGTGTATCTAGGACACACGGAATAAAAATTTGTAAATAAAAATTCACATACTTGTATCTTCTCCGTATTGTATCAAAATGGATCGAAATCACCTTCAATTTCATATAACTTTTAATTAGCTATTTAATGAAAGTGATTTCATTCATATTATAACCAAGATGCAAAAGTTAAGTTTTGGGCTCACATTGTGCAATATACATGTATATTTTATTCATTTTATTTATTCCTCATATTTATCATAATTTTATATTTTCATAATTTTTAAATATAATTTATAACACATATACATAATAAATAAATATTAAAATAATTAAAACTGCTAATAAATAAATAAGTGAATAAAATACATAGATGAATATATTGTACATATACATATATAATAAGTATCCTAATTTATTTAAGTGTACATACTATATCAGAATAATACAATAAAAATATATTTAAGTGTACTAAAATAAGTTCTAAATATAAATTATATGTTTGAATTAATAAAATAAAAAACACAAGATAAAAATAAAATACATAAAATATAGATGAATATACCTATATATACTTGTAAAAAATAACATATAATAAAGTAAGTCAGAAAAATAAATAAAAATATGTAAAGAATACTACATAAAATTAGAAACATTTTTATTTTATAATTCTATTTTTTATCGATTTTATAAGCAATATTCATTACCCTAATTCTTGGTTGGTCCATGTGGACCAACCATGAGCCTCCTTTTGTTGACTACGGTCAACTATACCTCAACCTTCTCTAGCCCATGTCAGAGTCACGAGCAGCCCAACTTCGTCAATTTTTCCATGCCTCCATCTTCTTCCACTCACCTTGAGCCTTCCACCTCTATACGGCCCGATCACCCATGATCTTTGCCCATGCCCAGATCCTCACCAACTCCCACTCAATTTCACGCTACCGTCCCTCGAAATTCATCGAAACCTTGCCTATAAATATACTCACGGATGTAAATTTTGCTTTTTGATCGATCCTCCTAGGTTCTTAGCCCCTCGGATCCACATAATCTCCTTGGCATTGGTGATAGCAATAGCAGAAGATGATCTGCAGCGAGGAGGAGCTCTGGGAGAGTTGATCCAACCCATTGTCGGACCTTGCGCTAGGGGTTCTACTTACTCAGCTTCCAACTCAATCGAGTCCATCTTCTTTTGCATTTTTAGGTAATGTTATCTTGTGGGCATTGATTTATGCATTTAATTTCGTTTTTAGTCTAATACTTAGGCGTAATTTTGCAATCCCCAATTTTACCTAGAGCTCCAGATCCATGCCAAATCCGTCGTTTCTAGGCCACATCTCCGCATGCAAACCATTCCTCGATGCCCTTTCTCCATTTCTCCCAACCTTTCACCCTCAATTCTGTAAGAATCAAGACCTAATAGGCTCCCCTTCCCCCTTCATCAAAGCTCGATTCAGATTCCATCCCACTTGTGTTTTGGCTTCAAGGATGACTCGAGGGAGTAGCCCTCGCTCCTTCCTAACTTTTGGTGTAGGCGGTACTCTTTGAGGACCTATCTTGAGTAGAATAGGGTCCTAGATGTACTCCAGGATACCAAGAGAAGGAAGGACCCTTAGGCCTTCATCTGAAGCATCTCAGCCTCACCATAGGCCACCTGCACAAGCGGAGCACTTCCAGCGACTCCTAACAGCCGTCAGCAGGAGTCTAGCACACCGTAGAACGAAGGAAATCAGATTCAAAGAACATCAGCTTCATGTTCTTCCATTGTTCTTCGTTCAACCTTCCGAGTCATTCAATCAAGAACAACGACCCAGATCTAATCTGGGTCGTTGATTTCCATTGAAGGGATGTGCAATAACAACCACCAGATCGTCCACATGTTGAGCAATAGACGACACGATCCAGCAACATAAGTGTGTAAACTTCGAAGACCCCCTCTGCCGTTTTGTAATTTCTTAGTAGCCCTGTAAATATTTCATAACACTCAAAATACAGTGGATAAATTACATGTACTGCCTCGAACATTTTTGATATTACAATATAGTCCATGCCAGTCATGTGCACCAGCATGTGTTATTTTGTAATAATTGCATGTAAACCCTCCTGGGTTATTTTAATTATTATTTAATACATAAACTTCAGATATTAGTTATAAACTTTTAAGCTTTGTGCACCGTACCCCTTGTTTATATTTTAATTCCAAATAGACCCTTATGTGCATGTTTATTTATTTTTTAATAAACATAATCCATAATCCAACAATTATGAAAAAATAGGATGAGATACCTAGATGTGTGATATGTCATGCCATGTAATTAGTTTTGCATTTTATGCCATTTTTATATTTATTAAAAATAAATTAGTGTACGAATATTTCTTATTTGTTTTAAAAAAACAAAAATTATAAAATCATATTTAAAAATTCCTAAAAAAAATAGTGTATGTTTATTATAGTACTATTAACCCGGACAAAAAATCTCTAAAAATAGAAAAAGAAAATGAGAAAAATTAAAAAGCTCCTAAATCCAATAAAAAATATAAAAATTCTTCCAAACCTCCCAAAATTATTTCTTCCTATACTATAGTTTTATTTATATATGTTGGTATATATTAAAATTAGTTTGTGAAATTTCAGATTTATTTAGTACTTTTGCTTCTCAAAACAACTCGGCCTATTTTAAAAATCCCTATTTTGTATTTTTTATTTTAAAAATCCTTAAAATTGGCAAAAATGACTGAAAATCAAAAAAGTAATAGTAATTTAAAAAAACATAAAAACTTTTTATTTTTATATTTTTGACTATTTTTATCTATATTTACAATTATATTAACATATAGTGCATTATATATTTATATAGTAATATATAGGTTATAATACTATTTATTATATCAAATATTGTATATTTTTTAGAATAAAATCTATATAAAAATAAACTGAAAATTTATATATATATATATATATATATCAAAAACCCACAAAAACCTAAGTAAATAGTGTACATATCTATATACATCTATACTTATTTTATTTATTTATAAATAAAATACATGTGCTACATGTGTGTTTCTTGAGTTCAACCTCCTATTTGTCCACTATACACATTCATCATAGGTATAATAAATTTTGGTCCACATCCCTTGTTGTTATTGCTTCATTATTATTTGTGGGTTGATTGTTTATTTAGTCGATTGGTCCATGAGAGTGGCCACTTGGAGGACTATGTGTCTGCCTTTTGTGACACACACGACCTTCCTTTTGGGATTATTTCTGGCTATTTTGATAACTCATCTTATGAAGAGATGAATGGTAAAGATCTTGATCTACTCACTGAAAAGTTCAAAAAGTTTATGGAAAATAAAAACGACTTCAAGATAAAGATAGAATACAATGAAGATGTACTAATCTTGTATGAGCAAAAAGAAGGGTCATCTGAGAAGGGATGGACTTGTACTGAAGAAAGAGAAGGAAAATAAGAAGGAGCAATCCAACAAAAAAGTTTACAAAGATTCAAAAGAAGTGAGCGTTACAAGCCATGTAGAGGGAGTCGGACTCAAGTGACTCAAACTCATGCGAAGCGAAATCAACACGCCTTGAATTGATGGCTCTGAAAGATGATTTAACTCACGATACTTATGGTGTACTTTTTTACATGATTTTCATGAAGTCTTTGTAGAACTAGAAAAGTCCAAATTAGAAAATCAAAAGTTAGTTAAAAAGATAAATAAGTTATTTCTTGAAAAAAAACCTTAGTGAAAAATCATCATGCTTAAAAGAGAACATTACTTTTCTTGAGAAAGAAATTAGTAGTATGAAATTAAACTATGATAAGCTTACTAATGATCTTGCTAAGTTTTATGAAGGGAAATAAGAAATTAGATGAATTGCTTATTTTTAAAAGAAATTCTAGAGATAAAAATGGCATAGGATTTACTAGTAATTTATCATCTCATACCAAATTTCTTAGTGAAATTGGAGAGAGAAAGTCTAACCCATATGGACCTATGGGTACTAAAAGATCTTCTTAAAACTTATTTTATATGTGGAGATAATGTAGATCATAAGAAATGGATGTACACACTATCTCAAACTAGACAAAAGCTTCAAAGTCGATTGGATCAAGAATGATGTCAACCTTAACTATTGTAGGAAAAACATAAAGGAAGTTGATGGATCATGGATTCAAAGCATATGAAAGGAGACAAGAAGTTGTTTAGTGTCGTGAAATGCAAAGAAAGAGGTTCGCTCATATTTGGGAACAATCACATGGGTTGTATCATAGGTATTGGTCAAGTTGGTAAGGGTAAAGCTACCTTTGATAATGTTTCTTTAGTTAATGGTTTAAAACATAACTTACTTAGTGTAAGTCAAGTTTGTGATAAAGACTTTAATGTTTGTTTTCATTAAAGTGATTTGAAGTTATTGATTAATCTAGTAATGAACCTTTGTTAATTGGAAAAAGGTTTAAAGATATTTGTATGGTTGAGTTTAACAATGATAATGCTTATAATGGCTTAGTTGCTAGTAATAATGAGATTGACCTTTAGCACAGAAGATTAGGTCACTTACACCCTAAGTACTTAAATAAGTAGATCATAATAACTTAGTAAGTGAACTGCCTGTCTATAGCATAAACCATAAAAGACTATGTGATGCTTGCTCTTGAAAAAAAGTCCACAAAAGCTCATTCATGAGCAAAAACTTAGTTTCAACATTTAGACCCCTAGCACTACTTCATTTAGATCTATTTGGGCCAACAAGAGTAGAAAGCCTTAGTTATTGTAGATATTATCTTGTAATAGTAGATTACTACTATGGGTTCACTCGGACCATGTTCTTAAAAATAAAAATCAAACAATATAATTTTTTTATAAGCTTTTCAAAATTAGTTCAAAAAGAAAATAAAGAAGAAATCCTATAATTCATAGAGATCATGGAGTATAATTTTAAAATGAACAATTCACTAAGTTTTGTGAAAAATATGGAATAAAACATGAATATTCTTTTCAAGAGCACCTCAGCAAAATTGAGTTGTAGAAAGAAAGAATAGAACTTTACAAGAATGTGCTAGAACTTTATTAATAGAATCTGGTCTACTTAAATATTTCTATGCAGAAGCTATTAATATTGCATGTTATATATTAGATTGAGTATTAATACGACCAGTCCTTAAAAAGACAAGCTATGAACTTTATAAAGGCAAAATTCCCAAGATAAGACATTTCAAAATGTTTGAAAGTAAATGTTTTATACTAAACACAAAATATAACTTGGATAAGTTTGATGCAAAAGTGAAGAATGTATATTTATTGGTTACTCAAATTGTAGTAAAACTTATAGAGTTTTTAATAAGAACACGGTAGTTGTGAATAAATCAACACATATAAAATTCGATGAAAATCCACAAGAAATAAATAGTCAAGGAAATGTTATTGAAGATGAACAAGATAAAGAACAAACAATCATTGATATAGCTTAGATAAAATCATAAACACACATAATCTCTTAAAGAATTGGTCTTTAACAAGGAACACCTTAAAACTCAAGCAATTGGAGAAATATCATATAAAGTTAAAACAAGATCTCAACTTAACTTTACTTTGTACTTTATGCTTTCGTAGCATAAATTGAAACTAATAAGATAGAAGATGCACAAAAAGATGGATACTAGATAATAGCAATGCAAGAAGAATTTACTCAATTCCTAAAAAAAATGAAGTTTTAGAACTTGTATCTAAACCAGAAAACACCCCAATAATTCGATCTAAATGGGTTCATAGAAATAAATCAAATTATGAAGGTCAAGTGATTAGGAACAAATCTAGACTAATTGCATAAGGTAACAACCAGTATGAAGGTATGGACTTTTATGAAACGTATACACCTATATCCAAACTAGAATCAATTAGGACGACACTTTCTTATGTTGCACACTTAGATATAAAACTATGTCAAATAAACGTAAAAAGTACTTTTCTTAATGTTTATTTGAAAGAAGAATTTTTTTGAACAACCATCTAGTTTTGTTGATAAAGATCATCCTAGGTTTGTTTATAAATTAAACAAATCTTTGTATGGATTAAAACAAGCACCAATAGCTTGGCATGATAGATTAAAGTCTTTTATATTTTCTGAAAACTTTAAAATTGGAAATTTAGACTCAAATTTGTTTACTAGAAATTCAAATGATCTTTTAATAGTTCAGATATATATTGATGATATTATTTTTCAAAGATAGTAATGAAATTTTATGCAAAGATTTTGCTAAGTCGATGCAGGAGGGGTTTGAAATGAGTCTCGTGGTAGAACTTGATTTCTCTCTAGGCTTGCAAATTCAAAAACTACCTCAATAGATCTTAATAAATCAAACAAAGTATACTTCGAATCTTCTCAAAAGATTCGCGATGGAGAGTACTGAAGGAAAAACAACACCGATGGGAGCTCAAACTTGACTTGATGATGATGAAAAGGGTAAGGATATGGTGCGACTCAATAAAGTGGTACGATTGGTTCATTATTGTATCTTACTACTACTAAATCAGACATACTTTTTAATACTTGTATGTGTGATATGTTCCAATAGACCTCTAAATAAAGTCACTTAAAAGTTATAAAAAAAGATCTCAAAATAATTAAAAGATACTTATAATTATGCCTTGTATTACACTAGACCGTGCCTTGAATCAAAATCTTATAGTAATTCTGATTATGCTTGAAGTGGAAATGATATTAAGAGTACTAGTGAGACGTGTCATTTTATTGGAAATGCATGGGTCTCTAGGTTATCTAAGTAGCAAAAATGAGTAGTCCTATCAACAACAGAAGATGAATACATATCTACCTCTCTTGCATGTTCGCAAATGTTGTGCATGAAGTAAACCTTTAATGACTTTGGTTTAAAGTTTGAAAATGTTAAAATATTTTTTTTAAAATATAAGTGCTATAAGTCTTTCTAAGAATCCTATAGTACACTTTAAGATTAAGCACATTGACATTAGACATCATTTTCTAACAGACTGTGTTCTAAGAGGAGAAATTACCTTAGACTTTGTAAATACAAAGATTAACTTGTTGATATATTTACCAACCCCTTAAATCTTGATAGATTTACCTATCCCAAAAGACACTTATGTTTATGTCAACCTAGTGACATCTCCTCATAATTGCCCTTCTTATACAAAAAGGGAAGCTGAGTAATCATTTGGTTTCAAAAAATAGGAGAGAAAAAGGAATAGCAAGAACTCATTAAGATAAAGGGAGAAGCTTATTGCATTATCTTTTGATAATAACAAGGGGGTGGGAGAGATATCTGATAACCGCCCCCGCACCCTTGTTAATCAGGTCAGATTAATGTCCAAATTAATTATAAGTTTTCGTTGTAGTCGGATACGAGAGGGAATATCAAAAACCACTTTTAATTTAATCAAGTCAATTTCGAGTGGCAATTTTTTATTATTTTTTTACTTGGTGAAGTCCAAGGTCGAACTCAGGGAGGCATCTGTCACCTTAGGTCAAATTTTAGCAAAGTCCAAGTGTGAGATTTTCGGGGAATATATTTTTGGTCTTTTTCTATTTTCTATGCAGGACACATGCAAAAAACAAGCCAATTTAAAGTTAAATCAGTTAAGGTATCAAATGAAGTCCAAAAATTATGAAAATTGGCCAGATGATGAAATATGGTGAAATTAAGCTACCCTAATTTTTTGGAATTTATCGACACTAAATGAATTTATTGTGAATTTAAAATGAATGCAGGGTGATTTTCACTAATTTATTTTTTATAAATATCAAATCACAAAATTATAGGGAAATAAAATTATCTTAGATAGATCAAATGATGAGGAATCCAGGAAAATTGTCAAACTTCAATTTTAATGTGAAATGAACCTATTAAAATTAAACTAAGGAAATCGCCAATTAATTTATTTAGGTCTCGATATGCGTGCAAATGACATGAAATTTTTATGCAAGGTTAAGTTAACTATCCTATAGCTACTTTGATTTTTTGAGAATTTTTGGAGCTACAGAGAATTAATTATCAATTAAAAGGTCCAACTAGGCAAAATAACACAGAAATAAACCAATTAATTAATTTAAAAATCTACTGATACCACAAAAATATGACAAGTCTCACAACAGCTAGAGGACAAGTTACTCAACAACATGCATTTTTCAGAATTCAAAAATGATGCAAAATGACACCTAGGGATGCGTGCAAAGACAGGGGTATATTTTCAATACAGGAAATAAAATTACATAGAAATAAACATGCTGACAGGGACTCAAATGCAATTACCTATCATGCTGGGGAGTGGAATGCAATTTCTCCACTAGGCACGTGTTCCTCACGTGGGTGCGCTTCACAGGGACCTTTTTGCAATTCTGTAAAGTTCCCAGGCCTCTGTGCAAATTACCTAGACCGCATGTGCTCCTCACGTGGGGCGGCCTAGGCTCGGGTGGCGTCGGAGGCTCGGGTCTTGGCTCGGGAGCTCCTGGTGATCTGGAGTAAGGCTCGGCGTAGCCTCGGATGGTCCGAGCCCAGGGTCGAGGAAGAGGCTCGGACGCGATGTCGTGGCTGGCTGCGGAACTTTGGATCAAGATCGATCCAAAGGATGCCGGTGCTGACGCATGGCGTAATCAGATATCGTTAGATTTATGCTGATCCAACGATGCCTGAGAACCGAGGAAGGGGGCTACGTGGCTGAATGTTGTTCGTAGGATCAAGAAAGATCCCACGGCTGTCGGCTGCTCCAGATGATGGATGGTGTGGCGTGAAGTCGACCGTTCGATCAAGATGATCGAACGGTAGCTGGGGCTTCTCCCTCGATGGTCCTCCGCCACCTGCGGAGGAGTTGGCGGGGCTCCAGCGACGAGGTGTCTACTCCGCCCAGTCCTCCTAGTGCCGGTGATGCTCTCCGGAAGCTCGGAGATAGCTTGGGAGACGCGTGGTCGTGCGGCGATGCTTCCGGTGGTCCCAGGAGTGACGGAGGCGCGTAGGAGCACTCTGGCGATGAAGCTCGATAGGTGCTCCGGTGGACTTCTGGCCAATGAACGATATGGTACCTGCATGTGGTAGGAGTGTAGCCAAAGCTCGTGCGTGCTAGTGGAGATGTGAAGGATGGAGTGGCGAGGCCTAGTCGGAGTGAAAGGGGTCCGGTGATGGTGCTCCGCCCAGGTGGCGGAGCTGGAGCTGATGGAATGTGAAGTGGTTCGTCGGAGGGTGTGAAGTACAGCGCGAGGATGAGAGCTCCGTCGCGGAGCTCGGCGAGGTGGAAGCGGAGAGAGAAGAAGATGGAGCTCGAATAAAATCGGAGAAATAAAGGAAAAAATCAGAACGAGGATCAAACGGAGATGGAAGAGTTTACCTGTGGTTTGGAGCTTGAAATAGAGGTCCAGGTTGTCGCTCGAAGGGGCGGTAAGGCCGTGAGCTCAAGCAGCTACTCGGAGGAGGGCTGCGACACGGCGGAGGCGCCGCGGATCTCGCCGGAGAAGAAGGGTCGTCTTCGCTCAAGGATTCACTCAATTTCTGTCACAAATCGAAGGCTCTGAGCTTTGGGTTCTTCCCTGGGGTGGCGGATAAGGCTGAAGTTGGCCGATGCTCGAGTATTTAAAGGGTGAAGGTCTCGGCAGGGCTGGTGATGGGACGGAGTTCATGGAGTTCGTGGAGCGTCGCTGGCGATCGACGTTGGTAGTGAGGTGGCTGGCGAAGATGAGGGACGAGTGGGGGTGATAGTGGAGGCGATGGTGGTCGTCGACGGTGGAGGGAGCGTGGCCAAGAAAGAAAGGGGCAGCCCCTCCCGTAAGCTCGAGAACGTGGGAGAGAGGGGCGCCGGAGGTGGAAGACGGAGTCCCCGCATTGGATCCCTTGATCCAACGGCCGCGATCGAGGCACCTTGGAGCGTTTAAGATTAGATCTGAGGCGTATGGATCAAGCGCTGTAGAGCGACCACGTGGCGCAACGGAGGCGAGGCGCGAGAGGACGGCTGAGATGGGGAAGGCGATAATCTGATGGCGCATAACGCGACGCGTGGCGCGCTGTGGTGAGGGTGTTAATGAGCGGATCAGATGAAGTCCTGGGGACGATCAGACGGTGTAGAATTGAGGCGTACGTGGGAATCAAGTGGTCGTTGGATCAGAGAGTATATCCAATGGCTGAGAGGCGCGGCGGCTAGGGCAAGGGGAGCGGGTTGCGTGGCGCAACCAGAGGGCGCCACGTGGCCATCTGTGATTGGTTGCGAGAAGAAATAATTGTAGAGAGAGAAGGAGGCCGAATTTGGAAAAACTCAAAACATGAAAGTTGTAGATCTTGATGAGATCTATAAGTTTCATGTTGACCAAAGATGGAGATGAGGTCAAATATGATATAAAAATATAGGGATACAAATGTACATATACATAGTATAGATAGAGGCCCAAAAACCCATCTTTTCCATATGAACTCCAAATTGGATGAAATTAGTCTCATTTTAAAGGTCTTTGAACGTATATTATTCTAAAAGTGAGTAGACCTATTATGGAGTTAGTATGAGGGATCTATGGGCATTTTATGGTGCTTTTACAAAGGTGATTCCTGGCTTTCTTCTTTATATTATTAACTAAGGTGTACATAGTATAAGGGAGAGCTTATTTTTAATAGGTGAATAATTTACAAGGGATTTTGGCTTCTTATTTAATGCAAAAGGGAGTGCTAAAATGCATGTATTATGAATGCATGTATGAATGACATTTATGCATTATAAAGGGGAAATATGCCTCTATTTACTCGGGAACAAGGCTCTATTTTTAACTTTTAGAGTGATGAATCACAGATTCATCAACCCCCTATACTTAAACCTTGCTCGTCCCCGAGCAACTAAATGAAATGCAAGAGTGAAATGATTTTGGGTTCCATACCAAGGTCATGAAAAAAAGTTAAAAATGGAGCTTGAGTCGACCTTTAGATTAATTGTGTGGCGGAACCTTATTTGGACCTGAACTTAAGACCAAACAGACTTCAAGTTCCACAAGTCTTCTATTCAAGACGCCTCAACAGTGAGGTCAGAACAAATCCTTAAACGCGAATTTCTGATGACTATGATTCTTACTTGTACTGTGTAAGTGAAATGTAACTCTTCACATCAGAAATGACTCAGAACCAGCCTCCTCTAACAAGGTAACTCAATAACCCGGTCCAATAACTCTTTCCTCGAGGAGCGGGATATTCCCTTCTAAGTTCAAGTGCAACCAGCTCAAGAGGAGGGGGTAGAGAAAAGAATGGACGGTAGCTAGTGTAGCTACCTATCCCGGGATGCCTGACCAGTGTAGCCAAGTCTTCCAGCTGCATTTCTTTGCTAATATACAGACTCCGACAGGTATTTTATTTTCTCTTGGACCTGTCTGATTTTTTTGGAGTTTTTGCATTTTTTTTCAAACTCATACAAGGTGCAGCATGTACATCAGGAGTTTTTCCTCTTGAGCCAGTAGACTATCCCTCTTTTGAAGCATTATTGCAACCCACAGCATCCCGTCCTCAGACGTCAACACTACCAGACTAGGTTGAGACGCACTACCCTCCCTAGAGGAGGACGGATGTTTCCACCCGTGTGCTACTCCAAGCTAAATGATTCTACCTCCTCACCACCTCATCAATAAAGAGCTGCGTGCATTGTGCTTTGTCCAAGTTAGGTCATTATCTAAAAGAATCATGCGTGTGTACGAGATATTCTACTTAGACTAATCAAGATGACATGTGAACATAGACTTGCGGACTCAAAGAATTAAGTCACTTGACCTGAGAAATCTTAACTCCAGTTCCTATAAGGTTCCTCTGAAATTAGGTGGATTAAGGTCAAATCAAGTCCATCCTCAATATCTACTCATGACTTGGTTCAGAACCCACTAGCTTTTCACCTTGCATATGCAACATATGCAGATGAGGTGTAGATGACATTCTATGAATGAAATGCAAGACTCTTTTTCTTTTCAGATGCAGAGATGATGTGCAAGAGTAAATAAGAAGCCTTATTTTCAACACATTTTTTTGACACACTGGTATACCTCCTATGATACAAGTATTTTATGAGTATTATACAAGTGTATTTTACAAAAAAATTTCTCAACTTTTACCCCCCCCCCCCCCGCCCCCGTAATTATTGCATAATATGTATAAAAATACGTGAAAGTACGAGCTATGGATAAAGTATATATGTAATATATACATGCCCCCCTATACTTAGCGTGTGCTATGTCCTCAGAGCACGTAAAGCGACTAAAAAGACATAGCTAGGGCTAAGCGTAGGAGAGTTAAAATCACAAAAATCGTATAGAAGTCGCACTGCCCCCTTATACTTAGGCTCTTGACAGCCTAAGTGTAGAAGAAGATCAAAAATTGGGGTGGAGGAGGGCAAGAGGGGAAATGGATGAATATATACAAGGTGGGCATCGGTCCCCCCTATACTTAGGCTCTGGTCAGCCTAAGTATAAGACAAGAGTAGGTACGAGAACCGATGTGGTCTGGAGGATGTACAGTGAATGGACTTAAGTGGCTCATTCCCCCTATAATTAGGATCTGGTCATCCTAAGTACAGTCCAAGATAGAGATAGATGATGCTGGAATGAGTTACTAAAGTCGTGGGAGAGAAAGGATAGAATGTACATGATGGTCAAGTCGGTCTGAATCTTTCAAGATGCTGCTGATGGCTGGAGCTCACTGCTGCAAGGTCTCCTGCGCGGCTCGAGGTGTATCTGCTGAATTTGTCTCGTGCATAAACACAATCTCCTCAATATGGACTAACTGCTCCTTGGATTCGACGAAGTGTTTTAACAGTTGTCCATTCACAAGGGATGTCGGTGCGTCATCTGCGAGATCTGAGATCTCGACACATCCGCTATCATGCACTGGTCGGACAATGAATGGTCCCGTCCATTTGGATTTCAACTTGCCTTGGAAAGTCTTCAGCCTTGCATTAAACAACCATACCTTCTGTCCAGAAACAAAGGTCTTTCGTCTGATATATCTATCATGCCAACGCTTCACCTTGTCCTTGTACACCAAACTGTTGTCATATGCACGATTTCTGACTTCCACAAGTTCATTCAGATCCATCTCTCTCTGCTTCTGCCCAAGGTGTATGTTCCAGTTGACCTTCTTAATTGCCCATTCTGATTTATGCACTAGTTCTGCGGGCAAATGGCACGGCTTTCCGAATACCATTCGGAAAGGGGAGGTTCCTAACGGTGTCTTGTAAGCTGTCCTATACGCCCATAGGACCTGATCCAAGATCTGAGACCAGTCCTTCCTGTCTGGGCGAACAAGCTTTTGCAATATGGTCTTCACCTCCCGATTCGACACCTCAGCCATACCATTAGTCAGTGGATGGTAAGGTCTAGCGACATGGTATTCGATGTCGTAGTCCTTCAGGAGTTTCTTCACCTCCCGGTTTACAAAGTGGCTACCCCCATCTGATATCATCATTTTGGGAATCCCGAACCTAGAGATCATATGATCTCTGATGAATTTACAGACAGTTCTGTTGTCTGCGGCTCGGGTTGGGATAGCCTCCACCCACCTGGATAGATAATCTACCGCAAGAAGGATGTACTCAAATCCGTGGCTAACAGGGAATAGGCCCATGAAGTCGATGCCCCAGGCATCGAAGACATCACAAATGATGACAGGCTGCATTGGCATCTCATCCTTGGGACCAACGGTTTCCTCCCATTCTCTGACATACTGGGAACGACTTCGCAAAGGTGATGGTATTGCAAAACAGAGTTGTCCAGTAAAAACCACACTGAAGTACCTTCCATGCAGTCCTCTTCCCGAAGTGGTGTCCTCCTGCATTCAAGCCATGGCATAAAGAAAGGACACTCTGGTATTCCTCCTGACGAATACACCGTCTCCAGACACAATCCGGTCCTTCAAAGAAAAGGATCGGATCCTCCCAATGGTAGTGTCTCGCATCCGACTTAAGTCGGTCGATGTGGCTCTTGGGCCAACCCTCGGGAACCTTCTTGGAGACAAGATAGTTCACGATGTTGGCATACCATGGGAGTGAGTCGACAACAGAAATCAACTCGTCGGGGAAGGAGTCTCGAATTGGTGAATCCTCGGAAGTATTAAGATCTTCGAGACGAGAAAGATGGTCGGCTACTACATTCTTCTTTCCAGGTTTATCACGAATATCCAAATCAAATTCCTGGATAAGTAAAATCCAACGAAGAAGGCGTGCCTTCGCGTCCTTCTTCTCCATCAAATATCGTAGAGCCGTGTGGTCAGTGAACACGATTACCTTTGATCCAATTAAATGAGATATGAACTTGTCCAAGGCAAACACTACCGCAAGCATTTCCTTTTCAGTAACTGTATAGTTACGCTGAGCGGTGTCAAGCACTTTGCTTGCATAGTGAATTGCGAATGGAATGCCATCCCTTCTCTATCCTAACACAGCCCCAACAGCATGCTCTGAGGCGTCTGTCATGATCTCAAAAGGTAGAGACCAATCTAGGGCTTGTAGGATAGGTGCGTCCATAATCATTCCTTGCAATAGCTTAAAGGCCTCAAGACATTTGTGATCAACAATAAACTTCATGTCTTTGCCTAAAAGCTCAGTTAGCGGTCGGGCAATCTTAGAAAAATTCTTAATGAATCTCCGATAAAATACAACATGCCCGAGGAATGACCGCAACTGCTTGACGTTGGTTGGTGGCTGGAGTCGCCTGATCACATCCACCTTGGCAGGGTCAACCTCCATTCCTCTCTTGGAGATGACATACCCCAACACTATGCCCTCCGTCACCATGAAGTGACTTTTCTCCCAGGAGAGCACCAGATTAACCTCACAACATCTTTTGAGGACTCGATCCAGATTCCTAAGACATGAGTCGAAGGAATCGTCGTAGACCGAGAAGTCGTCCATGAAGACTTCCAGGAATTCACCGACCATTTCGGCGTATACAGCAATCATGCACCTTTGAAAAGTACCCGGAGCATTGCATAACCCAAAGGGCATTGATAAGCGACCTGAAGGCTAGGGTATAGGTGCTAAATTGGTCGTTGCGACCCAAGCGATCAAGTCAACTTAATCAAGAAAAATATCAGACCACTAAATAAATCAAAGATCAATCAAAACAAAGTGAGCGGTCCTGCTATGAGATTTACCTGGTATAGCACCCAGGGTCGAACTCAAGGAGCACGGATTGATTAAAAAGCCTACGAAGTAGTCAAAAAATCAGAGAAAAAGGGAAAACATTTTTTAGTGGTTTTTAATTGTTTTTAAATTTTTTTGGAATTTTTAATATGTGAAGAAAATGAGAAAAGCAAAAGCAAGCACACTTCAACAAATTATTTAATGCATCAAGAAGTAAGCAAAAATTCAGACAAAAATATTTCTATGTTTTTTATGTTTTTTAATGTTTTGGTGAATTTTTGGGATTTTTCTGATGTGTATTTTATTTTCTAAAAATCAAACAGTAGCAAGAATGCAAGGTACTGTCCAGCCAGGCCCAAAATCCCTAGATAAAATATCTAAGGACCTCAAGAGGACCTGGAGGTATTTTTCCTGTAAACTAGGTAAAACAAGGAAATTTTGAGTACCAAAATTATTGTTTTTGGGTTTTTAACGTATTTATTAGAATTTTTATGAGTTTTTGAGGGTTTTTAAGTTTTTATGGGTTTTCAGTGATGAAAATTAGCCAAAATTGGCTAGAAAATCAAAGAACACAAAATCAACAGTACCTAATTTTTATAGAATTTTTAGGGGGGTTTTTATATTTTTTTTTGATTTTTAAAACTGAACAGTGCCAAAAATAGATGTTTTTGAATTTTTAAAAATAGCAAATAAACTCAGAAATGTCCTCAAAAATTCTCGAAAATCCTACACCATGGCAGGAACCATGGGTCAAATTTTCATTGAATTTGGAGGTGATTCGATATTTTATTCAAAAATAACAAGAGGGCACTGTGCAAAGGGACCAAAGTGCAAATACCCAAAGTTCTGGGGGTCCTGGTGCAATTAACCCAAGAAGTCACGTGCTCGGCACGTGCCTGGGGCACTCAGGGACCTTTTGGTAAGAAAAACAAGTCCCGAGGACCTTCTGGTAACTCATACCAAAAAGTCCAGGGGCTGTCTTGCAAATAACCCACTAATAGGCGCACATGCAGAATTAAAACACTCACAGGGGCATATATGCAAATACTAAAATGTTTTCATTCATTAACGAACAACCAGAACTACAGGACTAAAGTTGCAATTACACCAAACATACACGTGACGAAGCACGTGGCTCACACAAACAGGGGCATAAGTGCAAATAAACTAAAGTACGAGGTCCAGTGTGCAAATAACCCTAAACTAAACAACTTGCTAAAATATTTACAGGACTAAAACTCAATAAATACAAAGGCTGGGCCTAAGGGTAATTTACCCCTTATTAAGCGGGCCGTCGGATGCGCTCCACGTGAATGATCTGACGGGTACGCTGGTGGGCGCTCCAGATCTCCTCTCCAAGGATCGGACGGTGGCTGCTCCTCCTGGAATGGACGGACGAGATGACAACTGGAGGTCGAGGCTGATCGGACGGCTGGCGAGGATGGTGGAAGAACACTCAGCCGGCGAGCTTCGCCGGCCTCGTGCGAGCGCTGTGGTCCTCGTCTGCTGCTTCCGGATATCGGAGAAGATGCGCGATGGAGCTCCGCAGCTAATGGTCGACTCTGATGGCCCAGCCGAGCCCTGGAGAGGCTCCGGCAAGGTCGGCGGAGGAAAGCTCCTGGCCGAATGTCGGGAGGCCTCAGATAGCCCTCCTCTGGTCCTGCAAAATAGGTCAGAAGCTTCGCGGGTCGAGGGCAAAGTGCCTCGACCCGGTTAGGCGGTGTGGATGTGGTCTATGCGTCAGGATGAGCGAGCTCCGGCGAAGCGACGGACGGTAGAGCTCGAACCCCAGCTCTTGTGCGAGCTAGGTTGGATGGGTGTATGGAGAAGGTGCGCGGAGGGACGGCGGAGGTGATGACGGGTTCCGATGATCGAAAGGATGCTCGAGATGGTCGGAATCGACGGAACACGGCGGCGGTACGATTTGGGGCTAACCAGAAGTTAGACTAAATAGAGACACTAAGGGGTTACCTGGGCGGATGGTGAGACTATGCTGGAGGCTCGAGCTCCTGCTCTGGGCGGAGCACGGCGGCGCGCAGTCGCCGGATCAATGGAAATCGGTCCCTCTCCTCGCTGCGACGGCACCTGGAGCGAGCTGTCACTCACGCTCGGGTGCTGGAGCTCACTGGGGTGGAGTGGATTAGCCAAAAGATGCCGATTGAAGGTGGCGGAGCTCGAGATTTATATGGGTGCCGACCCGACTAGGGCTGGTCGGGTAGGGCAGCATGAAGCGCGGACCCCAAGGCAAGGGCTCCGGCGAGCATGTCGGATGCAAGGAGAAGAAGTTGGACCCGGGGTTTGCGGAAGTGGCGAGCGGATCGAGCGCGGAAAAAGAGAAGAAATCGGGTCGGGCGCGAGATCCGCTGGAGAAGACGGTCCGCGGAGGGAGTTGACCGGAGGTCAACATCTCCGTGGACCAATGAGGAGCTGCCACGTATTCTGTTTTTGTTTATTTATTTTAGGCTCGAAAATGATGGAATTAGCAAATACTTAAAACACAAAATATTTTTATTTTATTTTTCTCTATTTTTTGGTGATTTTTAATTAATTTTTGGAAATAAAAATAAGGTATTTACATAATATGTACCATATAGGTATATGTACATAATTAGGGTTTTTAATTTTTGATTTTTAAATTATTATTTTTGTGCAATTTTATCCCTATTTTATATTTTATTTATTTATAGAATAAAATGAGGGATAAAAGGGTATTTTTATTTTGTTTTTATTATTTATATACATAGGTGAAATAAGTAGTTATGTACAACTATATACATGGCATTTGTACAATATATTTTTGTAATTTTAATTTTGTTATTTTTATTTGATTTTGGTTTGATTCTTTTTGTTTTATTTACTTACAATATATAGCATAGAATATTTACAAAGAGTTTAGAAAATGATTTTATTTATTTACAAGGTTAAATAAATAAAGAAGCATGGTCTATGTACATGGTGAAAGGGGGTTTTTGATCTTTTTAATTTTCAAATTTTTATTTTGTTTTTTTAATATTGTCTAAATATATACAAATATGTACAAGCATATTTTTGGGTGGGGAAAATATAATTTTATTTATTTATATAGATATTTACACTAGAGCCCCTATCTCCCTCGACTTTAGCTTTTATGCGGTCAGGCCCATGCTGAGCCCTCCCTTGGGTTAGGATGCTCAATATTTATTCTAAATATTTCCCTCTTTTTCTTTTTAATCTTTATTCTTTTATTTTTGCACAAAAACATGCTAATTATAGGTTTTTACATAATGCATGCTTTTGGTAATTATTTATATTTACATATATCTACATGCATTTGCAAAGGTTTTTGTAGCTAAAATATAAGAATAAAGAGTGATGAATGGGTATTCATCACACCCCTATACTTAACTTTGCTAGTCCCTTAGCAAACACTTATTTGAAAAAGAAGTGAAAAAGAAAGAAAAAGAAAAAGAAAAAGAGGATGTACATGGATCAAGGTTGATTATTAAACTTTCCTTTATTAAATTGAATTATGGAGCTCGATCAGATCTTTGGATTATTAATGTGTCGGAACCTTATTCGGACTTAAGCTTAAAACTCAACAGCCTCCAAGTTCCACCAATCTATGGGCAAGACTCCTCAATAAACCAGATCAGAACAAGTCTACATACACAAACTCTAATGACCATGAATCTTTCCATGCGGTGTAAGTGATATGTGGCTCCCCACCTCAGAAGTAACAAAGAAACAACCTCCCTCAACCTGGTAACTCTAATGCCTCGGTCTAGCAACTCTTTCCTCGAGAAGCGGGGTATTCCCTTCTAAGTTCAAGTGCAACCGGCTCAAGAAGAGGGGGAAGAAGTATAGACTTTTGGAAGCTTAGCCAGTGTAGCTAAGTCTCCCACTGCAAGCTTCATGAGATGTAACATGGATACCATAAGCTTTGCTTTATTTGACTATATACACTCCGGTGGGGTTATTAAATTTTCAATCCGACCCACCACTTTTTTGGAGTTCTTTTTGCGTTTTGCATTTTTTTTCTCTTTTTTTTTCAAGGACTTCTGTACAACATATCTACATGGTGCAGCATATATACAAGAAATTTTCCTCTTGAGCCAGTAGACTGTCCCTCTTTTGAAGCTTTATTGCAACCCACGGCTTCTGTCTTTAGCCTTCATCACCACTAGACCAAGTTGAGACGCACTTCCTTCACTAGAAGAAGAAGAGAGGTTCCGCCTAGAAGTACTACCCTCATATGCTACCCCAAGCCAAAGGAAACTGCCTCCTCACCACCTCATCCTTGGAGAGCCATGTGTAAAGTGCAGGTGCAAGTCAAGCCATTGTCTCTAAGAGTCATGCGTGTGTTGTTAAGTGCTCTACTTAGGCTCATCAAGATGACATATGCTCATAGCCTAGTGGACTCAAAGAATTAAGTCCTTATGGACCTGAAAAGCCTTAACCCTAAGTCCTATAAGGTTCCTCTTAAAGTTAGGTGGATTAGGATCTTATTCAAGCTCCATTTCTCAATTTAATTCCAGGCTTAGTTTAAATGTCAACTCTCATCCAGGAAAAACTATATACATATATGTACACAAGATGCTATTTACAACTATTTTACAATCATGCAAAATTTTTGAAAAATGTTTTGAAATCATGAATGAATGATGCATGAGGTGCAAGTTTTGCAAAAAGATATTTATAAACGTTTACACAAGATTTTTGCAAACTTTTGATTTTTCAAAACATTTTGGAAAGATTTTGTACTATATACATAATTTTGATACAAAAATATTTACACAAGCTTTACACAAAAGATTTTTGAAATCCTTTTTACAAAAATACTTTGTACACTAGCTATGTATGTGCAAGATAAAAGAAGTTTATGTACATGAAAAACTTTTAATTTTTGTGATTTTTAGCCATTTTATTTATTAACACACTCACACAAAGTACGAGTTATGGCTAAAGTATATATGAAATATATACACACCCCCCCCCCCTATACTTAGCTCGAACGATGTCCTCAGAGTGATCAAGAGCGATGAAGAAGACATAACTCGTGCTTAGTAAAAGGGGAGTGAAAAGCAATGGCTAAGTACAGGAACGAATAAATGAATAGAATGAGAGGAGCTCGGTGGTTTCCCCCTATACTTAGGATTAAATAATCCTAAGTATAGCAAGCTGTACGTGAAGGGAAATCCGAGTGAAGAAGATACAGAATCTGCCCCCCTATACTTAGGGTAAAATATCCCTAAGTATAGGCAGCAAAACAGGAGCAGAACGAATGAAAAGAATACTCGCAGGTCCTACATCCCCCCTATACTTAGGGTAAAGTACACCCTAAGTATAGCATAATCATAAGATGAGAAAAGGGATGTGGAACTAAAGAATAGAATGATATGGACAATTGGATCTATACAAGGCGGAAGAACAGTGAAAATCAGGCGTGAGATGCAAAAGATGTGAGTCAAGAGACCACATCTCACGCAAAATGAATAGGGGCAACAATAACGTCCCGCGGCTCATGATCTAGAAATGGCTTGAGCCGCTGGCCGTTCACTCGAAAGGTACTATCAGAAGACAACTCGGATATATCAATGCTACCATTGTCGTGTACCTTTCTGACCAAGTAGGGTCCCTTCCATTTGCTTTGTAGCTTCCCTGGGAATAATCGTAGCCTCGCATCAAACAGCCATACTCTCTGTCCAATCTCAAAATGCTTGTGGCTGATATGAGAATCATGCCACTCCTTGACTTTCTCCTTATAATGTAGGCTGCTTGAGAAAGCTGCATCTCTAAGCTCCTCCAGGGCAGCTAACTCTGCCCTCCTCTGGTCTCCCATACCATCTGGATCCATAAGAATATTTGTGATTGCCCAAAGTGACTTGTGCCTCAGCTCAACAGGTAAGTGGCACGGCTTGCCATATACGAGGCGAAAGGGAGATGTGCCCAATGGAGTTTTAAAAGACGTCCTATATGCCCACAAGACCGAGTCCAAAAGCTGTGACCAATTCTTTCGGTCAGGGCGGACGACTTTCTGCAAAATATTCTTGATCTCCCTATTCGATACCTCAGCTAGACCATTCGTCTGTGGATGGTAAGGTGTGGCAACACGATGATCTATGCTGAACTCGCTAGCAAGGGCCTTTACCTGGTCGTTGATGAAATGAGACCCCCCATCAGAAATCAGAACTCGTGGAACCCCGAACCGCGTGATGATATGCTTCCTCAAAAATCTGCAAATTGTCCTCGCATCAGCGGCTCGGGTGGGGATAGCCTCCACCCAACGACTAACATAATCAACGGCCAACAGAATGTACTCAAATCCCTGACTCTTAGGGAATGGGCCCATGAAATCGATGCCCCATGCGTCAAAAACCTCACAGAAGTGAATGGGCTGCATCGGCATCATATCACGCTGTCCACAAGTGCCCATCCTCTGACAGTCAGTACACCTCTTCACGAACTCATCAGAGTCCTTGAAGAGGGTAGGCCACCACAAGCCGGATTGGAGCACTTTCTGTGTCGTTCTCCTCCCAGAATGATGTCCTCCTGCCTCAAACTTGTGGCAGTAAGTGAGTACGCTATGGTGTTCCTCCTGAGGAATACACCGACGCTAGACGCTATCCCCTCCTTCGTGGTAAAGGATGGGATCCTCCCAGTGGTAGGACTTGGCCCTCGCAAGGAAGGTCTCAAGCCTCTGCCTAGGCCAATCTTGTGGGACTTTCCCTGCAACGAGAAAGTTCACAATATCGGCGTACCACGGGAGTGAGGCGATAGCAAGGATCGCCTCATCTGGGAAGGTATCTCGAATGGGATCAATCTGCTCAGAATCCTCAGGTTGCTCTAATCGGGAGAGATGATCCGCCACCACATTCTTGACTCCAGGCTTATCCTTGATCTCAATGTCGAACTCCTGGAGTAGAAGGATCCATCTAGTCAGTCTGGCCTTGGCATCCTTCTTTGCCATGAGGTACCTGATGGCGGTGTGATCTGTAAACAAAGTCACTCTAGATCCAATGATATACGATCTGAACTTATCTAGGGCAAACACTACTGCTAGCATCTCCTTCTCTGTGACTGTATAATTCCGCTGGGCGGAATCCAATGTGCGGCTAGCATAGTGTATGGCAAACGGAACTCCATCCCTCCTCTGTCCCAGCACTGCCCCCACGGCAAAATCGGAGGCGTCTGTCATGATCTCGAATGGGAGAGACCAATCAGGCGGCTGGAGAACAGGAGCCTCAATAACATGCTGCTGGAGAGTCGCAAAGGACGAGAGACACTTGTCATCGACAAGGAACTCGGTGTCTTTCGTCAAGAGGTCAGTCAACGGTCGGGCAATCTTGCTGAAATCCTGAATAAATCTCCTATAAAATCCAACGTGCCCCAGGAATGACCGTAGCTGCCTCAAATTGGACGGCGGTGTGAGTTTTCTAATGACCTCAACCTTGGCCGGATCAACCTCCATGCCCCTGTTGGAGATGATGTGGCCAAGCACCGTCCCTTGAGTCACCATGAAGTGACTCTTCTCCCATGACAAAACCAAATGAAACTCGATACATCGCTGGAGTACCCGGTCTAGGAAGTCAAGACAAGAATCGAATCTGTCACCGTAGACCGAGAAATCGTCCATGAAGACCTCCAAACACTCCCCTACCATGTCCGAAAAGATCGACAGCATGCACCTCTGAAAAGTCGCAGGGGCGTTGCATAGCCCAAATGGCATGCGTCGAAAAGCATATGTGCCGAAGGGACAGGTAAAGGTGGTCTTCTCCTGATCCTCAGGAGCGATGGCCACTTGGTTGTACCCCGAATACCCATCCAGGAAGCAATAATGGCTCTTCCCTGCCAGTCTCTCAATGATCTGGTCAATAAAAGGCAGGGGGAAATGGTCCTTCTTGGTGGCTTGGTTGAGTCTCTTGTAGTCAACGCAAACCCTCCAAGAGGTGGGTACTCGTGTAGCGATCTCCTCGCCCGACTCACTGATCACAGTCGTGATACCCGTCTTCTTGGGCACCACATGCAAGGGGCTGACCCACTTGGAGTCAGAAATGGGATAAATAAAATCTGCACTCCACCATTTTGATATTTCTTTCATCACGACCTCTCTCAGGTTGGGGTTCAGTCGCCGCTGGAACTCACGCGACGGCTTCGCCCCTTCCTCAAGATAGATATGGTGGGAGCACACTGCAGGACTAATCCCATGGATATCCGCTACGCTCCATCCGATCGCCTTGCGGTTCTTTTCAAGAACCCCCATCAAACGGGATTCTTGCTCTCCAGTCAACTCGGCGGAGATGATGACTGGGTACATCTCTGGATCGCCCGCAAGGAATCGATACTTCAGCGAAGTAGGGAGCGGCTTCAGCTCTGGAATACTAGGTGCTGGCAAATCTGGCTACGGAAGAAACCGAGTGAAGGCTGCTAAGTCTGCCAAATCTGCCTGGGAAAGTGAAAGCGTACTCTCGCAAACTGGATCGGGAGAAGGCTGCTCAACTGCACTGTCTCTGCTCGGCTCTGCATCTACCTCCTCCTCATCTATAGGCTCAGGTGAACTCAGGTCTGGCATCTGATCATAGCAATCGGCCCAATCAGACTCTGAATCTGAGGGATCTGCATCAATCGCGGTGGCATCAGTACCACCGGAGAACAAGGTGGCCTCAGTACCCCCATCACTGAACATCGTGTCGCGATCAAGTACCGGCTCTGCTGCCTCTATGGTATCCTGAACCAGGGTTGTGCTCTCCAGACTCTCCTCTGTTATCGTCTCAGCATCAGCTGTATCTGAATATGAGAGGATGGTCTGTGCTGCAGGATCTGCCCAAGCTGCCTCATCGTCTGTGATCACAAAATCACAATCCTGGTGGATGTCTGGCTCTGTGTCTGTCAGCTGCTCCGAATCTGTACTCGCATCTGAGCGGGTTCTCTCTCTAGCTCTGTAGTCCTCGACCGTCTCTATTTGTATACTCTCGCCCTCGACGCGAAAGTACACCTTCCCGCTATCATGATCAGTCACCGCCTTGGCTGTGGCCAAGAACGGACGACCAAGGATGATGGGGGTATCGGCCACTGACTCAGGGATCTCCATGTCCAACACTACGAAGTCCACGGGGAATCTCAGGCCCTGAATCGTGACGATAAAGTCTCGTAATAACCCCTTCGGCCTCTTGACAGATCGATCAGCGAACTGAAGGACTGTCCTGCTCTGTCGAAGAGTGCCCAACTCGAAGCGGTCGAGAAGGGCTGCCGGAAGAAGGTTGATCGACGATCCGCTATCTAGAAGAGTACGGTCGAACCTCTGCTCACTGATCTGGCATCTGACATACGGGGCCCCTGAATCTGGCCTCTTGGCTGGCAGTCGGTTCTGGATCGCAAAACACGTGGCTTTCGTCAGCACATGGATCTCGGAAGTGTGGTTCCTCCTCCTCCTCCTGACTGTAGTCCTGTCTCTCAAAGATCGCTGGAGAAGGGGGATGTGCTGCAAAGCCTCCTGGAGGGTCAGCTGGATGTGGAATCGATCAATCATGCTCTGGCTGAACTCCTCAAGCTCTCTTTTTTTCGGATTTTCTTTTTTCTTCCCCTTCCCCATCTGAAGGGCTCTAGGGAAGGGGATCACAGGGTCCTTCTCAGATGAAGGACTAGGAAAGGGTCTAGACGGTTCAAGGACCGGATCCACACATACATCATGCACCACAGTGGGACCAGAAGAAAGTAAACCTTTTCCTTTATTCATAACAGAGTTCTGAGATACAGGAATGCGAGGAAAGACAACATCTCTATCTGTACAAACACCGGTGGCCTCAGTACCACCTCTGGCTGGCTCTGCTGCCGCTGCTGCTGGTAGACGTCTCGCGGCATCAGTACCGCGGGCTGTCTCGGCTCTACTGGTGGCATCAGTACCACCTCCTCGAACTGGTGAAGCGGCGGCCTCAGTACCGCCGGTAGGATCAGCATCCTTGGTGGCATCAGTGCCACCATCAACATCTGGAGCGGCCTCAGTACCGCTCTCCTCCTCCTCATGTGGCGCCTCTGAAGTATCCTCGTGGTGAAGCTCAGATGAGGCGCCGCCGCCTGCTGGGGTCCTACCGCTCCTAAGTGTGACAAAATCAGCATCAAATAGATCCGAAGATGTATCATCAAATGGGTCACTAGGAGTGGCTAACTCAGTATGTGCTACCTGCTCAGATTTCCTCTTGAGATTGTTCGGGTTCGGCTCAATCTGGGCTGGAATGGCGGCCTTCCCTCTCACCAAGTCCCTCAGCTCCTGGCGAAACTCGTCCATCTCCCGTCTGAATGTGGCCTGCTGGTCCGTGAGGAGGCGGGCGATGTCATCCAAAGCGGGGCTCTCGTGGGAGCCCGACGGGTAGCCTCTCTGTGGGTGAGGCTGCTGCTCACGCCTCCACGACTGTCCCTGCTGCTGATAGGGACGAGGACCGAAGGATGATGGCTGGTGTTGCTGGTGTGCTGGGTGCTGCTGCGACTGCTGGTGCTCTCTCTGCTGGGAGTACTGCCCTCCCTGTCCTGACGGCTGCTGCTGGGGCTGGGCACCACCACTCCCCCACCTGAATCCGGGATGGTCTCGTCGGATCCCAGGCTGGGGGCGGTCATACCAAATCCCGTTGACATCCATCAACGGCTCTGCATCGAAGGGGTCTGGCGGGAGTACTGCCAGAGGCTGATCCGGCCGGTAGACCACCATCTGCGTGTCTGGAGATGGTGGGGACTGGTAGGTAGGCTGCGGCTGCTGGTACGGCTCCGCCTGTACAAGGTGAACCTGTCTAGGCTGCTGTGAGGAGCTGGAGCGCTGGGACGAGCTGCTGCTGCCGCCGGTATCGCCTCGCGACAGAAGACGGGGCTGTGAAGCCGTCTGTGTCTCCCGGAGACACATGAGCTGGGTCTTCATGTCGCTCAGAACCTGTGCCATCTGTTCCATCTGAGTGATGCTCTGGCACTGCTTCTTCTCGATCAGCTCCATGCGGTCCAGCTTCTCGCTGATGATACCCATGTCCGCAGCGGATGACTCTGCCTGTGCTGCTGCGACTGCGGACGAACTGGATGGACCTGCATCTACCCGTGCTATCCGCTGGTATTGCACGGGTCCTGGCTGTTGTGGCTGGGGTCTCTGAGAATACAACCTGGTCTGGGACATCACCATGTAGTTCTCGGACATCTCCTCGTAGATGGCCCAGACCTGGTCATGGTCCTTGGCAAAGTAGGACCCGCCGCAAGAAGCGTTCACCAGACCCTGAAGCTCTGGCGTCAACCCGCTGAAAAAGCTCTGAACTAGGTTCGGCTTGGATATGTCGTGGTGCGGGCATCTGTCTAGGAGCTCTCGGAACCTCTCCCAAGCCTCGTGAAACTGCTCGTTGGGGAACATGGAGAAGTTGCTGATCAGGGCCCTCGCTGCATTCGTCCGCCCGAGTGGATAGTACTTTTTCAAGTACTCGGTGCGGAGCTGCTCCCAGGTGTAGACAAACTTCCCTAAATGCTTCAGCCAGGTGGCTGCTCTATCTGCCAGTGAAAAAGGGAAGGCTATCATCCGGATCGTGTCCTGGTCCACGTGGCGATCGTGGACAGTGCTGCAGATCATCAGAAACTCCTGGAGGTGGAGGTGGGGCTCTTCAGTGGCTAGTCCGTAGAAACGGGGCAGTAACTGCAAGGTGTTTGGGGGGACTTGAAGTCCCCCACGATCGCTGGCACTACCACCCAGTGATGCATCAGAGTAGATCCGGGGTTGTGTAACGCCCGCATCGGCTGTGGTGGTCCTCCTGTCGCGGCGGCTGCCGCTGCCACTGCGGCGGCTGCTGCTGCGGCTGCTGCGGCTGCGGCCTGCATCAGGTATCTCCTCAGGCTCGCTCTGCTGGTCTCGCTCTGCTCGGAGCCTCTCCAACTCTGCCTCATCTCGATCATGAATGCCCCCTGATCGCGTAGCTGCTGCTGAACTGTCTCGAGGTGATGCGATCAGGGTGGAGTTGATCGCCCCCTGGTCTAGTACAAAATGCTCGGGCTGACGGGGGTGATCATCTGAACTGCCGGCCATGGCGATGTCTGCAAAATCAAATGAGCCAACTCAGGTGTTGTCAAATCTGCTAATCTCTCCTCGGGCTCATGTCTCTCAATACCAGAAGAAAGGGGGTCGAGGGGAACAGGGCGGAGTCATACTCGGGCTCGGAGAGCTGGTCTCGGCTCTCGCGGGCCACCTAGATGATCGGGTAGACGTGCCCGAGAGCGGTGCAGCCAGAGGCTGCCTAAGAGACCGTCTACCCATCATCTTGATCTGGCGAGTAGTGCGGATGAGATCTGGAGAAACTATGATCACAAAACAAACCCCCGGTTCACCAACGCAACGAGAGCTGAAGAGCGTGAAAGTTCGGTCAAATTATCTTGTCTATTTTATTTTGGTGAACACACAAAATATCAGGGCGCTTACGTGACCTGTTAGGATATCCGATGCGATCCCAACCGACTAGCCCGCACGGAAGAGTCGGTAATCAGTCGGGACTAGCACCGGGAGGCTCTACCTAGGGTGCGGGTCACTCTCTCGCGCATCCAAACCATACAATGAGGGGGTTGCTCTCCCCAAGACAAAGTTTTTAGGGTGAGCGGTTTTAAGATCAATAGTCTTAGCCAGTCCCAATTTTATGGTTTTTCTTTTTAATATTTTTCAAATCAAACAAAAGGCCTAACGAATTTTTCGGTTCTCCTGATTATTTAGTCCGAAAACAGGGGGGAGAAGACGAAAAAGCCGATGCGCGATAAATCAATGATGCATGCTGAGATAGAAATGCGTACCTTGTCTCCAGCACTCTACATGCAAGTGATCCGCGCAGAATTTAAAGACAGACAGAAATCTACCTAAATGATGCAACGGGAAAAAACCGAGTCCTAGACGAGCAATTTCTAGCGCAGAACCGTATAACTCAGTCACTCGCCCTCGATCCAAAGAGTCCGGTCTAGACCCACCCCTCCTCTTCTCGACAGGTCGAGTTCAGGAGTAGCGCTTGACGGGGCAGGCTCGCGGCGCGTAGGCTCTCAGGAAAGTGACTAAGTTATTTTTATTATTATTATTAGTAGGTCCAATTACGTTCTATAGGAACAGATAAGCAATTAGGTGTGTGGATCCTACTAATTACGTCACAAGCACCAGAAATTCCTAAGTCTAGGGGCTCGAGCAAAACCGAAAACCGCGTAAACACCGGAAAAGGCAGAAAAAAGTAGAAGAAAACCGCGTCAAAAACCGCGAAAATCTCCTAAGGGTCCCCCGAGCACACCGGTGCTCGGCGCAACAGACCCGCTAAATGTTCAAGCACAGTTCAAGTCTGAGTCCCTGTATTATTACAATAATAGTCAAATGTGCTGGAAATAAATCATAATCTAAACTAAGCTAATCCGCGGTTATCCCGCGACTCCCGCACTCCTGCTTGCTCTCCTGCACTCTCTTGCGGCTCTGTGAAGAAGAGAGCCGCCTCCGGTTCTCGCGGTTGCGTCGGCTTCCGAAGAAGCCGCCTCGATCCTCGGGCCCTCGCAAGAAAACAAAAATAAGAGTGTCAAACCAGATTATTGTAAGAAAATGTCAGAAAAATAATATCTACACAATTCTATACAAAAAGCCGCGAAACTCAAAAAGCCGCGGAAAAAGCTAAAAGTGACTACTAAGCCGTGCTCCCCGGCAACGGCGCCATTCTGATAAACGACCTGAAGGCTAGGGTATAGGTGCTAAATTGGTCGTTGTGACCCAAGCGATCAAGTCAACTTAATCAAGAAAAATATCAGACCACTAAATAAATCAAAGATCAATCAAAACAAAGTGAGCGGTCCTGCTATGAGATTTACCTGGTATAGCACCCAGGGTCGAACTCAAGGAGCACGGATTGATTAAAAAGCCTACGAAGTAGTCAAAAAATCAGAGAAAAAGGAAAAACATTTTTTAGTGGTTTTTAATTGTTTTTAAATTTTTTTGGAATTTTTAATATGTGAAGAAAATGAGAAAAGCAAAAGCAAGCACACTTCAACAAATTATTTAATGCATTAAAAAGTAAGAAAAAATTCAGACAAAAATATTTCTATGTTTTTTATGTTTTTTAATGTTTTTGTGAATTTTTGGGATTTTTCTGATGTGTATTTTATTTTCTAAAAATCAAACAGCAGCAAGAATGCAAGGTACTGTCCAGCCAGGCCCAAAATCCCTAGATAAAATATCTAAGGACCTCAAGAGGACCTGGAGGTATTTTTCCTGTAAACTAGGTAAAACAAGGAAAATTTGAGTACCAAAATTATTGTTTTTGGGTTTTTAACGTATTTATTAGAATTTTTATGAGTTTTTGAGGGTTTTTAAGTTTTTATGGGTTTTCAGTGATGAAAATTAGCCAAAATTGGCTAGAAAATCAAAGAACACAAAATCAACAGTAATTTTTATAGAATTTTTAGGGGGGTTTTTATTTTTTTTGTGATTTTTAAAACTGAACAGTGCCAAAAATAGATGTTTTTGAATTTTTAAAAATAGCAAATAAACTCAGAAATGTCCTCAAAAATTCTCGAAAATCCTACACCATGGCAGGAACCATGGGTCAAATTTTCATTGAATTTGGAGGTGATTCGATATTTTATTCAAAAATAACAAGAGGGCACTGTGCATAGGGACCAAAGTGCAAATACCCAAAGTTCTGGGGGTCCTGGTGCAATTAACCCAAGAAGTCACGCGCTCGGCGCGTGCCTGGGGCACTCAGGGACCTTTTGGTAAGAAAAACAAGTCCCGAGGACCTTCTGGTAACTCGTACCAAAAAGTCCAGGGGTTGTCTTGCAAATAACCCACTAATAGGCGCACATGCAGAATTAAAACACTCATAGGGGCATATATGCAAATACTAAAATGTTTTCATTCATTAACGAACAACCAGAACTACAGGACTAAAGTTGCAATTACACCAAACATACACGTGACGAAGCACGTGGCTCACACAAACAGGGGCATAAGTGCAAATAAACTAAAGTACGAGGTCCAGTGTGCAAATAACCCTAAACTAAACAACTTGCTAAAATATTTACAGGACTAAAACTCAATAAAAACAAAGGCTGGGCCTAAGGGTAATTTACCCCTTATTAAGCGGGTCGTCAGATGTGCTCCACGTGAATGATCTGACGGGTACGCTGGTGGGCGCTCCAGATCTCCTCTCCAAGGATCGGACGGTGGCTGCTCCTCCTGGAATGGACGGACGAGATGACAACTGGAGGTCGAGGCTGATCGGACGGCTGGCGAGGATGGTGGAAGAACACTCAGCCGGCGAGCTTCGCCGGCCTCGTGCGAGCGCTGTGGTCCTCGTCTGCTGCTTCCGGATATCGGAGAAGATGCGCGATGGAGCTCCGCAGCTAATGGTCGACTCCGATGGCCCAGCCGAGCCCTGGAGGGGCTCCGGCAAGGTCGGTGGAGGAAAGCTCCTGGCCGAATGTCGGGAGGCCTCAGATAGCCCTCCTCGGGTCCTGCAAAATAGGTCAGAAGCTTCGCGGGTCGAGGGCAAAGTGCCTCGACCCGGTTAGGCGGTGTGGATGTGGTCTATGCATCGGGATGAGCGAGCTCCGGCGAAGCGACGGACGGTAGAGCTCGAACCCCAGCTCCTGTGCGAGCTAGTTGGATGGGTGTATGGAGAAGGTGCGCGGAGGGACGGCGGAGGTGATGACGGGTTCCGATGATCAAAAGGATGCTCGAGATGGTCGGAATCGACGGAACACGGCGGCGGTACGATTTGGGGCTAACCAGAAATTAGACTAAATAGAGACACTAAGGGGTTACCTGGGCAGATGGTCAGACTATGCTGGAGCTGAGGTAGCTCCTGGTCGTGGCCTCAAGGGTTGTCTCGGCCCGAGGCTCGAGCTCCTAATCTGGGCGGAGCACGGCGGCGCGCAGTCGCCGGATCAATGGAAACCGGCCCCTCTCCTCGCTGCGACGGCACCTGGAGCGAGCTGTCACTCACGCTCGGGTGCTGGAGCTCACTGGGGTGGAGTGGATTAGCCAAAAGATGCCGATTGACGGTGGCGGAGCTCGAGATTTATATGGGTGCCGACCCGACTAGGGCTGGTCGGGTAGGGCAGCATGAAGCGCGGACCCCGAGGCAAGGGCTCCGGCGAGCATGTCGGATGCAAGGATAAGAAGTTGGACCCGGGGTTTGCGGAAGTGGCGAGCGGATCGAGCGCGGAAAAAGAGAAGAAATCGGGTCGGGCGCGAGATCCGCTGGAGAAGACGGTCCGCGGAGGGAGTTGACCGGAGGTCAACATCTCCGTGGACCAATGAGGAGCTGCCACGTATTCTGTTTTTGTTTATTTATTTTAGGCTCGAAAATGATGGAATTAGCAAAAACTTAGAACACAAAATATTTTTATTTTATATTTCTCTATTTTTTGGTGATTTTTAATTAATTTTTGGAAATAAAAATAAGGTATTTACATAATATGTACCATATAGGTATATGTACATAATTAGGGTTTTTAATTTTTGATTTTTAAATTATTATTTTTGTGCAATTTTATCCCTATTTTATATTTTATTTATTTATAGAATAAAATGAGGGATAAAAGGGTATTTTTATTTTGTTTTTATTATTTATATACATAGGTGAAATAAGTAGTTATGTACAACTATATACATGGCATTTGTACAATATATTTTTGTAATTTTAATTTTGTTATTTTTATTTGATTTTGGTTTGATTCTTTTTGTTTTATTTACTTACAATATATAGCATAGAATATTTACAAAGAGTTTAGAAAATGATTTTATTTATTTACAAGGTTAAATAAATAAAGAAGCATGGTCTATGTACATAGTGAAAGGGGGTTTTTGATCTTTTTAATTTTCAAATTTTAATTTTGTTTTTTAATATTGTCTAAATATATACAAATATGTACAAGCATATTTTTGGGTGGGGAAAAATATAATTTTATTTATTTATATAGATATTTACACTAGAGCCCCTATCTCCCTTTACTTTAGCTTTTATGCGGTCAGGCCCATGCTGAGCCCTCCCTTGGGTTAGGATGCTCAATATTTATTCTAAATATTTCCCTCTTTTTCTTTTTAATCTTTATTCTTTTATTTTTGCACAAAAACATGCTAATTATAGGTTTTTACATAATGCATGCTTTTGGTAATTATTTATATTTACATATATCTACATGCATTTGCAAAGGTTTTTGTAGCTAAAATATAAGAATAAAGAGTGATGAATGGGTATTCATCACCCCCCTATACTTAACTTTGCTAGTCCCTTAGCAAACACTTATTTGAAAAAGAAGTGAAAAAGAAAGAAAAAGAAAAAGAAAAAGAGGATGTACATGGATCAAGGTTGATTATTAAACTTTCCTTTATTAAATTGAATTATGGATCTCGATCAGATCTTTGGATTATTAATGTGTCGGAACCTTATTCGGACTTAAGCTTAAAACTCAACAGCCTCCAAGTTCCACCAATCTATGGGCAAGACTCCTCAATAAACCAGATCAGAACAAGTCTACATACACAAACTCTAATGACCATGAATCTTTCCATGCGGTGTAAGTGATATGTGGCTCCCCACCTCAGAAGTAACAAAGAAACAACCTCCCTCAACCTGGTAACTCTAATGCCTCGGTCTAGCAACTCTTTCCTCGAGAAGCGGGGTATTCCCTTCTAAGTTCAAGTGCAACCGGCTCAAGAAGAGGGGGAAGAAGTATAGACTTTTGGAAGCTTAGCCAGTGTAGCTAAGTCTCCCGCTGCAAGCTTCATGAGATGTAACATGGATACCATAAGCTTTGCTTTATTTGACTATATACACTCCGGTGGGGTTATTAAATTTTCAATCCGACCCACCACTTTTTTGGAGTTCTTTTTGCGTTTTGCATTTTTTTTCTCTTTTTTTTTTCAAGGACTTCTGTACAACATATCTACATGGTGCAGCATATATACAAGAAATTTTCCTCTTGAGCCAGTAGACTGTCCCTCTTTTGAAGCTTTATTGCAACCCACGGCTTCTGTCTTTAGCCTTCATCACCACTAGACCAAGTTGAGACGCACTTCCTTCACTAGAAGAAGAAGAGAGGTTCCGCCTAGAAGTACTACCCTCATATGCTACCCCAAGCCAAAGGAAACTGCCTCCTCACCACCTCATCCTTGGAGAGCCATGTGTAAAGTGCAGGTGCAAGTCAAGCCATTGTCTCTAAGAGTCATGCGTGTGTTGTTAAGTGCTCTACTTAGGCTCATCAAGATGACATATGCTCATAGCCTAGTGGACTCAAAGAATTAAGTCCTTATGGACCTGAAAAGCCTTAACCCTAAGTCCTATAAGGTTCCTCTTAAAGTTAGGTGGATTAGGATCTTATTCAAGCTCCATTTCTCAATTTAATTCCAGGCTTAGTTTAAATGTCAACTCTCATCCAGGAAAAACTATATACATATATGTACACAAGATGCTATTTACAACTATTTTACAATCATGCAAAATTTTTGAAAAATGTTTTGAAATCATGAATGAATGATGCATGAGGTGCAAGTTTTGCAAAAAGATATTTATAAACGTTTACACAAGATTTTTGCAAACTTTTGATTTTTCAAAACATTTTGGAAAAATTTTGTACTATATACATAATTTTGATACAAAAATATTTACACAAGCTTTACACAAAAGATTTTTGAAATCCTTTTTACAAAAATACTTTGTACACTAGCTATGTATGTGCAAGATAAAAGAAGTTTATGTACATGAAAATTTTTTAATTTTTGTGATTTTTAGCCATTTTATTTATTAACACACTCACACAAAGTACGAGTTATGGCTAAAGTATATATGAAATATACACACACCCCCCCCCCCTATACTTAGCTCGAACGATGTCCTCAGAGTGATCAAGAGCGATGAAGAAGACATAACTCGTGCTTAGTAAAAGGGGAGTGAAAAGGAATGGCTAAGTACAGGAACGAATAAATGAATAGAATGAGAGGAGCTCGGTGGTTTCCCCCTATACTTAGGATTAAATAATCCTAAGTATAGCAAGCTGTACGCGAAGGGAAATCCGAGTGAAGAAGATACAGAATCTGCCCCCCCATACTTAGGGTAAAATATCCCTAAGTATAGGCAGCAAAACAGGAGCAGAACGAATGAAAAGAATACTCGCAGGTCCTACATCCCCCCTATACTTAGGGTAAAGTACACCCTAAGTATAGCATAATCATAAGATGAGAAAAGGGATGTGGAACTAAAGAATAGAATGATATGGACAATTGGATCTATACAAGGCGGAAGAACAGTGAAAATCAGGCGTGAGATGCAAAAGATGTGAGTCAAGAGACCACATCTCACGCAAAATGAATAGGGGCAACAATAACGTCCCGCGGCTCATGATCTAGAAATGGCTTGAGCCGCTGGCCGTTCACTCGAAAGGTACTATCAGAAGACAACTCGGATATATCAATGCTACCATTGTCGTGTACCTTTCTGACCAAGTAGGGTCCCTTCCATTTGCTCTGTAGCTTCCCTGGAAATAATCGTAGCCTCGCATCAAACAGCCATACTCTCTGTCCAATCTCAAAATGCTTGTGGCTGATATGAGAATCATGCCACTCCTTGACTTTCTCCTTATAATGTAGGCTGCTTGAGAAAGCTGCATCTCTAAGCTCCTCCAGGGCAGCTAACTCTGCCCTCCTCTGGTCTCCCATACCATCTGGATCCATAAGAATATCTGTGACTGCCCAAAGTGACTTGTGCCTCAGCTCAACAGGTAAGTGGCACGGCTTGCCATATACGAGGTGAAAGGGAGATGTGCCCAATGGAGTTTTAAAAGACGTCCTATATGCCCACAAGACCGAGTCCAAAATCTGTGACCAATTCTTTCGGTCAGGGCGGACGACTTTCTGCAAAATATTCTTGATCTCCCTATTCGATACCTCAGCTAGACCATTCGTCTGTGGATGGTAAGGTGTGGCAACACGATGATCTATGCTGAACTCGCTAGCAAGGGCCTTTACCTGGTCGTTGATGAAATGAGACCCCCCATCAGAAATCAGAACTCGTGGAACCCCGAACCGCGTGATGATATGCTTCCTCAAAAATCTGCAAACTGTCCTCGCATCAGCGGCTCGGGTGGGGATAGCCTCCACCCAACGACTAACATAATCAACGGCCAACAGAATGTACTCAAATCCCTGACTCTTAGGGAATGGACCCATGAAATCGATGCCCCGTGCGTCAAAAACCTCACAGAAGTGAATGGGCTGCATCGGCATCATATCACGCTGTCCACAAGTGCCCATCCTCTGACAGTCAGTACACCTCTTCACGAACTCATCAGAGTCCTTGAAGAGGGTAGGCCACCACAAGCCGGATTGGAGCACTTTCTGTGTCGTTCTCCTCCCAGAATGATGTCCTCCTGCCTCAAACTTGTGGCAGTAAGTGAGTACGCTATGGTGTTCCTCCTGAGGAATACACCGACGCCAGACGCTATCCCCTCCTTCGTGGTAAAGGATGGGATCCTCCCAGTGGTAGGACTTGGCCCTCGCAAGGAAGGTCTCAAGCCTCTGCCTAGGCCAATCTTGTGGGACTTTCCATGCAACGAGAAAGTTCACAATATCGGCGTACCACGGGAGTGAGGCGATAGCAAGGATCGCCTCATCTGGGAAGGTATCTCGAATGGGATCAATCTGCTCAGAATCCTCAGGTTGCTCTAATCGGGAGAGATGATCCGCCACCACATTCTTGAATCCAGGCTTATCCTTGATCTCAATGTCGAACTCCTGGAGTAGAAGGATCCATCTAGTCAGTCTGGCCTTGGCATCCTTCTTTGCCATGAGGTACCTGATGGCGGTGTGATCTGTAAACAAAGTCACTCTAGATCCAATGATATACGATCTGAACTTATCTAGGGCAAACACTACTGCTAGCATCTCCTTCTCTGTGACTGTATAATTCCGCTGGGCGGAATCCAATGTGCGGCTAGCATAGTGTATGGCAAATGGAACTCCATCCCTCCTCTGTCCCAGCACTGCCCCCACGGCAAAATCGGAGGCGTCTGTCATGATCTCGAATGGGAGAGACCAATCAGGCGGCTGGAGAATAGGAGCCTCAATAACATGCTGCTGGAGAGTCGCAAAGGACGAGAGACACTTGTCATCGACAAGGAACTCGGTGTCTTTAGTCAAGAGGTCAGTCAACGGTCGGGCAATCTTGCTGAAATCCTGAATAAATCTCCTATAAAATCCAACGTGCCCCAGGAATGACCGTAGCTGCCTCAAATTGGACGGCGGTGTGAGTTTTCTAATGACCTCAACCTTGGCCGGATCAACCTCCATGCCCCTGTTGGAGATGATGTGGCCAAGCACCGTCCCTTGAGTCACCATGAAGTGACTCTTCTCCCATGACAAAACCAAATGAAACTCGATACATCGCTGGAGTACCCGGTCTAGGCAGTCAAGACAAGAATCGAATCTGTCGCCGTAGACCGAGAAATCGTCCATGAAGACCTCCAAACACTCCCCTACCATGTCCGAAAAGATCGACAGCATGCACCTCTGAAAAGTCGCAGGGGCGTTGCATAGCCCAAATGGCATGCGTCGAAAAGCATATGTGCCGAAGGGACAGGTAAAGGTGGTCTTCTCCTGATCCTCAGGAGCGATGGCCACTTGGTTGTAGCCCGAATACCCATCCAGGAAGCAATAATGGCTCTTCCCTGCCAGTCTCTCAATGATCTGGTCAATAAAAGGCAGGGGGAAATGGTCCTTCTTGGTGGCTTGGTTGAGTCTCCTGTAGTCAACGCAAACCCTCCAAGAGGTGGGTACTCGTGTAGCGATCTCCTTGCCCGACTCACTGATCACAGTCGTGATACCCGTCTTCTTGGGCACCACATGCAAGGGGCTGACCCACTTGGAGTCGGAAATGGGATAAATAAAATCTGCACTCCACCATTTTGATATTTCTTTCATCACGACCTCTCTCAGGTTGGGGTTCAGTCACCGCTGGAACTCACGTGACAGCTTCGCCCCCTCCTCAAGATAGATATGGTGGGAGCACACTGCAGGACTAATCCCATGGAGATCCGCTACGCTCCATCCGATCGCCTTGCGGTTCTTTTCAAGAACCCCCATCAAACGGGATTCTTGCTCTCCAATCAACTCGGCGGAGATGATGACTGGGTACATCTCTGGATCGCCCGCAAGGAATCGATACTTCAGCGAAGTAGGGAGCGGCTTCAGCTCTGGAATACTAGGTGCTGGCAAATCTGGCTACGGAAGAAACCGAGTGAAGGCTGCTAAGTCTGCCAAATTTGCCTGGGAAAGTGAAAGCGTACTCTCGCAAACTGGATCGGGAGAAGGCTGCTCAACTGCACTGTCTCTGCTCGGCTCTGCATCTACCTCCTCCTCATCTATAGGCTCAGGTGAACTCAGGTCTGGCATCTGATCATAGCAATCGGCCCAATCAGACTCTGAATCCGAGGGATCTGCATCAATCGCGGTGGCATCAGTACCACCGGAGAACAAGGTGGCCTCAGTACCCCCATCACTGAACATCGTGTCGCGATCAAGGACCGGCTCTGCTGCCTCTATGGTATCCTGAACCAGGGTTGTGCTCTCCAGACTCTCCTCTGTTATCGTCTCGGCATCAGCTGTATCTGAATATGAGAGGATGGTCTGTACTGCAGGATCTGCCCAAGCTGCCTCATCGTCTGTGATCACAAAATCACAGTCCTGGTGGATGTCTGGCTCTGTGTCTGTCAGCTGCTCCGAATCTGTACTCGCATCTGAGCGGGTTCTCTCTCTAGCTCTGTAGTCCTCGACCGTCTCTATTTGTATACTCTCGCCCTCGATGCGAAAGTACACCTTCCCGCTATCATGATCAGTCACCGCCTTGGCTGTGGCCAAGAACGAACGACCAAGGATGATGGGGGTATCGGCCACTGACTCAGGGATCTCCATGTCCAACACTACGAAGTCCACGGGGAATCTCAGGCCCTGAATCGTGACGATAACGTCTCGTAATAACCCCTTCGGCCTCTTGACAGATCGATCAGCGAACTGAAGGACTGTCCTGCTCTGTCGAAGAGTGCCCAACTCGAAGCGGTCGAGAAGGGCTGCCGGAAGAAGGTTGATCGACGATCCGCTATCTAGAAGAGTACGGTCGAACCTCTGCTCACTGATCTGGCATCTGACATACGGGGCCCCTGAATCTGGCCTCTTGGCTGGCAGTCGGTTCTAGATCGCAAAACACGTGGCTTTCGTCAGCACATGGATCTCGGAAGTGTGGTTCCTCCTCCTCCTGACTGTAGTCCTGTCTCTCAAAGATCGCTGGAGAAGGGGGATGTGCTGCAAAGCCTCCTGGAGGGTCAGCTGGATGTGGAATCGATCAATCATGCTCTGGCTGAACTCCTCAAGCTCTCTTTTTTTCGGATTTTCTTTTTTCTTCCCCTTCCCCATCTGAAGGGCTCTAGGGAAGGGGATCACAGGGTCCTTCTCAGATGAAGGACTAGGAAAGGGTCTAGACGGTTTAAGGACCGGATCCACACATACATCATGCACCACAGTGGGACCAGAAGAAAGTAAACCTTTTCCTTTATTCATAACAGAGTTCTGAGATATAGGAATGCGAGGAAAGACAACATCTCTATCTGTACAAACACCGGTGGCCTCAGTACCACTCTGGCTGGCTCTGCTGCCGCTGCTGCTGGTAGACGTCTCGCGGCATCAGTACCGCGGGCTGGCTCGGCTCTACTGGTGGCATCAGTACCACCTCCTCGAACTGGTGAAGCGGCGGCCTCAGTACCGCCGGTTGGATCAGCATCCTTGGTGGCATCAGTGCCACCATCAACATCTGGAGCGGCCTCAGTACCGCTCTCCTCCTCCTCATGTGGCGCCTCTGAAGTATCCTCGTGGTGAAGCTCAGATGAGGCGTCGCCGCCTGCTGGGGTCCTACCACTCCTAAGTGTGACAAAATCAGCATCAAATAGATCCGAAGATGTATCATCAAATGGGTCACTAGGAGTGGCTAACTCAGTATGTGCTACCTGCTCAGATTTCCTCTTGAGATTGTTCGGGTTCGGCTCAATCTGGGCTGGAATGGCGGCCTTCCCTCTCACCAAGTCCCTCAGCTCCTGGCGGAACTCGTCCATCTCCCGTCTGAATGTGGCCTGCTGGTCCGTGAGGAGGCGGGCGATGTCATCCAAAGCGGGGCTCTCGTGGGAGCCCGACGGGTAGCCTCTCTGTGGGTGAGGCTGTTGCTCACGCCTCCACGACTGTCCCTGCTGCTGATAGGGACGAGGACCGAAGGATGATGGCTGGTGCTGCTGGTGTGCTGGGTGCTGCTGCGACGGCCGGTGCTCTCTCTGCTGGGAGTACTGCCCTCCCTGTCCTGACGGCTGCTGCTGGGGCTGGGCACCACCACTCCCCCACCTGAATCTGGGATGGTCTCGTCGGATCCCAGGCTGGGGGCGGTCATACCAAATCCCGTTGACATCCATCAACGGCTCTGCATCGAAGGGGTCTGGCGGGAGTACTGCCAGAGGCTGATCCGGCTGGTAGACCACCATCTGCGTGTCTGGAGATGGTGGGGACTGGTAGGTAGGTTGCGGCTGCTGGTACGGCTCCGCCTGTACAAGGTGAACCTGTCTAGGCTGCTGTGAGGAGCTGGAGCGCTAGGACGAGCTGCTGCTGCCGCCGGTATCGCCTCGCGACAGAAGACGGGGCTGTGAAGCCGTCTGTATCTCCTGGAGACACATGAGATGGGTCTTCATGTCGCTCAGAACCTGTGCCATCTGTTCCATCTGAGTGATGCTCTGGCACTGCTTCTTCTCGATCAGCTCCATGCGGTCCAGCTTCTCGCTGATGATACCCATGTCCGCAGCGGATGACTCTGCCTGTGCTGCTGCGACTGCGGACGAACTGGATGGACCTGCATCTACCCGTGCTATCCGCTGGTATTGCACGGGTCCTGGCTGTTGTGGCTGGGGTCTCTGAGAATACAACCTGGTCTGGGACATCACCATGTAGTTCTCGGACATCTCCTCGTAGATGGCCCAGACCTGGTCATGGTCCTTGGCAAAGTAGGACCCGCCGCAAGAAGCGTTCACCAGACCCTGAAGCTCTGGCGTCAACCCGCTGAAAAAGCTCTGAACTAGGTTCGGCTTGGATATGTCGTGGTGCGGGCATCTGTCTAGGAGCTCTCGGAACCTCTCCCAAGCCTCGTGAAACTGCTCGTTGGGGAACATGGAGAAGTTGCTGATCAGGGCCCTCGCTGCATTCGTCCGCCCGAGTGGATAGTACTTTTTCAAGTACTCGGTGCGGAGCTGCTCCCAGGTGTAGACAAACTTCCCTAAATGCTTCAGCCAGGTGGCTGCTCTATCTGCCAGTGAAAAAGGGAAGGCTATCATCCGGATCGTGTCCTGGTCCACGTGGCGATCGTGGACAGTGCTGCAGATCATCAGAAACTCCTGGAGGTGGAGGTGGGGCTCTTCAGTGGCTAGTCCGTGGAAACGGGGCAGTAACTGCAAGGTGTTCGGGGGGAACTTGAAGTCCCCCACGATCGCTGGCACTACCACCCAGTGATGCATCAGAGTAGATCCGGGGTTGTGTAACGCCCGCATCGGCTGTGGTGGTCCTCCTGCCGCGGCGGCTGCCGCTGCCGCTACGGCGGCTGCTGCTGCGGCTGCTGCGGCTGCGGCCTCTGCATCAGGTATCTCCTCAGGCTCGCTCTGCTGGTCTCGCTCTGCTCGGAGCCTCTCCAACTCTCGCCTCATCTCGATCATGAATGCCCCCTGATCGCGTAGCTGCTGTTGAACTGTCTCGAGTGATGCGATCAGGGTGGAGTTGATCGCCCCCTGGTCTAGTACAAAATGCTCGGGCTGACGGGGGTGATCATCTGAACTGCCGGCCATGGCGATGTCTGCAAAATCAAATGAGCCCAACTCAGGTGTTGTCAAATCTGCTAATCTCTCCTCGGGCTCATGTCTCTCAATACCAGAAGAAAGGGGGTCGAGGGGGAACAGGGCGGAGTCGTACTCGGGCTCGGAGAGCTGGTCTCGGCTCTCGCGGGCCAACCTAGATGATCGGGTAGACGTGCCCGAGAGCGGTGCAGCTAGAGGCTTCCTAAGAGACCGTCTACCCATCATCTTGATCTGGCGAGTAGTGCGGATGAGATCTGGAGAAACTATGATCACAAAACAAACCCCCGGTTCACCAACGCAACGCGAGCTGAAGACCGTGAAAGTTCGGTCAAATTATCTTGTCTATTTTATTTTGGTGAACACACAAAATATCAGGGCGCTTACGTGACCTGTTAGGATATCCGATGCTATCCCAACCGACTAGCCCGCACGGAAGAGTCGGTAATCAGTCGGGACTAGCACCGGGAGGCTCTACCTAGGGTGCGGGTCACTCTCTCGCGCATCCAAACCATACAATGAGGGGGTTGCTCTCCCCAAGACAAAGTTTTTAGGGTGAGCGGTTTTTAAGATCAATAGTCTTAGCCAGTCCCAATTTTATGGTTTTTCTTTTTAATATTTTTCAAATCAAACAAAAGGCCTAACGAATTTTTCGGTTCTCCTGATTATTTAGTCCGAAAACAGGGGGGAGAAGACGAAAAAGCCGATGCGCGATAAATCAATGATGCATGCTGAGATAGAAATGCGTACCTTGTCTCCAGCACTCTGCATGCAAGTGATCCGCGGAGAATTTAAAGACAGACAGAAATCTACCTAAATGATGCAACGGGAAAAACCGAGTCCTAGACGAGCAATTTCTAGCGCAGAACCGTATAACTCAGTCACTCGCCCTCGATCCAAAGAGTCCGGTCTAGACCCACCCCTCCTCTTCTCGACAGGTCGAGTTCAGGAGTAGCGCTTGACGGGGCAGGCTCGCGGTGCGTAGGCTCTCAGGAAAGTGACTAAGTTATTTTTATTATTTATTATTAGTAGGTCCAATTACGTTCTATAGGAACAGATAAGCAATTAGGTGTGTGGATCCTACTAATTACATCACAAGCACCAGAAATTCCTAAGTCTAGGGGCTCGAGCAAAAACCGCGTAAACACCGGAAAAGGCAGAAAAAAGTAGAAGAAAACCGCGTCAAAAACCGCGAAAATCTCCTAAGGGTCCCCCGAGCACACCGGTGCTCGGCGAAACAGACCCGCTAAATGTTCAAGCACAGTTCAAGTCTGAGTCCCTGTATTATTACAATAATAGTCAAATGTGCTGGAAATAAATCATAATCTAAACTACGCTAATCCGCGGTTATCCCGCGACTCCCGCACTCCTGCTTGCTCTCCTGCACTCTCTTGCGGCTCTGTGAAGAAGAGAGCCGCCTCCGGTTCTCGCGGTTGCGTCGGCTTCCGAAGAAGCCGCCTCGATCCTCGGGCCCTCGCAAGAAAACAAAAATAAGAGTGTCAAACCAGATTATTGTAAGAAAATGTCAGAAAAATAATATCTACACAATTCTATACAAAAAGCCACGAAACTCAAAAAGCCGCGGAAAAAGCTAAAAGTGACTACTAAGCCGTGCTCCCCGGCAACGGCGCCATTCTGATAAACGACCTGAAGGCTAGGGTATAGGTGCTAAATTGGTCGTTGCGACCCAAGCGATCAAGTCAACTTAATCAAGAAAAATATCAGACCACTAAATAAATCAAAGATCAATCAAAACAAAGTGAGCGGTCCTGCTATAAGATTTACCTGGTATAGCACCCAGGGTCGAACTCAAGGAGCACGGATTGATTAAAAAGCCTACGAAGTAGTCAAAAAATCAGAGAAAAAGGAAAAACATTTTTTAGTGGTTTTTAATTGTTTTTAAATTTTTTTGGAATTTTTAATATGTGAAGAAAATGAGAAAAGCAAAAGCAAGCACACTTCAACAAATTATTTAATGCATCAAGAAGTAAGCAAAAATTCAGACAAAAATATTTCTATGTTTTTTATGTTTTTTAATGTTTTTGGTGAATTTTTGGGATTTTCTGATGTGTATTTTATTTTCTAAAAATCAAACAGTAGCAAGAATGCAAGGTACTGTCCAGCCAGGCCCAAAATCCCTAGATAAAATATCTAAGGACCTCAAGAGGACCTGGAGGTATTTTTCCTGTAAACTAGGTATAACAAGGAAATTTTGAGTACCAAAATTATTGTTTTTGGGTTTTTAACGTATTTATTAGAATTTTTATGAGTTTTTGAGGGTTTTTAAGTTTTTATGGGTTTTCAGTGATGAAAATTAGCCAAAATTGGCTAGAAAATCAAAGAACACAAAATCAACAGTACCTAATTTTTATAGAATTTTTAGGGGGGTTTTTATATTTTTTGTGATTTTTAAAACTGAACCTTGCCAAAAATAGATGTTTTTGAATTTTTAAAAATAGCAAATAAACTCAGAAATGTCCTCAAAAATTCTCGAAAATCCTACACCATGGCAGGAACCATGGGTCAAATTTTCATTGAATTTGGAGGTGATTCGATATTTTATTCAAAAATAACAAGAGGGCACTGTGCATAGGGACCAAAGTGCAAATACCCAAAGTTCTGGGGGTCCTGGTGCAATTAACCCAAGAAGTCACGCGCTCGGCACGTGCCTGGGGCACTCAGGGACCTTTTGGTAAGAAAAACAAGTCCTGAGGACCTTCTGGTAACTCGTACCAAAAAGTCCAGGGGTTGTCTTGCAAATAACCCACTAATAGGCGCACATGCAGAATTAAAACACTCATAGGGGCATATATGCAAATACTAAAATGTTTTCATTCATTAACGAACAACCAGAACTACAGGACTAAAGTTGCAATTACACCAAACATACACGTGACGAAGCACGTGGCTCACACAAACAGGGGCATAAGTGCAAATAAACTAAAGTACGAGGTCCAGTGTGCAAATAACCCTAAACTAAACAACTTGCTAAAATATTTACAGGACTAAAACTCAATAAAAACAAAGGCTGGGCCTAAGGGTAATTTACCCCTTATTAAGCGGGTCGTCGGATGCGCTCCACGTGAATGATCTGACGGGTACGCTGGTGGGCGCTCCAGATCTCCTCTCCAAGGATCGGACGATGGCTGCTCCTCCTGGAATGGACGGACGAGATGACAACTGGAGGTCGAGGCTGATCGGACGGCTGGCGAGGATGGTGGAAGAACACTCAGCCGGCGAGCTTCGCCGGCCTCGTGCGAGCGCTGTTGTCCTCGTCTGCTGCTTCCGGATATCGGAGAAGATGCGCGATGGAGCTCCGCAGCTAATGGTCGACTCCGATGGCCCAGCCGAGCCCTGGAGGGGCTCCGGCAAGGTCGGCAGAGGAAAGCTCCTGGCCGAATGTCGGGAGGCCTCAGATAGCCCTCCTCTGGTCCTGCAAAATAGGTCAGAAGCTTCGCGGGTCGAGGGCAAAGTGCCTCGACCCGGTTAGGCGGTGTGGATGTGGTCTATGCGTCGGGAGGAGCGAGCTCCGGCGAAGCGACGGACGGTAGAGCTCGAACCCCAGCTCCTGTGCGAGCTAGTTGGATGGGTGTATGGAGAAGGTGCGCGGAGGGACGGCGGAGGTGATGACGGGTTCCGATGATCGAAAGGATGCTCGAGATGGTCGGAATCGACGGAACACGGCGGCGGTACGATTTGGGCTAACCAGAAATTAGACTAAATAGAGACACTAAGGGGTTACCTGGGTGGATGGTGAGACTATGCTGGAGCTGAGGTAGCTCCTGGTCGTGGCCTCAAGGGTTGTCTCGGCCCGAGGCTCGAGCTCCTGCTCTGGGCGGAGCACGGCGGCGCGCAGTCGCCGGATCAATGGAAACCGGCCCCTCTCCTCGCTGCGACGGCACCTGGAGCGAGCTGTCACTCACGCTCGGGTGCTGGAGCTCACTGGGGTGGAGTGGATTAGCCAAAAGATGCCGATTGAAGGTGGCGGAGCTCGAGATTTATATGGGTGCCGACCCGACTAGGGCTGGTCGGGTAGGGCAGCATGAAGCGCGGACCCCGAGGCAAGGGCTCCAGCGAGCATGTCGGATGCAAGGAGAAGAAGTTGGACCCGGGGTTTGCGGAAATGGCGAGCGGATCGAGCGCGGAAAAAGAGAAGAAATCGGGTCGGGCGCGAGATCCGCTGGAGAAGACGGTCCGCGGAGGGAGTTGACCGGAGGTCAACATCTCCGTGGACCAATGAGGAGCTGCCACGTATTCTGTTTTTGTTTATTTATTTTAGGCTCGAAAATGATGGAATTAGCAAAAACTTAAAACACAAAATATTTTTATTTTATTTTTCTCTATTTTTTGGTGATTTTTAATTAATTTTTGGAAATAAAAATAAGGTATTTACATAATATGTACCATATAGGTATATGTACATAATTAGGGTTTTTAATTTTTGATTTTTAAATTATTATTTTTGTGCAATTTTATACCTATTTTATATTTTATTTATTTATAGAATAAAATGAGGGATAAAAGGGTATTTTTATTTTGTTTTTATTATTTATATACATAGGTGAAATAAGTAGTTATGTACAACTATATACATGGCATTTGTACAATATATTTTTGTAATTTTAATTTTGTTATTTTTATTTGATTTTGGTTTGATTCTTTTTGTTTTATTTACTTACAATATATAGCATAGAATATTTACAAAGAGTTTAGAAAATGATTTTATTTATTTACAAGGTTAAATAAATAAAGAAGCATGGTCTATGTACATGGTGAAAGGGGGTTTTTGATCTTTTTAATTTTCAAATTTTTATTTTGTTTTTTAATATTGTCTAAATATATACAAATATGTACAAGCATATTTTTGGGTGGGGAAAATATAATTTTATTTATTTATATAGATATTTACACTAGAGCCCCTATCTCCCTCTACTTTAGCTTTTATGCGGTCAGGCCCATGCTGAGCCCTCCCTTGGGTTAGGATGCTCAATATTTATTCTAAATATTTCCCTCTTTTTCTTTTTAATCTTTATTCTTTTATTTTTGCACAAAAACATGCTAATTATAGGTTTTTACATAATGCATGCTTTTGGTAATTATTTATATTTACATATATCTACATGCATTTGCAAAGGTTTTTGTAGCTAAAATATAAGAATAAAGAGTGATGAATGGGTATTCATCAGGCATGCGCATGAATGCATAGGTACCAAAGGGGCATGTAAACGTGGTTTTCTCCTGGTCCTCTAGAGTTATGGCCACTTGATTGTACCCCAAGAACCCATCCAAGAAGCAGAAGAATTCTTTCCCCGCTAGTCTCTCTAGGATCTGATCAATGAATGGTAGAGGGAAATGATCCTTCTTCGTCGCGGCATTCAGGCGTCTGTAATCCACACAGATGCGCCACGACGTGGGCACTCGCATCACGATCTCCTCTCCGTCCTCGTTGGTGGTTGTCTGAATTCCCGACTTCTTCGGGACCACATGTATCGGGGCCACCCATTTCGAGTCGGAGATGGGATAAATAAAACCCGCGTTGCACCATTTCTCTATCTCCTTCTTTACTACCTCTCGTAAATTTGGATTAAAACGCCGTTGGAATTCACGAGATGGTTTGGCTTCATTTTCCAAGTAGATATGGTGCGAACACAGAGCGGGATTTATCCCGCGGAGATCGGAAATGCTCCAGCCTATCGCCTTGCGATTTTTCTCCAGGATCTCTAGCAGGCGAGATTCCTGCTCCTCGGTCAATCATGAACTGATGATGACCGTATATTTCTTCTCCTGACCCTCAAGGAAGGCATATTTCAGTGTTGTGGGTAAAGGTTTGAGCTCAGGTAAGGTGTGATCATCTAAGAAATCTGGCTCAATCGAATCTGGCTGAGTGTTGGAAGTGGATGGATCTTTCTCTGTAATAGCTTCCACCAAATTATTTGGCTCTGGAGTCAGATCGTCAAAGGTCTCCATGAAATCGACAAAAGCCACGTCCGACTCTTCATCCTCATCTTCTGATTATCCTAAAGAGGGAAGGACTGACAAGCCCATCTGGGCTTCTAAGTCATCGAAGATGTAGGGGGATGCAAATACTGAGCTGAACTCGTTTCCGAGGATCTCGCAAACTGACTCGTGCACTGGATCATCTCCGGAGGGGAGTGACTCATCGATGCTGGTTGGGTTCTGTCTCCATGGCCCAACTATGTCTACATGATAGCAGTCTGCTTCAGTTGAACAGTACTCGGTGCTGGATTCGGAATCTGGTCTCTGCCATCTGATCTGCTTCATCTCTAGTTCCTCATCTCCGCCTGGAGTTTGGAACTGGATCTTCCATATCTTGTAATCAAACAAGGCCCCCGCTGTCCTGAGGAAGGGCCTGCCTAAGATGATCTGGGAGTCTCTCCAATTACGAGGGGTTTCCATATATAGGACATTGAAGTCCACCATGTATTTCCTCCCCTCGACTTTGATTACAACATTCCTCAATACTCCTTGGGACCTCTTGGTTGATTTATCAGCGAACTGCAGGAGGGCTCTAGATTTCCTAAGAGGTCCGAGATTAAGCCGCTCATAGAGGGTTGTAGGCATTAGGTTAATTGAGGAACCATTGTCCAGGAGAGTGCGTGCAAACGCGATGTCATCAACATGACTCACTACATAGTGTGCACCCATGTCTCTTCGTTTCCTTGGAAACGAGTTCTTTATTGCACAAGTCGTGGCTACTGACAGAACGTGTTTCTCAACACGGCTTTTGGTCTTCCTGATAACCCTAGTAGGTGTGCATCTCACCTTAAGGTATTTCTGAAATGCAGGAGTCATTTCCACGTACTTGTCAAAGGGGATTGTGACCTTGATATATTTGTTGCAGAATTCAGCCATCTCAGGGTCATCATTTTGGATTTTTTTGATTTTCTTCTTTCCACCCATAAGAGCTCGGGGGAAAGGGATTATTGACTCTAACTCATGTTCTGAAATTGAAATCTTTTCATTGAAAGCTGGAACTGAGTTATGTACACGACTCGGACTCTGAAACAAACTCGGACTCTGACTTGGACTAAAAGAAACATGCTGGGGAGAGACTGGTGATGCATCTTTCGCTTCTTCTGGACGGTCCTCCTCAGATGGAGGTGCGGGCTCTTCATCAGTGTCATCAGACTCACTAATGATGCGGGCTTGCTGCTTTGAGGACTCAGAAGTCCTCTTCTTCTGCCGATGGTGGTGATGGTGGTGATTCTCCTCTTCTTCCTCCAAGTTCTCCTCAGGTAGAGACTTGGTGGCTCCTTCCTTCGATGGTCGTACCCGATCAGGTAAGATTACAGTCCTTCCGCTCCTGAGGGACATATGATTAACATTATCATACGAAAGGATCTCATGTTCAGATAAAGACTTATCTGAATAGTATACCTGATCATGAGGTCGGTTCTGGCCTTGATTTAAGCTGTTTAGATTGGCCTGAACCTGGGCGAGAATTGGGGTCCTTGGCACCATTTGTTGGTCCTGGGTACGAGAAACATGATTCAGATCGGTTCTCATATCCAGATAGTCATTCTGGATCTGTTGGACCCTATCAGATAGGGTCTGGATCGCCAAGGTGAGGGACTCCAATTCAGTGGGCTGAGCTGGCTGGTGATGCTGATTTGCAGATGAGGTTCTATGCTGGCCCTGTTGGCCATGCCGATACTGCTGATGCTGGTGGGACGGGCTCTGCTGGAATGCGCGTTGTTGCTGCTGGTGCTGCTGAGGCTGGTACCCTTGTTCGGGCTTGGACTGGATAAAGCGCGGTGCAGGGACGGATCTGGTTTCTTGGTAAGCTGGGGCTTGTCGGTGAGGCTGACCATTCCCCATCTCTGCTTGTCTGATGATCGGGTCATGGCTATACCAAAGCCCGTTGATCTCGTACACCTGCGGAGGCTCCTCGTATCCGGTCTCCACTTGTGGGGGTGCATGCTGGTCCTGCTGGGTGTAAGTCCGATCCCAGCCACTCTGAGGCCCCGGTGCCTATTCATGTACAAGATGGACTCGATGTACAGGTACAGTTGTTGCAGAAGGGGCAGGTAGCTTTATCTTAGCTACCTTCTTAGAAAGTTCCTCCACTTGCTTCGGTAGACGTGAAAGAGACTCAAGGTCCGCGACTCTCTTGTGGATCTGCTCGACCATGGTTAGCTTGTCAGCAATCATCCCCATGCTGGGAATGAGGTCCTCTGTCAGATCTTCTACAGTCCTCCGGTTGTCTCATTGGATAAGATTGAGGGAGACAACTGATAACCCCTGGTGGCCTGCGACCTGCCGATTTCTGCCATCTGCTCCAGTATCTTCCATACATCATTCTCATTTTTATTCATATAGCTTCCTCCACAGGCAGCACTTACTAACCCCTGCATTTCCGAGGTCAGACCACAGAACAAGGTCTGGACTAAGATCGCCTTAGAAATGCCGTGACAAGGGCATTTTTGAATTAGGTCATTAAACCTATCCCAGGCATCATGGAATGGTTCACCGGGTCCTTGGGAAAACTGTCAATCTTTGTTCTCATTTGGTTAGTCCTACTAAGAGGGTAGAACTTCTTCAAAAATAAGTCCTTGAACTGCATCCAGGTTGTACATATCACCCCTAGGTTCTTCAGCCAATGTGCTGCCTTATCTCCTAAGGCAAATGGGGTAGCCTTCAGTCTAATGTAATCCTGCCCAACCCTAGAATGGCTAAGGTTGTTGCAAACCAGCTCGAAGTCTCGGAGGAAGGCATATGGTTCTTCATGGGCATTTCTGTTGAACTTCGGTAGCAGACTAAGGAAGTGGGGTTTAAGCTCAAATGCTTCGGCGGGAACCGCTGGTGCCAACCAACTTTGTATCTCATTCTCTGTTGGGTTGTAGGCATCAACCATTGATCGGTCGATGCCTCCTGCCGCAATGATTTGTCCCATTCTAGCTGTGAGATCTGCATTTTGTTGTTCGGCTGTGGCAAGGCGATTAAGAATTTGTCGCAACTGATCCTCATCCGGTGGCTGCTTAGGCGGCATCTTGTCCTCTATTCTTGAGTATGAAACAAGGTTGGTGTCAGAGGACAAATCAAGGAAGGGATTCTTACTGAGGCGATGGTCTTCCTCGGTAAGCTCAGAGGAGAGGAAAGGGTTGGTTTGAGAGTAACCACCCTGAGTGTGAGGGAACCAGAACTCAAAAGGGTCATGAGTCCTGGGTGGTCCAAGGTGCGCTTGGGCCGATGAAGAGGAGTTTCGTGGGGGGCTCAAAGAGAGATTGGTGAATAAAGAGTCGATATCCCCCCAGTCACTCATCTTGATTTGGCGAGAAGAAATGGGAGATCTAAGTGAAGATAGGAATTGACTCCTACCTGAAACAAACAATTCAATCCAAGACCCTGGTTTCACACTCAACACAGTGAAGGACTCGAAGTTGAGTCCAATTTATCTTGTAAATTTTAAGTGTGATTTCTCAAGCAAGATAGCAAGGAGTTACGCGACCTATAGGGAAGTCGGCTCAGAGCCGGATGCGCCTTCCCTGTTTAACCTATCGCCTAAGATACCGCCGGTCCTCCCTTTCTTCACTCCTATCCGGAGTTGGGGACTCAAAGACCGTGCCTCTATCTACCTGCAAGCAGGCGGAGGCTGACAAAGCTAGGCCTTGTCACGAAGTACCACTGGTTCGCCCCTATCTACCCGCGAACAGGCGGAGGCTACTTGGTACTGGTCAATGAATCTAAAAGTATCCAACTCGTGATATTTGATAGGATCAGTTGGCCCGTGATATGGAAGGCGGGGATTTGGGCTCTACCTTAAGGTGTTCGCACACACTCAAGTACGCTCACTCAGCCTGAAAACAAGGTCGGGGATTAGTCTCCCGCAAACAATTTTTCCAAATTTATTGATTTTTTTGTCAATAATGTTAGTAGTCCCGGTTTTAAGTTAAGTTCTCACTTGTTAGTCCAACCACACAGCACGCCTATCGTCCAGTCCCAATTTCCGTTTAATTTAAGTGTGAAAATCAGAGGGGGAAATCGAGAAAAGTCGATGCACAAAAAACAATGATGTGTATGCTGAGTTAAGAAGACTTACAGTGATCCCTTCGCTTGTATGCAGGATGCAAAAAAGTATTGAACTTTTTACACTACATGCAAATGCAGACGACAAAATCCGTTCCTAGACAGGCAGTTCTATTAGCGAGTGAAGAACATGTTCAATTTGGCTAGATCTGCGATCTAAGTGCATCTTTTAAGTGTATGTGTGGTCCTAAAAATTACGAGCACAAGCAATTCCTAGAGTGGCTCGAGGAGCCGCTAGTGCAAGCCTAAGTTACAATTCAAACCACACAGCACATGGGGACACGGTTCCACTATAAGGGAACCGCTGGAAAAGATGCGAAAAAAATATGGAAATAAATGAAAGTACAAGTTCTCTCAAATCACTCAAAGAATTAGAATGTCGATTCCTCGAAGCGTCTTCGACTCCTCGCGTTCCTTGCACAAAAACAAGTTGAGGTCAGATAGAGAACGACACAGGAATGCAAAAATTAAAGGACGGAGAAATATTCACAAGAAAAACTGGGGGTGAGACTACCTGGGGATAGAAAATCAAACAATCAGAATTTCACTGTAAATTAACCTAAGCAGTGCCTCCCCGGCAACGGTGCTATTTTGATAGCCGCCCCCTGCACCCTTGTTAATCAGGTCAGATTAATGTCCAAATTAATTATAAGTTTTCGTTGCAGTCGGATACGAGAGGGAATATCAAAAACCACTTTTAATTTAATCAAGTCAATTTCGAGTGGCAATTTTTTATTATTTTTTTACTTGGTGAAGTCCAAGGTCGAACTCAGGGAGGCATCTGTCTCCTTAGGTCAAATTTTAGCAAAGTCCAAGTGTGAGATTTTCGGGGAATATATTTTTGGTCTTTTTCTATTTTCTATGTAGGACACATGCAAAAATCAAGCCAATTTAAAGTTAAATCAGTTAAGGTATCAAATGAAGTCCAAAAATTATGAAAATTGGCCAGATGATGAAATATGGTGAAATTAATCTACCCTAATTTTTTGGAATTTTTCGACACTAAAAGAATTTATTGTGAATTTAATACGAATGTAGGATAATTTTCACTAATTTAAATTTTATAAATATCAAATCACAAAATTTTAGGGAAATAAAATTATCCTAGATAGATCAAATGATGAGGAATCCAGGAAAATTGTCAAACTTCAATTTTAATGTGAAATGAACCTATTAAAATTAAATTAAGGAAATCACCAATTAATTTATTCAGCCTCGATATGCGTGCAAATGACATGAAATTCTTATGCAAGGTTAAGTTAACTATCCTAGAGCTACTGTGATTTTTTAAGAATTTTTGGAGCTACAGAGAATTAATTATCAATTAAAAGGTCCAACTGGGCAAAATAACACAGAAATCAACCAATTAATTAATTTAAAAATCTATTGATACCACAAAAACATGACAAGTGTCACAACAGCTAGAGGACAAGTTACTCAACAACATGCAATTTTTAGAATTTCAAAAATGATGCAAAATGACACCTAGGGATGCGTGCAAAGACAGGGGTGTATTTGCAATACAGGAAATAAAATTACATAGAAATAAACATGCTGATAGGGACTCAAATGCAATTTCCTATCATGCTGGGGAGTGGAATGCAATTTCTACACTGGGCACGTGCTCCTCACGTGGGTGCGCTTCACAAGGACCTTTTTGCAATTCTAGAAAGTTCCCAGGGCCTCTGTGCAAATTACCCAGACCGCACGTGCTCCTCACGTGGGGCGGCCTAGGCTCGGGCGGCGTCGGTGGCTTGGGTCTTGGCTCAGGAGCTCCCGGTGATCTGGAGTAAGGCTCGGCGTAGCCTCGGATGGTCCGAGCCCAGGGTCAAGGAAGAGGCTCGGACGCGATGTCATGGCTGGCTGCGGACCTTTGGATCAAGATTGATCCAAAGGATGTCGGTGATGACGCGTGGCGTAATCAGAGATCGTTAGATTTATGTTGATCCAATGATGCCTGAGAACCGTGGAAGGGGGCTACGTGGCTGAATGATGTTCATAGGATCAAGAAAGATCCCACGGTTGTCGACTGCTCCAGATGATGGATGACGTGGCGTGAAGTCGACCGTTCGATTAAGATGATCGAACGGTAGCTGGGGCTTCTCCCTCGATGGTCCTCCGCCACCTGCAGAGGAGTTGGCGGGGCTCCGACGACGAGGCGTCTGCTCCGCCTGGTCCTCCTAGTGCCGGTGACGCTCTCCGGAAGCTCGGAGATAGCTTGGGAGACGCGCGGTCGTGCGGCGATGCTTCCGGTGGTCCCAGAAGTGACGGAGGCGCGTAGGAGCGCTCTGGCGATGAAGCTCGATAGGTGCTCCGGTGGACTTCTGGCCAATGAACGATATGGTACCTGTAGGTGTTAGGAGTATAGCCGAAGCTCGTGCGTGCTAGTGGAGATGTGAAGGATGGAGTGGCGAGGCCTAGTCGGAGTGAAAGGGGTCTGGCGATGGTGCTCCGCCCAGGTGGCGGACCTGGAGCTGATGGAATGTGAAGTGGTTCGTCAGAGGGTGTGAAGTATAGCGCGAGGATGAGAGCTCCGTCGCGGAGCTCGGCGAGGTGGAAGCGGAGAGAGAAGATGAAGATAGAGCTCGAATAAAATCGGAGAAATAAAGGGAAAATCAGAACGAGGATCAAACAGAGATGGAGGAGTTTACCTGTGGTTTGGAGCTCGAAATCGAGGTTCGGGTCGTCGCTCGAAGGGGCGGTAAGGCCCTGAGCTCAAGCAGCTACTCGGAGGAGGGCTGCGACACGGCGGAGGCGCCGCGGATCTCGCCGGAGAAGAAGGGTCGTCTTCGCTCAAGGATTCACTCAATTTCTGTCACAAATCGAAGGCTCTGAGCTCTGGGTTCTTCCCTGGGGTGGCAGATATGGCTGAAGTTGGCCGGTGCTCGAGTATTTAAAGGGTGAAGGTTTCGGCAAGGCTGGTGATGGGACGGAGTTCATGGAGTTCGTGGAGCGTCGCTGGCGATCGACGTGGGTAGTGAGGTGGCTGGCGAAGATGAGGGACGAGTGGGGGTGATCGTGGAGGCGATGGTGGTCGTCGACGGTGGAGGGAGCGCGGCCAAGAATAGAAAGGAGCAGCCCCTCTCGCAAGCTCGAGAACGTGGGAGAGAGGGGCGCCGGAGGTGGAAGACGGAGTCCCTACGGTTGGATCCCTTGATCCAACGGCCGCGATCGAGGCGCCTTGGAGCATTTAGGATTAGATCTGAGTCGTATGGATCAAGGGTCGTAGAGCGACCACGTGGCGCAACAGAGGCGAGGCGTGAGCAGACGGTTGAGATGGTGAAGGCTATAATCTGATGGCGCATAACGCGACGCGTGGCGCGCTGTGGTGAGGGCGCTAATGAGTGGATCAGATGAAGTCCTAGGGACGATCAGACGGTGTAGAATTGAGGCCTACGTGGAAATCAAGTGGCTGTTGGATCAGAGAGTATATCCAACGGCTGAGAGGCGCGGTGGCTAGGGCAAGGGGAGCGGGCCGCATGGCGCAACCAGAGGGCGCCATGGGGCCAGCTGTGATTGGCTGCGAGAAGAAATAATTGTAGAGAGAGAAGGAGGCCGAATTTGGAAAAACTCAAAACATGAAAGTTGTAGATCTTGATGAGATCTACAAGTTTCATGTTGATCAAAGACGGAGATGAGGTCAAAAATGATAAAAAATATAGGGATACAAATGTACATATACATAGTATACATAGAGGCCCAAAACCCATCTTTTCCATATGAACTCCAAATTGGATGAAATTAGTCTCATTTTAAAGGTCTTTGAATGTATATTATTCTAAAAGTGAGTAGACCTATTTTGGAGTTAGTATGAGGGATCTATGGCATTTTATGGTGCTTTTACAAAGGTGATTCCTGGCTTTCTTCCTTATATTATTAACTAAGGTGTACATAGTATAAGGGAGAGCATATTTTTAATAGGTGAATATTTTACATGGGATTTTTGCTTCTTATTTAATGCAAAAGGGAGTGCTAAAATGCATGTATTATGAATGCATGTATGAATGTTATTTATGCATTATAAAGGGGAAATATGACTCTATTTACTCGGGAACAAGGCTCTATTTTTATCTTTTAGAGTGATGAATCACAGATTCATCAATATCATGAAAGCAATAGGTAGTAGAGCTTGACAGAAACACGCAAAGATTAAGAGCAAAAACAAAGGGGGAGTTAATTCTTCGAATCGGATAAAAACAACTATAGCTAAAAAGTTTGAAAAATGAATATAAAGTGTGTCAATAACAAAAAGAGAGGGATTGTTAGTGATTTAAATTTTACTAATGACTTAGTTGTATATCTGTTTTGTAGGTTGGTTAATTTTAGATAGAACCTTGTAGAAGCTCGTTGATAAAAAGTGTATAAAAACTAGAAGTTGACTCAAAACCTAAAAGTTACTCTGAAAGACTCTTTTTGAAGACTCAAGATTCATAATCATATTGATGAAAGTATTAAAGAAGACTCCATTCCAAAAGCTCAAGTTTTGAAGACATGGATGTTGATGTGATATATTACATCTTATGAAGGATATGGTTAGATCCTCAAGCGCATCACGGAAGCGTGAGCATCGTATCGGATACGACGAAGAACGACTAGTCGGAATAGTTGTTCTATGTAGTGGAAATTAAAATTTTTTTTCATGCAACGAAACCACATGATCCAAGAACACTTCTTGGATCGTTTCATCTAAACCACAAACAGGTAATAGGATTACCTCTTGAAGCGTGGTTGCGATCGAGTCTCTAAACGAAGACACCTCCTGTCTCAAGTCCGATTCGATGGAGGAGACGCTTGCGAGTGTGTTGATGAAACACGTGCTTCTCGCAATCCATGTTGATGATCCAAGCGACGGATCTCCTGATCTCAACACACGAGATCCGACGTCTTCTTCACGAGCAAGGCGCGCTGAAGGAGACGGATATCCATGAGCAAACGATCGGACAGCATAACGACAAAGGTGCGGCGATGGAGACTCCCTCTAGGGCATCCATTGTGGACAGCCATGAGAAGGAAGAGAGAGGGCTGACGTGTAGAGAGAGAGAGACTTATGTTCTCTTGTGTGTCAAGAAGAGCAAAGGGGTACCTCTCCTTTTATAACATTTTGGGATTTATGGATCTCAATCCATGGGACAACACAAATCCAATGGCTCTCATTGATTGTGTTTCTTTTAATGGCTAGGATTTGTGTTGTTAAAAACCAACAATAATTAATTTAATTTAGATTAAATATATGTTGATAAATCAACACAATTTAATCACAAAATTAAATCAATAATACATGGATATAATGGAAGAGAGAATGCCTCCTTCCATGTGGAGAGAGGGGACGACCACCCTTTCCTAATAGGAGTGGTGGTCGTCCACCCTCCTCCTTTAGGAAGGTGGCAATTTTATCTTCCATGTAATCTCCATGATTTGGAACAATTTTTCGTTGCAAATTATTCTACAAAAATAATTCATAATTATTTTGTGAATATTGCAATCTTGCCACTGGAAATTTGTGAATCATATTCACAACTCAAAATAGAATGTAAATTATATTTTCAATTTAATGTCCAATGTGAATCCAATTCACATCAATATTTAATTAACAAATGTAAATTACAAATTGCTCTCTCTTATACATTATAAATCACATTTATAATATATATGACTAATATAGATATGGCTATCCGTATCATTCATATCCATGATAATTAAATCACATTTAGTCATCTTGGATCTCTATTCTCATGTGTCCAAATAATATGAATCACATTCACATTATTTTCATCTTTGATAATCAAATCACATTTAATTATCTAAGATAGCTCTCTATATAATATGAATCGAATACATATTAATCATAATAATTAAATCACAATTAATTATCCATTCTCTCAATGCTCGGATACTCATATCAACAATGAAATTATCCTGAACCCTTTCAAGGATAATGCGCTTTCTACGCGAATACTTGGAGATAAGGATAGGACGATTGTATTGTTCCACGTATAGTGACTTGCATATTGAGATCATATCTCAAATCCAGATCGCGTGCCTCCCATAGATGCTTGATTAAATCAAAACCGCAAATCTAATCTTCTCATTGCATCTGAATCACATAGAGATCAATGTCCAACATTTGGACCAAGATCAGATTACTTCTCTACTGAGAGGAGTCACTAAAATCTAGACGCGTTTCATCACTCCCTAGGAATGGAAGCATCATGGTTATACAATCGTTTATGATCACATCACCCTCAGGTATTCCCAATACCTGTACATCCTGCATATTGGAAGACTCAGATTAAACCCGAAGTATTGGATCAACTTTATATTGTCTACTTCATGGTTTTATCAGTTAGTTTCTCATTTGATCATTGGGAGTCGGTATCAATCATATACTTTCCAAAAGAATATATCATGCCAAGGTCTTGATCATATATTTTCCAAAAGTATATATCAAACCTACAAATTCAGTCAAACTTCCAAAGCAAGACGACCGTGCACGGAATTTGATTCTTCCCAATATCTCATGAGTGATCTCATGTCTTCCGGTTCAGTAAATGAACCTGTATGATCCCTTTGAGAGATCGTATTACTCATATGCCCTTATATGCACACCAGTGCGCCAATGTATAGACCTTGGTTAGGTCATCAACCTATTGGTATGCCAAATGTACATATTCAGACATATAGTGACACATCTGTCTTCGATCAGAGGATGCGTGCCTATATCATGACAGCATATGATATAGGACTTTGGTTATCTCGATCTCGTTAAGTCAACTCTTTGACCTAACTTATCTAACACCTCTGAATCTCTACTCCTATGCAGAGGACCTGCATCAAGAGGTCGGTTAGATATCAGCCTAAATGAGAAAGGAATGCCATCTCCTACTCTGGCTGGAGATCATCTCTTAACAATCATTTGACGGTGCTTGATGAGTCCTCAATCTAACTCTTTAGATATTCATCCAAGCACCAGCCTCTATGATTCAAAAGTTGAATCAACAGTTGTATGATCATCAAGATGGTCGTGGTACATAATCCTAATTGTACTAAGGGACCTATTATGTAAATTAATTATTCTTCATTTCAGATCAGGGAATGATATTTGCAATGACATTTATTGCATAATGGCTTGCCGTGGGCTCGCATGTCCAACAATCTCCCACTAACCCAAGGAGCCATTAATGGGCTAATCATTTAAACCCGCACTCATGTGACAATCATAGGCTATTTAGAAAATAGCTAGGTAAGCTGATCAGTCACTCTGTTCATGCTAGACTACGCCAAGTCCTTTTATGGCACTTGCATATCCCCAGTAACAGTGCTTGCATCATATGCAACCAATACTCAATCCTGTTGGTTATAGTGTCCTTGACACTATAGCCTAATAATTATCATAACTAGTATTTCCATAATCCTTATTAGAATATCCTTATTCCTGGAGATCACTATCTCTTAAGATATCCACAGTTAAGACCTTTTAGGTAACTATCTGTAAAGTCTTAAGTTTTTAAGATAAGACTTTGAGATCACTATCTCAAAAATCTTGTCATCTATGAAGATTTTGTTATTACTACAATCAAGTGTTTTCTCTCCATAGTAGGATTTGCAACACTTTACTACTCCCACTGCATGGCTGATATCTGGCTTTTGTACACATCTAGCATACACTCAGCTTCTCGTAACTAACGCACAAGTGCAAGCAGTTATAGCATTCTCTTCCTCAACTCTTTGAGGTGCTATCCATTTAGATATGTCAGTACCATATCTTAAGGGATGGAAGCCTTTCTTGGATTTTTCCAGAAAATGGAATATGTCCAAGGTGTACCATTAATGTGACAGTCCCAATATCCTCTTCTCTTTGCTTCTGAACAACTTCAAAATTAAGATCCAAGCGGTATCCTTGAGATCATTTCTTAAGTTATGGAACAACCAAATTAGAAAACACTTATTATTATCCTTATATCATTTTAAATTATTAGGATATCATCTACATTTAGCATGATGAACACAAAGGTACTCCCACTAAGCTTCACATGGCTCATCCAGATTCTATCTGAAATCATAACATTTATAATTTCATCAAATCTTATGGTCCAACTTCAAGAAGCTTATTTGAGTCCATAGATGGATTCCTTAGCTTTCACATCTTGCTTTTCTCAACCATGAAGCCTTGGGGCTACTTCATGTGAATATCCTCAGAGAGGTATTCATAGAGGAATGCAATCTTGATTTCTTTCTCTTGAAGATCCATTTACACCTTTATGGGTCTCACCCATATAGGTGGATCCTCGAGGGTCCATATACAACACTTGTATATGAAGTCTACTTTAGACTTTATTTCTAGCATCCATCTTTCCATGTCACGATCCTTACGAGCTTCATCACATGAAGTCCGATCATTGTCAGATTTCTCTAACACATGGAATCCCTCCTCAAACTCATTTGAAGAGGTGTTAGTATTTTATCTTTAATTGTCATTTTAGTTTCTTAATTTCAGGAGTCTCATTATCTTCTCAAGATTAAATGAGTTCCTACACTTCATTTTCATCTTGATTCTCAGGAGTCTCAACCTCTAAGAATCACATTCTCAGAGATGAGATATTTTAAGAATCTCAAGGTCATAAAGTAGGTATCCAATACCATCCTTTATTTTCCTAATGAAACAACACTCTCAAGTGCTAGATTCCAGCATGCATGGAACCTTATTAAGGATATACATTGTAGTCTGTATTACACATATATACCTAGAAACTAAGGGATAATTATGCTAAAATTCATCATTGATAAGATCATGTCACACATGATCCAATTGTATCCCCCTATAACCCTATTGAGTTAAGGTGTGTTAGGAGGATTGAGATAGAAATGATAAAAAAATTCATATCTCCAAAAGGTATCCTTTGAATTCATCTAACAGGTACATGCTACCTAGATTAGATCAAATCCATTTTATCTTCCTTCAAACTTTGGTTGTAAACCAAAAAAATGAAATCTTTGAACATTTCAAAGGTTTCTTTAGGTGAAGAGAAGAAATCTCATATCATACGTAATCATCAATAGATATCACATATCCATAATGTTCACTATGATATAGATGATCCACATACATCAATATGTATGAGATCCTGAATACCTTGACAACTTACACCTTTCCCAAAGAAGGGTGTATTGGACATTTTTCTTTGAATACAATATTCACAAGTATGTAAGATTTGAATCTTTACACAATCTAAAGTTTTATCTCTCACTAGTCTATTGATTAAATCAACAGACAAATGTCCAAGGCTTGATGCCAGATCATTATCAAATGATCTTTATCCTCCTATTAATCTTTTAAGGTTTAATTTCATTTTTAGAAATGTTAATGAACCATTTATTAATTTTCTAATTTAGTGAAATCCACTAGATTTTAGATTACTATCTGAAATATCTCCATCATAACTCTTTATGATAGATTTATTACAGAATTCATGTTTATTTCCAACATTTAGAAATAAACAATGAGGGCCCGTTCGGTTCGGGAATAAGCAGAAATAAGGATGGGGAATAAGGAGAATAAGGGTCTATTCTCTGTTCGGCTGGAGGATAGGAATAAGGAGAATAAGGTGAAATAAAGGTAGGTTAGGTGAGATAAAGATAGGAATAAGAGTGAAATAAGATGAAATGAGAAGGAATAACCGTACCACGGGAATCCGTGTCGGAAGGAGAATAGGCCCCTTATTCCGGGGCCTATTCTCCAAACAAACAGGCCCTGAGTATATTCTAATATCTAGGTCATAGAGACATTCTCTAAGACTAAGGGCTCTCCCACTGAAATTAAGAAGTCTATCAATCCAACAGAGATTGTTACAACAATTGCATCAATATCCATGTGGATGACCATTAAACCTTAAGATCAAATTTCTAATATTCTAATACATATGCAACCAATTGCAAGTATAAATAGAAGATTGAGATACAATTATTAGACTTTATCTTATAAAATAAATAAGTCAATTTCAATGATTATATGTAGATTATTCTGATGTACTAACCGATTCCTTCTCTCAGGATTCTAGATAGATTTGATAGTCATACTATCAACACATCAACTTATTGTGGTATTGTTATTCATCCAACTCTTTGGATGTCATATGGAAGTCACAGAAGTACAACCAACTCTTTGACTATACTTCTCACTTGGGTCCAACCCATGCTTCCACTGCGCTCCCTTTATCTATAAACAACCATTGCTTAAGACTAAGGATCTCTTATGTTAAATTCAAAAGAATTCAATGTAAGAGCATTTTAACATTTATACATGCTTCATTAAATTCATACAATATGAATATTACGAAGCTTCATGAATGATTAGACTATAGATTGTAGAACGATGACACTCATCATATCCACATCCATCTAAACTCTTAAAACATTGGTTCAGGCAGATATTCAAACATTTTGAATACATCTTCTCTTATGAAGCTACCATTCTGCATGATGCAGTGAACCATGTCATTCAAGATAAATGTCAAGAGCACATATGTATGCCAGAATATCTTCATTGATTTTATAAAAGATTATTTGACAATTGCGATCATCATCGACATGTCACTTCCAAAGTACATTCGATGAGAGATCAAGACTATAGAGTCATACAAGCCCTAGGGTTGTAGATCTATTGTCTATTTAATTGTCATTCCTCATTATTATGAGGAACTTGCACATTGCAACCGCATACATTATGTATCCAATTGCAAGTACAATATCTGGATCATGAGTCAAATCCATGATATTTTACTGGTTATTATTGAGTATAACATTGAGTGGGTTTAATGAAGGGTTATCTGAAATAAGAAATTTGCATAAGTGTATATATTTATATATATATATATATATATTACTTTGATTTAGGAATTTTTATATCAAAGTTGTCTTGCCTTGTCAACACTAAAAGTTCATTCCCTTAATCACTTCAATGTAAGATATATACTTACCATTATATCTCAAGCAAGATTTGGGATCTCCTTTCTTATCTTTGTTACATCCCAATAATATGAGAATCTGCAACTCGGATAAAAAGAAGCGGGAACACATTCCACCTTGCAAGTTCAACTTGCATCTCCCAATTCGGTCTTTAACACCCGGACCCACCACCCCTAAGGCGATGTTGACCCATCATTAATTGAACCAACCGTCAACAGGAATAGTACTCACTATGCGCAATCCAATATCGCCCCAATAATATGAGGATCCGACATTGGAGTCACTACGCATACGGCCTTACTCTTTCGAGAAGCAAAGAGCACGATCCATATGCGCTTGCATATAGGAGCTGTCACTTCGGACAGGCGTCTCCTACATACAATCCCTGGCGATGGAACCCTTCGCCTTGACGGGAGACCATGGATGTCACTTATGTGATCCTCCATATCATATTCAAATTCTAATTAATCATTATGAATCATATTCATTATGATTAATTCTTCCAAGGGAAATAACATCTCTATTCATAATAGAGTATTTTAATTTTAATTGGATCCCAATTAATCTAATCATATTAAATTAATGATCTAATTAATATCCAATAAATATTCTTTATTGTTACTTGAATCATGGTATTATCTCAAATACGTGTTATTTCGAATTTTAATAATTAGAAATACATCATGATTTCTTAAGCACTATACTAACCCTACCCGCTATCATGGCCAGTACCGACGAGAGTGGGACGGACCACATACGTTGCAACCTGCTACTCCAATGCTCTCCGACTAGACACTATATCCACCTCGGGAAAGGATAATGCAAAATAGATCACTTTGTACTTGAGATGATCATTGGTTCTTCAACCGAAATTATACCATATAATAATAATCAAAATAATTTTGATTAACATTATAATGAGATTTGCTAAACATATCCCAAATCCTATTCAAGCAACATGTTTGTTGGAATGTAGATCATGTAACCAATTAGTGATCTAGATCACATCTAATCAAATATTGGTTAAGGCAATGTCATTTAAGGAAATAATAATCATCAAATATTTCAAAAATATTTATGCACAATTATTCCAGGAAATTAAACAATTTAATTTCACTAATTGATTAAATGACAATCACTAGGTTCTTGATTAGGAAAGTATTTCCAGCAGTGACCCTCACTTACTAAAAATACCATATCTCAATCAATTTAAATCCAAATTAAGCAAAGAAAGTTCCTAAAGTTTGCTAATTTGATTTACAACAGAATCTAAGTGGTTTTCATGCATTTCAGGCATTTCAAATCCACAATTAACTCTTTAATTACATTGAGATTCGCAGTCCCCGAAACTGTGGATACATGTTCACTAAAATGAGCATAACTTGAGCAAACGGAATCAAAATCACGTAAACTCAGATCCTACGGTTTCCTTATTTAATGGGGAACAAATAGTGTTGAAAATAATCTCAAAACAGGTATGCTAAAATGAAATGCGGGAAAACTTTCGCAAACCCTAACGAACCCAAGTTGTCCTCGGTTCATGGATCGCATCCAAAACCTTCTGACCTAAGGCTCTGATACCACTTGAAGGATATGGTTAGATCCTAAAGAACATCATGGAAGCGTTAGCATTGTATCGAATACGATAAAGAATGACTAGTCGGACTAGTTGTTCTATGCAGTGGAAATTAAAAAAAATTCATGCGACGAAACCACATGATCCAAGAACACTTCTCGGATCATTTCGTCTAAACCAAGAACAAGTAATAGGATTATCTCTTGAAGTGTGGTTGCGATCGAGTCTCTAAACGAAGACACCTCTTGTCTCATGTCCGATTCGACGGAGGAGATGCTTGTGAGCATGTTGATGAAATGCGTGCTTCTCGCAATCCATGTTGATGATCCAAGCGACGGATCTCCTGATCTCGACACACGAGATCCGACGTCTTCTTCACGAGTGAGGCGCAACGAAGGAGACGGAGACCCACGAGCAAATGATCGGGAAGCATAACGACGATGCTGCGGCGATGGAGACTCCCTCTAGGGCATCCATGGTGGACGGCCATGAGAGAGGAAGAGAGAGGGTTGACGTAAAGAAAGAAAGAGAGAGAGACTTATGTTCTCTTGTGTGTCAAGAAGAGCAAAAGGGTACCTCTCCTTTTATAACATTTTGGGATCCATGGATCTCAATCCATGGGACAAGACAAATCCAATGGCTCTCATTGATTGTGTTTCTTTAAATGGCTAAGATTTGTATTGGTAAAAATCAACAATAATTAATATAATTTATATTAAATATATGTTGATAAATCAACACAATTTAATCACAAAATTAAATCAACAATACATGGATATAATGGAAGAGAGAATGCCTCCTTCCATGTGGAGAGAGGGAATGGCCACCCTTTCCTAATAGGAGTGGTGGTCGTCCACCCTCCTCCTTTAGGAATGTGGCAATTTTATCTTCCATGTAATCTCCATGATTTGCAACAACTTTTTATTGCAAATTATTCTAAAAAATAATTCATAATTATTTTGTGAATATTGCAATCTTGCCATTGGAAATTTGTGAATCATATTCACAACCTAAAATAAAATGTAAATTACATTTTCAATTTAATGTCCAATGTGAATCCAATTCACATCAATATTTAATTAACAAATGCAAATTACAAATTGCTCTCTCTTATATATTATAAATCACATTTATAATATATTACTAATATGGATATTGCTATCCATATTATTCATATCCGTGATAATTAAATCACATTTAATCATCTTAGATCTCTATTCTCATGTGCCCAAATAATATGAATCACATTCACATTATTTTCATCTTTGATAATCAAATAACATTCAGTTATCTTAGATAGCTCTCTATAATATGAATCGAATTCATATTAATAATGATAATTAAATCACATATAATTATCCATTCTCTCAATGCTCGGATACTCATATCAACAATGAAATTATCATGAACCCTTTCAAGGATAATGCGCTTTCTCCGCGAATACTTGGAGATAAGGACAGGGCGATTGTATTGTTCCACATATAGTGACTTGCATATTGAGATCATATCTCAAATCCAGATCACGGGCCTCCCATAGATGCTTGATTAAATCAAAACCGCAAATCTAATCTTCTCATTGCATTTGAATCACATTCAGATCAATGTCCAACATTTGGACCAAGATCATATACTTCTCTACTGAGAGGAGTCACTAAAATCCAGACCCGTTTCATCACTCACTAGGAATGGAAGCGTCATGGTTATACAATCATTTATGATCACATCACCCTCAGGTATTCCCAATACCTGTACATCCTGCATACTGGAAGACTCAGATTAAACCCAAGGTATTGGATCAACTTTATACTCTCTACTTCATGGTTTTATAAGTAAGTTTCTCATTCGATTATTGGGAGTCGATATCAATCATATACTTTCCAAAAGAATATATCATACCTAGGTCTTGATCATATACTTTCCAAAAGTATATATCAAACCTACAAATTCTGTCAAGCTTCCAAAGCGAGATGACCGTGCACGGAATTTGATTCTTCTCAATATCTCATGAGTGAGCTCATGTCTTCCGGTTCAGTAAATAAACCATTATGATCCCTTTGAGAGATCATATTACTCATATGCCCTTATATGCACACCAGCGCACTGGTGTATAAACCTTGCTTAGGTCATCAACCTATTGGTCTGCTAAATGTACATATTCATACATATAGTAACACAACTATCTCTGGTTAGAGGATTTGTGCCTATATCATGACAGCATATGATATAGGACTTTGGTTATCGCGATCTCGTTAAGTCGACTTTTTGACCTAACTTATCTAACACCTCCGAATCTCTATTCCTATGCAGAGGACCTGGATCAAGAGGTCAGTTAGATATCAGCCTAAATGAGAAAGGATTGTCATCTCCTACTCTGGCTGGAGATCATCTCTAAACAATCATTTGATGGTGCTTGATGAGTCCTCAATCTAACTCTTTAGATATTCATCCAAGCACCAGCCTCTATGATTCAATAGTTGAATCAACAGCTGTATGATCATCAAGATGGCCATGGTACATAACCCTAATTGTACTAAGGGACCTATTATGCAAATTAATTATTCTTCATTTCAGATCAGGGAATGATATTTGCAATAACATTTATTGCATAATGGCTCGTCGTGGGCTCGCATGTCCAACATCTTATAGTTTTTTTCATATACTTGATCAACAAACAAACTTAAGCTGGTACCATTATTTTCACAAAATAGACTTTTTAACATAGGATAGATCACCTTGACACCCATAATCGATCACCTATGATCGACCATCTTGTTCTTCATGATCGATCAACCTTGATCGACCATCCTTTTGATCATGATCGATTATTTTTTGAATTCAAACCAACGACAAAATATGATCGATAACTTTTGTGATACGATTGAGCACCCATGATCGATTACCTTGTTTCTATGATCGATCATTTCATGGATTTTGAACATCAAAATGTTGGACTTTCTATTTTTGGACACCGATTACTTTTTTAGGCCAACCCTATATAAGAAACCTTATGGCTTATTGTTTGAGACACACAACTAAGAGAAATACCATCTACTCTCAAAAGAAAAGAAAAGGTGATCTTTTTGTACGATATTCAAAGCTTTACAACATTTTGAGCTCTTAAGCTCTCTTCAATTTAAAGCAATCTATCTACTGCGATCACCATCATTCTCGAGCATATTCTACCTAAAAGCCTATAATCTTGTGAATTCAAGTTTCATTACTTGGCTATTTTCCGTTTAACATTTTCTATATAGGTATCCGAGTTGCGGATTCTTTCTCTAAAATATAACGAGGTAAAATATTCCTTTGGGAGTTGTCCTAGGAAGGGTACATTTTGTATGGGACATTGTATTACCCTCAATTTAAAGTAGCACTGGAATAGTGAAAATAGGCTTCGATGAGAGAGTGAAGGGGAAATTTGAGAACAAGGATGTAGATCGTGGTTTTCACTCGCTTGGGTTTCCATGTAAAAATCATTGTGCAAGTTGTGGTTTGATATTCTTCTCTTTCAATAGTGTATGACTTCAGATTTATTTGGATATTATTATTGGGATAATTATTTAGTGCAAATTTTAACCCCTCCCCCCCCCCCCCCCCGATTGTGATGGACCCATGCAGCAATTATATCACCTATAGAAAATGTGAATAATCAATATCAAGAAAATAATAAATATCACCCCTGAGAAGATTGCCAAAAGTATCTTGACTCTAATAAGAAGAACTTCAGAAATGCGAGCGATCGGACTATACTAAACTGAAAAACTTTGCTTTACATCTCTCAACCAAAATATTCTTCTCAAACGTTCCAATGGATTGATGAACATGAGAAACAATATTGAGGAAATCATTCAAAGTGAGCTTCTTGCTTTTCTAGAGAATGTAGGAGTGGTTGCTCAAGTGGTATGTGTTCGGACAATGTGTATGAGATCCCTTGTATGGGGATTCAAAAAAAAGGCCGTTGGAAATAAAATAGATATAGGTCAAGGTGTATGATTGATCAAATGCCGATGATCGATCGGCTGAAAGCTATAATCAATCAGTTGATGATCGTTGGGAGGGAATTCAAAATATATCGATAAGTTCAATAAAGATGATCGATCAAGCATGATTAATAGATGGCGTGCACATTATCAATAAGTGATGATCGATCAATGATAAAGGATTATTGATTATTTCATGAATACTTAATCTCCTTATTTGAAAACTTTCAGTTGAAGCTTTCTTGAGGCTGCAGCTTTGGAAAACAATACAAAAAAATAATTACAACACTTTTGAACAAAGACAAGCAACAAAGGTTGAGCTTCGGCTTCGCTTAAAATCGATGACTCTTCACAGTCATGTCGAGCTGAGATCCACACTTGTAGCCATGTAATCACAAAGAATATGTGAGAGACTACAGTATAATCTTTTATGTGTGTCACCTTTGAAATCATGAAGAAACAAAGAACTAACACTAAATTCATGTGATATTGATGAAACAGATTAAGAATGGTTCCCAATCCACGTGGTTCTATCGAAAATTTCTTTAAATTCCGTTGTTATTGTGAATTGTATGACAAGTATGCTTTTTATCAGACATGATCTAAGCTTCACGATTCGATGATGCAACCTCCCATCATCATTCTAGAGGATTTCCTGATGTGCTTGTTTTAAGGGACATAGAGATTATATGCCCTTCTATTCAGGTGAGAGGCAAAAAGCTCAGGGGATTTCAGGTAGATAAAGGAACTAATAGGTTTCCAATCCAAAAGCAGAGAGACCTCATAACGAAAATTTTGAAACGGGGATTTAATCCTCTTCTGTAACTTGGAAACATGAGGAATCTCCACATGTAAACGAACATGAGATATGCCAATATCATGGACGTTTGAGACCTGGAAGATCAGTAGTTTCCCAAATCCACGGATCAACATGGTGTGTGGTGATGTGAATACGTGTCTCATGGGGAAATGTTGGGGGATTGGGTGGTTACATGTATGGGTTAGGGGTTGTTGAGGAGAGCTGGCTATATGACTTTTGTTGTCTGATGTTTAAGATGGATTTCTACATCACCTGATGCTATCTATCTATGGTGGATGCTTGGATTTGTTATTTTCTCTTTCAGTTTGAACCGTACAACATTATGGGTGTTGAGTGGGAAAGATAATGATTTGCCATCCAAAAGGGATTGGCGACGCAACTTGTTGTCCGTCTCCCAACAGTTTCTTTGTAATTTAACTATCCTTTATTTCTTTTTGTTTAAAATTGCTGTTACTTGCTCTTTTTCTGGATTGATTTTATGCTTTTATCGTGGACTTCTGAATTTAATATGCCCATGGTTGGAACGTCACAACGAAGAGCATTTTATAGCTTGGTTATCATTTACTATCTTAGCGGCAAATACAAAGATGTCTTCACCGTGGTAAGCAACAGTAACAGTTTCGAAGAAGAGGGAACTAAAATGCAACTTTTGCCTAAAATAAATCAAGACCACTGCGATGGTATATCATTTAAAAATGGCATCCTTAGCTGTTGTACAATTTTTGCATCTTCATAACAAATACAAGGGGTCTGTTTGATTTCTGTGATGGATTGGAGTAAGCTCCTTTCAATAGTGGTTGTTTGGATGGTTATGAAGATTGGAATAAGGAATGTGATGTGATGTCACATTAATTTGCTATAGAATTCCAATTTAAGAATGTATGGAGGTAAATCGGATTACCCTATGATAATCCGGTAACTAAACGGACCCAAGGGGTTGCCAACACGGTACTAGATGACAGATGAGAATATCCATCAATGTACAGAGAGATAGCCTACCAAATTAAGGCTAACCTCGATGACTATTTGGAACCTGCAAGATTTTTGATTTAGTAGTGACATACCAACTTTGAAGATCATGCGAGTTCATCATGACTTAATAGGAAGTCAATTTTTTTATATTATAAGATATTAATAACCATGTAAAGGGAAGATGCATGTGATGTTATGTGGAATAACGGTCTAATGGTACTTCCTCCTACGCTTCAACATATATTATTATAGATAAGGATGCCTTTTTTGCAAATAGAATAATGATAGAGTAGTTTCTAATGCGGATACAGATGAAAACCTTTTCTTTCCAATACAAATATGAATACCTTTTATATTATTCTATGTGGATATGAATATGATTGGGTATTGTTGTTGTGGAAAAGATCAATAGTTATATTTCTTGTACATGATCTATAGATCCGAATGTTAGCATGTAAATCATAAACATGTGTAGAGAATTCAACAATAGAAATGAAAATGCTAAAGTGAATGTGTAGACTTACAGGTAAAGAGAATTCGAATGATGCAACCAGAAGGAAAGTTGATCTAACTCCAATCGATAAAAAGATGCAAGAAAATCACTTAAAGTGGTTTGACCATTTGCAAAAGATAGATATGAATGGCCTCCTTGGCATATAGCTTGTCTTTCCTCAATGTATCTCTACTCTCGAACTGTGACCTGAAGTCTCTCTCTTGCTGGGCTTGACTATAAGCTCCCCCCCCCCCCCCAAATGTACGATGATACCAGTCTTCAAATCAGCTTAGTCTGCTCCTCCCCGGCTTGAGACGAGAATTCCTCGAGTTCTAACTAGGCTTTCTAGATATTCCCGGTACTTCGCACCTTTCACTCCAGACCTCTTATCAAGAGGTCTAAGGAAAGCCTCCTCCTTGCCTTTAGCGATTGAAGGACTAGGGTGGGATGCGTTGAGCTTTGCTTGCGCTGCTCTGTTCTTTCGGCTCAACAACAGCAAGCCTCCTTTCTTTTTGAGTCGGATGATAGATATCAGAATATGGTGTCTGAACTTCTTCTTTCTGCTTTGCGGTTGTTACTACTAGGTTGTTTGTTGTTTGAGTCGGCTTTGATTCCTGTTCTGTCCCCTAGAGGATTTCCGAAAGGCTTAGCCGATATCTGAATAAATAGCTCCTCTCACTTCACTCCGGTAGGCCATTGCTCGGACGAGGCTCTTCTTAGCTTCTTCCCTTCTACCCCGCCTATGAAGTGATGAGTGCAAACACTGAATCTCTATTTGGCTGAGTATTGTCTGGGGCGCGGTTCATAGTAAATCTATTTGATGAGTATACGTTAGAAGCTGCTAGTGTATTTACACTATGTAATCTCTTCCATGCTTGTGGTAAATCGACTGTTGTAAGAGCTGCTACTTTCATAGATAGTCTAGCACATACTATAGAGTATCACTACAGTGTAAGTAACTCTAGGAAATTTGCTTTAGGTGAGAAATATCTTAAAGATAAGGTGGATTTCACAGAAAAACAGAGAATACAAAGCTTAAAGGCAAAAAGGCTAAAAACATTCAAAAGCCTCTGACTTCCAACGTATAGCTGCATTCATGTTAGAGATTATGAAAGATAGAGGAGTAGTTAAACTTGTTGATGATATTAAAGTCAAAGATGATACTATAGTTAAGAAGAAGGGCTCTGACTTTAAGGAAAACGCACTTTATGTTCAATGTCTTTTTGATCTGAAGCAACTACCATCCAAAATGGGCTTACCAATGATATCCCCTCCTCTTCCATGGACTATTAAGTATTCCTCAAGTGAAAAATACCTTAATGACAATAAGAAAATGGTATCCTTTTCCGATATGCAAGGTGGGTACTTATCGTATGAAAGTGAGAAAATTATGGTACGTTACCAGTTGATTACTTCTCATCATTATGAACATTTTAATATCAAATTCAAGAACAAGGAGTCTTGCATGAGATATTGTCAAATTATATCTAAATTACACGATATACCATTTATGGTTAACAAAGATATGTTGAATTGGATTAAAGAAAATAGGGTAATACTTGAAGAAAATGAAATCCTTATGCCTTCATTCCTATCTAATATTCTTATACATGTTGTATATGAAAAGTTGCGAAAAGAAGTAACCTTAGTAAAGAACTAGTGTATACTAGACTAGTATCCATTCTAGATAAACAAATACAACACGCACGTTATGAAGATTTCATTATCAATCTAGCTTCTACTCTTGAGGGTTTGACTTTATGGTTCCCAGCCTTTATAGACTTTAGGGGAAGAATATACCGAACAGGTTTTCTGAACTTTCATGAATGTTATTTACCTAGGAGTCTACTACTATTCTCCAGTAATATAGAAAAAGAGAAAAGTACGAGTTTTTTCGATGAGTTCAGATCCGTTCTTCTCAAACTAACCAATGAAAATTATAGGTCTCTTGTTTGTGCAGCCCACGCTTAATGTGGGAAAAGGCTTTGTTGTTGTATTTCTTTTGCTTGATGTCGATAATCAATTCTTAATGTTATTATAAATACAGCATGATTTATGAGAATAGTTATGTTGTAAACCATTTCTGCACTGTAAGTTGATAAATTAACTAATAGTACTATCGTAATTGTTAGTTCCCATAAATTTAAACACTTTTTTAATGTAAAAAATGCCTATAACGCAACACGACGTCATCCCTTTAGGTGTTATTTTGCATCATCAACAATGTGCATTTGTGTGTGCAAGAAAAAGTATTTCCTACTTGTTTGTTCAAACATATTCTCCCAACAACGAAGGGTTGGCGGTACATACAAATCCGGTGCACATCTATGATCCTAAAGACATCCTTGAAAGATGATACTGAAGTTTCACCGTTTCGAGTCGCACACAAGGAGGCAAAGGAGATAATAAAATATCAGATGGACATGAGAATAAGAAGGGAAATATAGACATCCAGTTTACCCTGACAAAGCAAAGGAAAATTACCACAGATATGCATCATGGACAAGGTGAAGAGGTGTTACGGTGATGGGAAAAAAAGCACGCTTGAAGATCTCCAAGAGGCCAGAATCTGAAGAACCGTCTTAAATACAAAAAGCAATGGCGTACACTTGAAGGAATAAGTTAACTTACATGAAAGTTACAAGTCAACTCAAAGACAAGACACCAAAGTTACAAATACTTCAATTAATGACTCCGCCGGCTGCTTTCAGCATTTCGCACTGGGATGAAGTACGGATGCGCCTGTAAGCATTTAAAGAAAAACAAGAATTAATGATACGGAATTCAAAAATAAGGACGAAATTTAAACTTATCTTTAAATAGTTGATAGGACAAGGCGATGCATTAATTAAACAAATTGTTACTGCTCTCTATGAATTTGTGATTTTCTGAAAAGAAAACAATATGAGATAACAGATTACAAAAAAAACAGATACCAAAGCTTCTTTTGCAGTTGGCCTGTCCTGGTGATCGTATCTGAGCAACTTGTCAACGAAATCTATGGCCTGTGGAACCCCAAAAAAATGATGTGGTTATATGCCCCTGAAAGGTGTAATAATTTTTTAAGGAATTCACGTAACAAACCTCCGGCACCGCCAAATGTTGGTTATCTGCGTTAACAAACTTCGGCCATGGCTTTCGACTGTGTCTGTAACACCAAAAAACAAAGACAGGGTGCATTAACATCAAAAAGGATGTGACATGATTATGCAGATAGAAGAGAGAAACTAAAAACCTGCCAACAAGAGCAGCCAGGTGGGGGTCTAGATCCAGACGATATTTACTGAGATAAGAATTCAGCTCATCCGTTCCAAGTACCTTTAAAAGAAACAAAAATCAAAACCAGCATTCCTTGATGGAACAGAACCAATGTAATGTATAGCTGTCTTAAAATGGTTCAACTAATCGAAAATGGTACATTAAATTATATTTCAAAGGAAATCCCACCCCTAACCCCTATGGAGAAACGAAGCAGCATTCCCTCCCCTTAAAGCAACTTTGACCCTGGCCTCGAACTTTTAACAAGAGGTGAACAATAAAATTTTCCAGCATCTGAAGGCCGCAAGGAGTTGACTTGGACATCCACACAGATGCACATCGTTACAAGTGACATGCATCATATAGATTGGAACCTCTAACATTTAAAGGTCAATAGACTCAATACGACCCAGGTCAATACATTATTATAGATTAGAGACACCTTTTAAATTGCAAAATTCCACCCGTCCCAAGCCCCGGTAAACAAGAGTTAAGTTAGGTGGTCGAACTCCTGGTCCAGGCAGAGGGGACCCCATCAGCCTCCTACTCTTCGCCTTCAGGATGGAATACCTATCCTGCCTTGTTGACCTGGCCGTGGCAAAGGACAACTTGAAGCCACTGGGCAGGGGCCATGCATGGATGGACCCCTGCGCATTTGATTCACAAGGATGATCTTTTTTTCTGCAAACGCTCCTCTAAGCCTGTCACGAGGGAGATCATGACCGCTTTCCACATTTTCTCATGGCTGAAAATGAATGATTCGAAGAGAAAAATCTTCATGCCTAAGAATGTGGTTGCGGATTTAGGCACAAACATTGCAACTGGACTCTTGGAGAACAGCATCTTCTGAGATGTCAAGCCATTTTCCTCCACCTCCACCCCCTGGACACAACTTTTGAGGAGTTGAGAGTTTTCTGTGTGGTGCCATAGATGGCGATTCGGCCACCTTCAACTGGTATGCCTCCTCAAATGTGTTCTCCTTTACGTGTGAGGAGAGTTGCAAGGGGCTTGGACCACCACGGTCCGGGCTTCCCATGCTGCACATAGACACTTGCTCCCTCATCCAGGCTGTCACCATGTTCAATGTTAATGCCAGATGGACTGCTACCTATATGCAGCTGCATATGAATCAAGCAACCATCTTTTTTTACTTCTTGTTTGCAGGTGAATTGTGGGCAGGTGCATGTGACACTCACTTCTGCACCATCTGAGGATGATGCTGCTCGACATGTTGGAGTGGATCAAGTTTGTCAATACTCCTGATGTTGGCCTTGGGCTGAACGATGCACATTCTGCTACTGTTTGGCACCTATGGCAAGAAAGGAATCGCCATTGAACCAAAAATAGATGCCACCAATTTTACAACCCTCATGTGCATTTTGGTTCAAAATGTCCGCATTTAGTTGGGTTAACTTGGTCTTGAAGATTTTTTGTATTTTCCTCCTAGCTCATTTTCTTTTGATGTGGTTTACTCTGATTTCTAACTAGGGGCATGGACTAGCCTGCCAATCATAATTGCTTACTAATTTTACATGAATACAAAAACAAACCTAACAATCAAAAAAGTGTGAGGCAATATTTACAAGGGATCTCGCGTAGGGGACACGTGCGATTAAAAAAATATAGTCCCACTACGTTCCACCTGAGTCCGTGAAAATTAGTTGACAATCCGAACTTGGATTATCAGTACTCGGACCAGCAAGTTCATAGCCGAACTTTATGTAGAGATATTGCATAAAAACTTGCACTAAGTCGATAGTCATTAGTCACCTTATTCCCGAATCTTGCACGATATCAGCTATATATACATGGCAGCAATATGTCAAAATGTGGGAATCTCCGAATAAAATTCCCAAATCTTGTCCCGTATTCGTTATGTTTTACTTTTAGCAGAGTACTTTCTTAACTCCTGTAACTTCATGGGAGATGTCTACGGGATTCTTTGCTAGCTCGATTTTTCAGCCTTGGATTATAAGATGTATCCCAGATTTATTAGTAGAATCCAGACTGTAGGTTAACAAGCAACAAATGACACAGTGGCATACGTGGAAAACCTCCCCAAGAAGGGTGTAAATCATGAGGGAAACTCTCTGATGCTCACAGCAACTAGGATTTTTCTTCTTTTATATAGAAAACAAGAGAGTGAGTTACATGAATAGTTCCCAAACGTTAAATGGTTTCTTCCTCTTGACGAACTATTTACCCTGAAGAAGACAAGAAACTTAAAAATATCCCTTAAATTGGACATAAAGATTGTACATGCCCAACTTACTCATATTGCAAAACTAATTGGGTTAAGCTCCTTGGTGAAGACATCAACTACGTGATCATCAATTTTTATGAACGGCAACACAAGTTTCTTTGAGTCAATTTTCACGCTAATAACGTGATGATCAATCTCAATGTGCTTGGTTCTACATGCAGGATAGGATTGTTGGATAGATTTGTGTTGGATAGATTTGTAGAATCATTGTTGTCGAAAAATAGCTTCATAAGCAACTCAAGATTTATTCATGTGTCTATCGAAATAGTACTAGACCAATCATCTTAGCAACATCCAAAGCTAACAACTCTGTAATTACCTTCAGCACTAGATCAAACACAGATGAGTTATCGTTTGCTTCTCCAAATAATTAAGCTGTCATCCAGAAATATGCAACAACTAGTTGTAGATCTACTTGTACCAAACTATCAGTCCATCCAGCCCAATCTGCATCAATGTATCCTTTATCTCAATCCTTGCATAGTTGGTAATTGGTAAATGATAGTCTTTTTTCATGTAGTAAAGGATATGTTATATTGCCTTTATGTGAATATCAGTTGGAGCATGCCATAAGACTAAACCACAAGTGAGTCGAATGGCAAAGTAGATGTGGTAGTGGATAAGCTAAAGAAAAGCAATATCGGTATTTCCCCCATACTACTCCTGCCTACACTCACCCTTTCGCTTGTTCACGAATCAGACATCAATGCGCTAAGCTAGCCATGAGGATGAATTGAATCACCATATTTATAACGGTTATACCAGACAAGGTTCAAGAAAGAGGCATGCATACGCATTCGGAGAGATCACCAAATGCTGAGTAAGCAGTATGCAAAGGCATATGCCAAGTATATACGATTTTCTAATTTTTAATTTAAAAATAAATAAATATCTATGGATAATATGCTATTGAATGTATGTAATAAAGTGGAGTTTAGGAAGATCTAAGAAAAATAGTTTATGTTATATGGTTGAGTAGATGTCATTAATTGCCTAACATCTACTGCAGCAACAACAACAAAGCCTTTTTTCCCACAATAATTGCCTAACATCTAATCAAAAAAAAACATTTAGCCTTAAAAACTTTATATATCAGATGATTCCTAATAACAAAACTTCAACAAATACATGCATATTAGCAAAACATGAACAAAACCTCAATCCACATATATTAAAATATTAGACGGTACGTTGCATAAATTCATGTAAATAATACATGAAAAAACATAAAACATTGCATATATATAATGGCATAATGCATAGCAATTGTATACAAAAGCATTGCATATTCTTACAACTGAATGGAGGAAGCAACGGAGCTACATACTTGAGCACCTGAATGGGAGGATTAGAGAGTTGGAGTTGTTGGACACGAAGACGTGAAGCTTCTAGAGAGGTATGCTGGGCATATGGGGATATGTAGGCCGCATATGCGCTTAGGGTGTATAATGCACCGATTCAAAAAATTAGTTGTCTAAAAGTCGCATGGGTATAACCAGCCACATATGTGATCCATGTGATCAATTTTTTGAACGTTGATGCCAGGTCTAGTTAGAGTAAGATAACTTAACTTCCCCGCAAGTATCTATAGCAGTAATTGATGCTCAACTTGTAACTCCTCTCAGTAAGTTCAATAGCAGATTTATATCCCAATTTTCCAATTTCTTTTAGTAGTAGATGCAATGTATAATGCTTTCTGCAAAGAACCAGATTTTCATTCGACCTTGTCATTTCAATACCCAGAAACTACTTCAGATTGTCAAGATCCCTCAGGTCAAACACTATTATATGATGGTCATATCATCAACAAAAACAAGATGAGCCAAATTACTCTTGCCACTCTTGAAAAAAATAGGTGTGATCACCATTGTTGACAGAGAGGGCACAATTACCGTTGTTATGCTGATATCACAATTTGATTTTACCACTCTAAGCCTCTCAAACCAAGCAATACAAACGGGTGGCATAGACATGTAAATACCTTCTTAGAGATATTCATTTAAGTAGGTTTTCTTAACATCCATCCGATGAAGTGTCTACAGTTCCACTCCTTGATAACAACAATAAAAAGTACAACTCACATTGTATCCATTTTTGCCACAAGATCAAAAGTTTCGAAGTAGTCGATCTTATATTCTTAACTGGAACTCCTTGAAACTTTGGACCATTTAGATGCATCCTATTAGGAATACCCACAATATCTCGAGTAGAATTCCTTTTAAGAGAATCCATCTCCTCATGCATAACTAGGGTTGGGCATTGGGCTGGGCCGGCCCGACCCAACACAAAACTCGACCTGCATAGCCCGACCCAGATCCAAACCTGAAATCTAGTGGGTGGGCCATGGGTCCCAAAATAAACCATTATTGATTATCAGACCGAGTCCGGCCATGAGAAGACCCAAACCCACAAGCCCGATAGCCTGACCTATACGATATAATGATATCCAGTATATTCATGTCTGTTCCAAATACCATATTCTAACTTTCATATTCTTATTTCGAGTGTAGAATAAATGCTTAGGACCATTAATAATCATATCTATTACTGTGTGGATTGAGGACATTATTACATTAATATACAAGATTATTACATTAATATGTAAGAATGGAATCCATGTCCTCAAGTGTTAGCGCATGTACAACGGTAAGTAACCAATCTGTATTGGGTCATAGTGCTCGCATCTACAATAGAATATGCAATGGTGAATTGAATGGTTGTTTAAGTCGCCATATTTTTTCCACATTTTTATTTCCAACATATAACTAATGATAGAATCACCAATTAGTTAGTATACTTAAAGTCTTAACATGAACACATTCATAAGAAACAACCAGACAAATGCAATAAGAACAGAACAGATGATATTGGTGTAAATATGTGTTAAATTGGGCCGTCCTAACTCAAACCCAGCCCATTTTGTTTATGCCATGTTTGGGATGGGTCTGGAATTTGAAAAATAAAATGGGCCTAGGCTCGACCCATTAGCCCATATACTTAAATGGGCTTGAGTCAGGCCAACTCAAACCTGACCAGACCCGATGCCCAACCCAATGCATAACTAGAGACCAGCTAAGATCAACACCGATTTCAGCAACATTCCTAGGAATCAAAACAGTAGAGATTAAAGAGAAAGCATATACAACTTTGCTTAATAGGGTATCTAGTGCATTCTACATATTAGAGAAATGATAATATCTCCCTTCATTCATGTCTCTGCCTCTTCAATTATGACTATCAACCCTTTTTGAGAATACTTTCCATATTACAGTTTGAATTACCAATGGTATTAGAGGAACTTCGATCATTTGGGGACTAAACAAGAATGGGAATGGTTTCCCTTTCCACGTTTGCGTCAAAGCCCCTTGCTGATCTTATTGTCGCAGGTTTTTCATGCTAATGGAAGTTATGCAGCTTCTACCCCTCTATCCTGGTGTCAAACTGAGTGGAGACACCTGAAGAACCTACAGAATCATCACAACCATCCAAGAGAAGAAAATTCTCAAGATTTCCTTCACTCTTTTTAGATGTACTACGAATGGTTGCCTAACTAAATGAGAGGTGATCAAAACGAATGATATCTACACTAATATGAGAAATAGATGGCAACAAGTTTGCAATTTTGACAGAACGATACTCAGAGATTCAAGAATCAAAGCATTAAACATATTATTAAGGGCCACAAAAATGTGGCTAAAGGACCTACCTATTTGAAAGAGAGAAGAAAGAAGCGAAGCCAGACCTAAAAGGAAAAAAGAAAGAGAGGTGGCAAAAATGAAGAATTTAAATATCTACATTTCAAAAAGAACTTAGGGTATTGTTTGAATATGATGATGATGCCTTAATCCACATGATCTTCACACCATAAAATAAAGAAATGCTTAAAAACGACAATACGAATACAAGACTTCTGAAGCTTTTGATGGAGGGTGCAAACCAGAAGAGGGCTAGACTACGATGGTAGGTGCGTGAAGGGGAGGTGACCTGGAGGACCACCATCGTGGGGAGGCGCAAGGCTCTGAGTACCTACCATAAGGATGGTGAGGAGAAGATGGTTACCAAATACGAAGAAGAGAGGGAGGAGAGTTGGTCGTTTGTTTCACATCAGAAACGCGGCCAATGGTGTAATCGATGTGGCAACTACGGTCACCAAGCATCCTCATGTTTGTGGAGGCCTCGACGCTTCGGTTGCGGCAGAGGGTCATCACCGATCAATATGTCCAGTTCTCAAACTAATTCAACCATTTTTCCATAAAAGCCATGTTCTATGAGTGTACATTCACATGTGTTGCACATTTTTAACTCGTTTGTGGAATTTCTATACCATGTTTTGAAAATAAAAAAGAGAGCTTTCTGATCGAGGGTTGTTCGAGGGGTGTTTGGGAATTGGTGTAGGCTTTGAAGAAGGTTCTCTAGGTCGTTGGTAAGAGCTTCCCTGGGGACATGGTTATGCTTGATGTGCTTACTGAAGGATATGGCAATATCCTTATGCGCATCACGGAAGCCTGAGGATCGCACCGTATGCGATCGGGAGTGACTAGTCGCACTAGTTTCACGAGGCAGCAGAAATTAAAATTTTTCATGCAATGAAATCACATGATCCAAGAACATTTTTTGGATCATTTCATATAAACCACAAACAAGTATTAGGGTTACCTCTTGAAGCATGGTTGCAATCGAGTCTCTAAATGAAGAGACCGCCTGTCTCAAGTCCGATCCGACGGAGGAGACGCTTGTGAGCATGTTAATGAAACGCGTGCTTCTCGCAATCCATGTTGAAGATCCAAACGGCGAATCTCCTGATCTCGTCATACGAGATCCGACGTCTTCTTCACAAGTGAGGCGCACCGAAGGAGATGGAGATCCACGAGCAAACAGTCTGACAGCATAACGGCGACGTTGCGACGAAGGCGGCTCTCTTTAGGGCATCTTGGTGGACGGCTATAAGAGAGATGTAGAGATGAAGATGGCGTGTAGAGAGAATGAGAGAGAGCATATGTTGTCAAAACTTAAGAGGAGAAAGGGGTACCCTTCTATTTATAATACTTTGGCGTCGATGCATCTCAATTCATGGACAACACAAATCCAATGGCTCACATTGATTTGTATTTCTTTTAATGGCCAAGATTTTGTTGTAAAAAATACAACAATTAATTTAATTTAGATTTATTATATATTGATAAATCAGTGTGTGTGTGTGTGTGTGTGTATATGAATCCCAAATTAAATCAATTATGCATGGAGATTATGAAATAGAGTGGAGATTGCCTCACCCTTTCGTAATGGGAGTTGGTGGGAATCTTATGTAATCTAATGAGATTATATTATTCCATGAAAATCTCCAATATTTACACCAACACATGTTGTAAATTATTCTACAAAAATGAATCATAATTATTTTATTAATATTGCAATCTTACCATTGGAAAATTGTGAATCACATTTACAATCCAAAATAAAATGTGAATTACATTTTCATTTAATTATCCAATGTGAATCAAATTCACATCAACATTTAATTAACAAATGTAAATTACAAATAGCTCTCTCTTATATATTATAAATCACATTTATAATATATATGATTAATATGGATAGTGTTATCCACATTATTCATTTCCATGATCCCAAAAAGAATCGCATTCACATTATTCACATCTTTGATAATTAAATCACATTTAATTATCTTAGATAACTTTTCTTAGAGTATGAGTCAAATCCATATTATTCATGATACTTAAGTCACATTCAATTTAATCAATTTTCTCAATACTCGGATACATATATCAACAACGAAATTATCCTGAACTCTTTCTAAGATAATGCGCTTTCTCCGCGGATACTTGGAGATAAGGACAGGGCGATTATATTGTTCCACGTATAGTGACTTGGATATTGAGATCACATTTCAAATCCAAATCTTACGGACCTCTCATAGATGCTTGATTAAATCAAGACCGCAAATCTAATCTTCTCATTGCATCTGAATCACATTCAAATCAACGTCCAATATTTGGACCAAGATCAGATCACTTCTCCACTGAGAGGAGTCACTAAATCCAGACCTATTTCATCACTCCCTGGGAATGGAAGTGTCGTGGTTATTATACAATCGTTTATGATCACATCACCTCATGTATTCTCAATACATGTACATCCTGCATACTGGAAGACCCTGAATAAACCCGAAATATTAGATCAATTTTATACTGCCTACTTCATGGTTTTATCATTAAGTTTCTAATTTGATCATTGGGAGTCGATATCGATCATATACTTTCCAAAAGCATATATCATACCTACGTCTTGATCATATACTTTCCAAAAGTATATATCAAACCTACAAATTCAGTCAAGCTTCCAAAGTGAGACGACCGTGCACGGAATTTGGTTCTTCCCAATTTCTCATGAGTGAGCTCATGTCTTCCGGTTTACTCATAATCCCTTTGAGAGATCGTATTACTCATATGCCCTTACATGCACACCAGTGCACCGATGTATAGACCTTGGTTAGTTCATTAACCTATTGGCCTGCCAAATATACATACTCAGGCATATAGTAACACATTTGTCTCCGGTCCGAGGATGCGTGCCTATATCGTGACAACATACGACATAGGACTTGGGTTATCTCGATCTCGTTAAGTCAACTCTTTGACCTAACTTATCTAACACCTCTGAATCTCTATTCCTATGTAGAGGACCTACATTAAGAGATCGGTTAGATATCAACCTATAGAGAAAGGATTGCCATTTCCTTCTCAGGCTGGAGATCCTCTCTTAGCAATCATTTGACGGTGCTTGATGAGTCATCAATCTAACTCCTTAGATATTCATCCGAGCACCAGCCTCTATGATTTGTCAATTGAATAAATAGTTGTATGATCATTAAGATGGCCATGGTGCATAACTCTAATTGTACTAAGGGACATATTATGCAAATTAGTTATTCTTCATTTCAGATCAGGGAATGATATTCGCAACATTTATTGCATAATGGCTTGTCGTGGGCTTGCATGTCCAACACTTACATGTGTGACAGGCCTTTCAAGGAACGAATTGGACCTATTGTTGATGTCGAAGCAATGTCCTATTCATTGGAGGGTGTGATTCTCCAACGGAGGAGCACCATCCAAGATTCATATAGTGCACGTTATCAGGGTTCCCCTTCCGTCGCGCACAATGGAGATGTTGAACTCGATGCTGTGGGAGCTCGGAGTGGAGAAGATCCAATCGAGAGGTTGTTTCTAGGGTTGATCATAGAGTCACCATTGTAGTGATTGAGGGCAAGGAGGTATTGTCAGTAGAGTAGTCATATTCCTCGTTAATTGGGCGTTTGCAATTCAAGTTGCTGGTAAGGGTGGTGCCTCCCCCATCCCCTTTGATCGTGGCTATCTTGGTGGTGGCAACGACGTCCAAGTTGGAGGAGAAGTTTTGAAGAGTTGTCATTGTGAATCCCTTGGGAGCGACATTGGAGCATTCGTCGGAAAAAAAGGGTGGTGGTGGAGAGCACTCCTCCTGCGATGAAAACTCAGGCCCTATTCCAGTTTACTCATTTCAGCATCGGTTAGAGAGCATTCTCAAGGAGGCCTTCCGCCCAGCACTCTGCTACAGATAAAAAAGGGATCAGGTTGGTCTGCAATCTCCGGATGATGAGTCTGATCTCCTGCTTACAGTTGTAGATGGTTCTGGAGGGGAATCATCATGCGACGATGAGTCATGGCTCTGGGCACTCAAAGTGGTGATAGGATCCTTGGCAGAGAAGGTTAGTGGGTCATCTATTTTGCCACTGCCCTCTTCTTCTAAGCCAATGGTTATCTCATCTGGCGAAGCGCTCCATACCTCTTCCTCTAACTCCTCCTCTAGGGCAAGAGGAAAGGTTGGTAGATACAAGCGCTATCGCAAACAGAAGAGGAGTACTGCTTTGTCCGTCATTGAAATCTCGGTCAAACGTGCCAGATTGTGTGTCTAGTTGGAGTTGTAGCACTCTTAAGAGTTCCAATGGTACTAAATGAAGCTCTTGACCTGGAATATGAGGGACTTGGGTAACCTAGAGAAGAGATGGTCGATTGATGCCTTATTACAAGATTGAAAATGTGATATAATATTGCTACAGGAGTCCAAACTTGCTTCCTATTCGCAGACGCTTTTGAAGTCCATGGGGAATAGAGCTCTATTAATATTCGAAGTTCTTGATTTCCATAGATTCTTTCAAAGTCCATGGAAGAACATGCTCCTTGATTTTGTTGAAGATCACAAGGGTAGGCATGTCCTATGTGTGGCTTCAGATTATTCACTCGAGCATTTAATTCACAATTTCCTATGTTTGTGGGCCTACTGTAGCAGTTGTTAGACCACAATTGTGGTATGAAATCTATGATGGCAGAACTATGTTTATAGAGGCTCCGTGGTTGGTGGAAGGGGATTAATGTTACCATTCTCTCTACTGACTGTCATCAATTACAAGATGGACAAGACTATGGCTCCTTGAAGTTTGTAGAGGTGATTAACGACCTGCAGTTAGAGGTCATAGATGCTTCTGATACAAGATTAACTTGGCACAATTCCGACCCACAGGCTGCGGTCAAGGCCGGATCAGTTTCTTGCTTCGTCCCATCTTCTTGATCATTTTCCTCTATTTGTTGCCTCTTCCCAGATCAGACCATAGTCCGATGGTTTGGGAATCTTGTGTGGAGATGCAACCGTGGAATTTTTTTAAGATTTGCGAAGGCTTAGCTATTGTAAGAAGAGTTCGGAGAGTTTATTATTGATAATTGATCATCCACGATGGTCTTTGGCACCACCATAGTTCGTCTAACCCAAAATCTTACTTCTCTTTGTATTAGGCTCTGCAAGTACAAAAAGGAGGAATGTGAGACGAGAAGAGCTCAGAGAACGGTGGCAGAGGAAGTGTGCAGACTTGATAGAGTTGAAGACAACAGAGATCTCTCTGAGGTGGAACTGGAGGAAAGAGCTTGCTTCCAGAAAACAATCACTCTAGAATACAAAAAATGTGTGAAGGAATGGAAGCAAAGATTGAGATAGTCATGGATCGCAGAGGAAGACGCAAACACAGTTTTTTCATCATGTGGCTAGTGGAAGGAGACATCACAATCACATCCAGTGTATTGGTGTGGATGGCCGGCACGTTGAAATAGATAGTGATATGGGAGTTGCACTGACAGAATATTTCAAAGATTTTTCAGGGGGATTTGCATGTCGTCAGTGGAAATGGTCAGGTCTTGGGGCTCAGTCCATATTCGAACAACATGAATGACACCGTATTCAGAGTGTCACCTTGGAGGAGCTCAAAGCGGTGGTCTGAACTTGAATGTTGATGGGGCACCTTGCCCTAATGGCTACCTTGTATCATTCTTCCGTGAGTTTTGGTCACTAGTGGGCAGAGAGGTTTTAGAGGTTGCGGAGTAATTTACAGCTGGCAGCAGCGTGTGAACAGGGCCTTGCTCTTCCTCCTGCCAAAGGTCTTTAAAAGGGTTGAAGATTTCAATCCAATCACGTTATGCAATGCAATTTATTTGATAATGCAAAGGTCTTGGCAAACGAACTGATGAATACCCATTCATCACTTTTTATTCTTATATTTTAGCTACAAAAACCTTTGCAAATACATGTATATTCTTGTAAATACAAATAATTACCAAAGTACAAGCATTGTATAAAGTTTAATAATTAGCATGTTTTTGTGCAAAAATAAAAGAATAAAGAGACAAAAGAAAAAGAGGGAAATGTTTAGAATAAATATTGAGCGATCTAATCCCAAGGGAGGGCTCAGCATGGGCCTGACCGCATAAAAGCCAAAGTAGAGAGAGATAGGGAGCTCATATGTAAATATACATGTAAATATAATAAGAATATTTTCCTCCAAAAATAGAATAAAATGGGATTGTATATATTGGTATATATTTGTAAATATAAAATCCAAATAAAAATAGAAAAAATAAAAAGAAAATAAAAATATCCACTTGTGTCTATTCACCTTGTACATAGAACACTTATCTAAATAAATTAAAATCCCTAAAAATTTGTATATATTTTATGGTGTAAATAAATAAAATAAAAACCACAAAAACAAAAATCAAATAAAAAGAACAAAATTAAAAACCAAAAAGAACATTGTATATATACCATGTATATATATGTATATATCTAATTATTTACCCCTTGCATATAAATAATAAAAATAAAATAAAAATACCTTCTTATTCCTAATTTTATGCTATAAATAAATAAAATATAAAATGGGAATAAAAATGTACAAAAATAGCAAATTAAAAATCAAAAATTAAAAAGCTATATTGTATATATACCTATATATAGCACTATAGTGTAAATACCTTGTTTTTATTTCATAAAAATAATTAAAAATCACAAAAAACAGAAAAAATTAAAATAAATGTTTTTTATGTTTTGAGTTTTTAATAATTCGGCCATTTTCTATTTTTAAATCAATTTTTAAAATATTTCCACGTGGCCAGCCCTGATTGGTCCACGGGGTCGTTGACCCCCCGGTCAACTCCCCCCCCAGGACCACCGAGCCCCGGATCCGAGCCCGCGACCCGACTTCTCGAATTTTTCCACACTCGATCCGACGCCCATATCCGCAAACCCTGGGCTCGCCTTCTTCCTCGTGCATCCGAGAGCCTCGCCCGATCATCCGCGTGGGGATCCGCGCTTAGTGGAACCCTGCCCGTCATGTTCTTCTCGGACCTGCACTCGCATATAAGCCGAGCTCCGCCTCCCATTTCAATCATCTTTGGATCATTTCACGCCACCCCAGGACCTTCACAGCCACCGTGAGAGTGACAGCTCACGTCCGGCTGTGTCGCAGCGAGGAAGGAGTGGAGGACCATCGATCCGGCAGCTACGCACCGCCGTGCGCTGCCTGGAGGTGGTGCTCGAGCCTCGGACACCGACGGTCCTCGAGGCAAGGACCTGGAGCATCCCATGCTCCTCCACAGTCGACAGCATCCAGTAGGTAGACCTCTCTCTTTCTCTATTTCTCTAATTTTGCGTTTCGCCCAATTTCCCCCGTCCCCGTTCGTCGCCGATTCCGACCACCCTCGTCTTCGTTCCGACCATCGGAGTCACTCATCACGATCGCCTTTCCCCCGCGCACCTTCTCCGCCCACTCGTTCAACCCAACTCGCACAGGAGCTGGGATTGGGGCTCCTCCGCCGTCGCTTCGCCGGAGCCCCTTCATCCCGACGCGTCGACCACCCACACCACTGCTAACCGGGTCGAGGCACTTTGCCCTCGACCCAGGAGTGTGTTGCACAGCTTTGCAGGTCGCGAGGAGCCCATCTGAGGGCTTCGTCCATTCGAGCAGCCGCTCCTCCTCCGCCAGTGTCGCCGGAGTTCTCCAGAGCTCCTCGGCACCATCGGAGGGAACCATTCGACGCGGGAGGCCAAGGCGATTCTCCTCCTATCTTCAGCAGCCCGCGAAGAGGTCTTCAGCGCGTACACGAGCCCGGCGAACCTCGCCGGAGCCCAGTTCTTTGAGCATCCTCCGCAGCCGTTCGATCCTCCTCCAGCTCCAGATCAGATTCCAGACGTCCATTAGAGGAGCCACGCTAGTCGTTCGATCATCCGAGGAGGGATCAGATCCGTCTGATCGTCGAGGATTAGCCGCGCCGCTTCTCACCCGTCAGATCTTCCACGTGGCGAGGCCCCTACCGTTCGATCTGAGCCGAGGACCCCAGTGTGTAGCCGCGCCTCTTCTCTACCGTTGGATTTCCACGTGGCGAGCATCTAGCCCTCGACTTAATAAAGGGGTAAAGTTCTCTTAGGCCCCTCTAGTTTTCGCATTTATTATCTAGTCCTGTAAATATTTTTGAACCTTTATTTTCGTTAGGTAATTTGCATTGTGGACCTTGTCTTTTATCGTATTTGCATTTATACCCCTGTATGTAGTGGAACACGTGTTCGATACGTGCTTTTATGGGTTATTTGCATGAATGAACCTTATGTTCTAGGGTGTTTATGAATGAATTTATATTTTTGATATTTGCAAATATGCCCCTGTGTGTGGTTTAATTGTGCATGTGTGTTATATAGTAGGTAATTTACACTGAGGCCCCTGGACTTTTAGTACGTGTTACTAAATAGCCCGGGGACTTAAGTTTTCTTGCAAATAGGTCCCTGAGTGCCCAGGTCACGCGCCTCGCGCGTGGTTTCTTAGATAATTTGCACCGGACCCCCTGGAACTTGTTTAAATTGCATTTAGGTCCCTGTGTACTGTGCCCTTGTGTTTGAATTTAATAAAATAACAAATCGACTCCAAATTTGATGAAAATTGGACCCATGGCTCCTGCCATGGTGTAAAATTTTCTATAATTTTTGGAGACATCTTTGACACTTTTTGATATTTTTAACAATTCAAAAACACGCAATTTTCTTATTGTCTAGCTTTAAAAATCACAAAAAAAATATTAAATCACCTCTAAAAATTACAAAAAAAATAGATAGTGTGTGTTTTGTGTTGCTTGATTTTCTGACCAATTTTGGTCATTTTTACATTTATAAAACTTATAAAAATTACAAAACCCCATAAAACCCATAAAAATTCTAATAAATAATTGAAAAATCAAAAATTAATAATTCTGGTGCCTAAATTTTCCTTGTATTTTCTTCTTTACAGGAAAATTACCTTCAGACCTTGATAGGGCCATTTTGCATTTTAAATTGGCCCTCCAAGTCTGACTGGACAGTACCCTTCTTTTCTTGCCTTGTTTGATTTTTATAAAATTCAATAAAAATCAAAAAATTACCAAAAATTAACAAAAAACAGTAAAAAAATATAAAAAACATAAAAACATTTTTGTTTGAATTTTTGGATGCTTTTGAATAGATAAGTAATTGTTTGTAGTTGCTTGATTCATTGCTTTTCTATTTTCTTAATTATATTAAAAATCCAAAAAAAATATAAAAAGACCAAAAATCCACCAAAAATACCTTTCTTTTATTTTATTTCATTTCTGGACTACTTCGTAGGCCGCAAGGCCATCACGTGCTCCCTGAGTCCGACCCTGGTCGCTATACCAGGCTAATCTAATAGCGAGGACCGCTATTATATTTCATTAATTTTTACTCTATTTTGGTGGTCTGCATTTATTTTTCTTGATTGACTGAACTGTCTCCGAGATCCGGGTCGCAACGACCCTTGATCTATTTTTATTCACCCGTGTCTTGGTGATTTTTCGGTCATCACGAACTGAATGTGGTTATGGACTGCATCATTTTGTCTCTTCACTTTGTGTTCATACCTGGAAGACAAATTGGTGGTAGCCTTTCTTTGGCTACAGAGATCATTGAGGATTGGAAAAGAAGGCAAGTTAATGGACTACTTTCAAAGGAAAACTTCACAAAAGCGTATGAGACAATTGGCTGGTGATTCCTTTGGGCAGCGTTGGCGAGAAGAGGCTTCCCCCATATCTGGATTTCTTGGATGAAGAGATGTGTCACTACGGGGTTTTACTCAATTCTGGTTAATGGTCATCCTGAAGGGGGTTTCCAACCTCAGAGAGGAGTGAGGCATTGGGATGTCCCATATCTGGATTTTTTGGATGAAGAGATGTGTCACTACGGGGTTTTACTCAATTCTGGTCAATGGTCATCCTGAAGGGGGTTTCCAACCTCAGAGAGGAGTGAGGCAGGGATGTCTCACAGTGTCTATATTTTTTATCATTGATGAAGATTTTCTTACAAGTATGCAACATGTCATGATCGAGGGACTAACGTCGGACTTCACATGCGGTGATATCTCTATTCCTTTTGCTCGAATACGTTGACGACAAGATTATATTTATTGTAGGATGTTGTATTGAGGCGAAAGGCGCTAACTTACGAGATTTTGGGGAGCTTTCAGGTTTGAATCTCAATCGCAAGAAGTCTACGATTGTCCACTTTGGCATGACAGACGATGAGGCTTTAGCCTATGTTGAGGGATTGGGGATAGGACGTGGTTCTATTCTGATAAGATATCTTGGTCTACTCTTGACATGTAGCAAGCTTAAATAAGATGACTAGCTACCTATTATACAACAAAACCTTTTTCCACAATTAAGTAGGGTCGGCTACGTAGATTCTTTGCATCCATTCAGATCATGGCCTCAAATTTCAGCGAAATTCGGTCGAATTTCTGTCGAATATCGATATCCAGTCGAAATCGAAATTCGACTGAAATGACCGAAATATGGGGGTCCTAGTACAAAAAATGGCCGAAATGATCGAAATTCCGATCGAAATTCCACCGAAATTCTGTTTTGGTCGATACCAAAATGATAACGAAACCGACATCTAGGGCCTCGATTCAGATCTATCTTGGGTCAATCTCGGGCTTATATCCAAAAACAAAGATCTATTTATATAGTCTCACTCCAACACTTCTTGGGTCGTCCCCGCTCTCTCTTAGCTGGCACAACATCTCGAAACTCGCATCTCCTAACAGGTGCATCAGCAGACCTCCTTTGCAAATGACCAAATCACCTTAAATGTTTTCTAGCATCTTATCCTCGATCGAAGCTACACCAATTTTTCTTCTGATTGCATCATTTTGAATCTGATCTTTATGTGTGTGTTCACACATCCACCTTAGCATTTTCATTTCTGTTATTGTCTTCTCCATACATGTCTATGATTCACAGGCCAACATTCAGATCCATAGAGCATAGCAGGTCTTATGGCTGCTTTGTAGAATTTTCCTTTGATTTAAAAGAAATTTTCTTATCACAGAGAACAGCAAAGGCTCCTCTCCAATTTGGCCAGCGTGCATTTATTCTATTAGTAACATCTCCATCAATCTCCCCATCATATAGCAAAATAGATCTCAGAAATCTAAAAGAATCCTCTTCCGAATGTTGTCGTCATCAATCTTCACCTCGGTTCCTTCATCATTTCTTCCAACAAAAGTATACTCCATATATTCAGTTAGCCCTACCTATATGAAATCCTTTAATCTCCAATGCATGTCTCTAGACCTCGATCTTCTCTTTTACTCCATTTCCAATCTCATCAATCAACACAATATCATCTATAAATAACACACATTAAGGTATCTCATCTTGAATGTAACTTGTCAACTCGTCCATAATCAAAGTAAAAAGAAATGGACTCAAAGTTGAACATTGATGTAAATAAATGTTGATGTCAAAATAATCAGTCTTCTCAGACTGAATCCTTACACAAGATAAAGCCCTATCACATGTATCCTTTATGAGGATGATGTATAGGACAGGTACTTGTTTGTTTGCCAAAACTCATCACAATATCTCATATGGGACATAATCATAAGCCTTCTCCAAATCAATAAAAATCGCATGGAGGTTCTTCCTTTCATCTCTAAAAATCCACATTGTTCTCCTCAGCAAATGGATGGCATCAATAAATGAGCGACATGGCATGAATCCGAATTGTTTTTCTTTTACTTTGGAAACTTGACTTAACCTTTTTTATCACACATTCCCAATTTTTCATAGTGTGACTCATCAGTTTGATACCTCTGTAATTTGAATAATTTTGAATGCCACATTTGTTCTTATAAAATAGCACCATGATACTTCTCCAATCTTCAAGAATTTTCTTGCGTCACTAAATAACATTGAATAAATTTGTAAGCCAAGTCAAAATACGCTCACCTAAAACTCTCCATATTTCTATAGAAAAGTCATCTGGTCCTACACCTTTTCCAGGTCTCATAACCTTCAAAGCCTCCTCTACTTCCTTTTTGTGTATTCGTCTATATCTTGCAGGATTCAAGTAACTTGCATTACTAGATAGATCACCCAAAGTGATTTCTTTATTTCCTTCCCCAATGAAAAGCTTATAAAAATACTGCTTCCATCTAGTCTCTATATCCTTCTGAGTAACAAACATGTAACCTTCCCCATACTTAATGCATCTCACTTGAGAAAGGTCTTTGATTTTTCTCTCTTACTTTGGCCAACCTAAATATATCTTTCTGAGCTTCTTTCGTACTCTTCAACTCCACCACCAAGCCTCCTTTTGGCCTGGAGCTCCTCCCTTTGACTCACCTAGCATCTCTTTGGCTACCCTTCGGATACAAGATGCTACTGCCTCCCACATCTCGTTTGCTTTACAGTCCCAAGATAAGTCTTCGAAAACCTTCTCTCTAAAGATTGATTGGTCCTACCATCCAGTTCTAATGATCTTGGAAACCCTCATTTTTTTTACGAACTCTTTTATTTGCACATACATGATTAACAAGCAATGTTGGGTTGTCAAACTCTCTCCCGGGATTACTTTGTAGTCTTTGCAACACAACCAGTCTCTTTTCCTCAACACAAACTAATCTATTTGTGTTCTAGTCGAGCCAATCTTATAAGTATTTAAATGCTCCTCCCTCTTCTTTAAGAGAGTGTATGCTGTGAAAAGATCATAAGCCGTTACAAAATCCAGAATGATTTTTCCCTCTTCATTTCTATCCCCAAAGACATGGCCTCTATGAATACTAGCATACCCTGAAGCATCCTTTCCTACATGTCCATTAAGATCTTCCACTCAAGAAAATCATCTTTCTTTGTGGGATTCCTTGCAAAATCTTAACCATATCTTCTCAAAAACAAGTTTAATCCTTTCATCTAAACCAATTTGCAGTACATAAACTAAGATGATATTCAGAATTCTTCTTCAAGCAACAATTTTAACAAAATAATCCAATCCTCGAATCTTTGCATCTCGACCACGCCAACATTGTTGTTACCCTTATCTTTACTGAATACCAAAGTTTAAAACATTTCTTCTCGATCTCTCTTGCTTTCTCTCAAACTCATTTTGTCTCTTGGAGACACAGTATATGAATCTTTTTTCTTTCTATCATATCTACGATCTCCATCGATTTGCTAGTCAAAGTGCCAATATTCCAACTACATATCTGCAACTTCCTTTGCAATCTCTTTTTGATTAACATCTTTACCCGCATGTGTCCATCATGCGAGAATCCTTGCAAATTTTGAACTTTATCCGGGCGATGATGCAGCAAAGCTAGCTTATTTACTCGCATGCGTTCCTCATGCAAGAATCCTTGCAAATTTTGAACTACATTCGAGCAGCGATGTAGCGACCCTTGCCAATTTTTCATTGCATTCAGGCAATGCAATGTGCTGCAAGTAGGGAATGCCCCAACAAAATCTAGATGGTTTCTTAAATCCATGTTGAAAAGATCTGACTGTCTTGAGGCAATTTTTTAAATAGTATTTAAAAAAATACTATTTAGGAAATGTCCCAGACTGTTTTACGTTGGCTATCGGCTACCTAACGCAACCCTCTTCAGTTTACTCGGGCTTGAGACCAACCATGGTTGAGAAGATGGAGAAAAGGTTAGCTGGACAAAAGGCAGCAATACTATCTAGAGGAGGTAGAGTGGTGCTTCTGAAGGTTGTCCTTGTAGCGATCCATGTGTTCTTCATGTCCTCGCCTCTTCTTCCGGTTAGGATCCGTGAAAACTTGAGATGAACAAGCACAGAATCTTCTGGAGCAACTCAAGTCAGAACAGCTCTGGGGTCCATTTGGATAGTTGGGGCACAATCACTCTTCCTAAAGGAGAGGGGATTTTGGTGTACAAGTCTCGAGACAATGAAGAGGACGTTGTTGCTAAAGTGGGTTGCTAGAATTTGCGGGAGAGGTGAAGACTTATATTGCAAGCTAATTCATCAGATCTATGTAATTAGAGCCAAGGGTGTCTTGCATTTTCAACTGTAATATTCTTCGACATTATGGAAGGGCATCACCACTCTTATTCCATAGTTACATGTCCTCTTCTGACTTGTCCTAGGAGATGGCCGATCTTTCGCCTTTTGGACTGATGACTGGACTAATGGTGGTCCATTGGCAACTCATTTTCCACACCTTTTCGCCTTAGCTGCTAATCGAGATGCCACAGTGGTTGAATGTTGGTATAATGGGAACTGGATGTTGCCCTTTATTACGGACTTCTCAGAATAGCTTTTGGAGGAATTTTTTAGCCTCACGTATTCCCACACTCACTTTCCTGGACCTGAGGGTGGAAGAGATCATTGGATGTGGAAAACATGAGATTTTACTCCAAAGCGTGCCTCCTATAAGGTACCGAATAACCCACCTCCACCCCTCCCTGAAACTTTAGCATGTGATTGACATTTTTTATGGAGCCTCAAGGTCCACGGTCCTATTGGTGTTTTCCTTTGGCTTATGCGTAGAGGACGAATATTGACCAGGGACCGTCGCTTCAGGCTCTTCCTTGGAACATCTCAGATTTGACTTCTATGCAATGAAGACGTGGAGACGAATGATCATATGTTTTTCACATGTGAGAAGATGGCGAGAGTTTGGCATGAATCAGGCCTTACCTGGCCAAGCTTACAAAAACTTCGGCTTTTCTAGGATTCTCTACTTGTAAACAAGCATCGTCCTAGTGAGAAGCTGCTCTTTCCACTAACGATAATATCGACTATTTGGTTGGCCAGAAATGGAGTTATCTTTTCGTCGGAATGTTACTACGTAGAAAATGTAATCTCATATGCCAAAACTCCCTTCGAGTCTAGCCTTGTAAGTTCTCTTTCTTCATAATTTAATACAATCGGAGCGGACACCTTAGCATGTCTCCCCCCCCCCCTTTTCGACTTCAAAAAAAAGAAAGTTAACATAAAAGGTGAATTCGTGGTCTTGGCATTGTTGCTGGGAGTGTAAGAGTTGATGCTAAAAGTAAGGGAAAAGGAATTGAATCATTCCATTACCTTATGCAATGAATAAGGATAAAACGTAAAAGACATTACATTGGATGTTCCAGAATATAAGGAAAGGATTTTCCAAAAATGTTTGTTGGGAAGGACACTCCAACAAATGTGTCAAGGAGACCTTTCTTGAAGCATGCTATTAACAAGATTGGTGTACCGAAAACTAGTGTAAAATTTCCAATTTCCTACAAGAAAACGACCTGATCTCTTCTGTAAGGAGAAAATAATGAATTGTATATTCATGAGGCTCTAGGGTTCTCTTATATAGAGGAGAAACATGTTGGGAAAATTACATAAAAAAGAAGGAAAGAATAGAGAATTCATAAAAGAAACAAAAGATAACTAGTATATCAACACTCCCCCGCAAGTTGGTGTGTAGATACTGATCATGCTCAGCTTGGAACAACAACTCTTGAAAGTCCATGTAGCTAAGGCCTTGGTGAGCATGTTTGTTATCTGATCTCCTGAGCTAGCATAAGTGATGGAGATAATGCCATTCTGAATCAGGCCTCGAGGGTAGTGACAGTCTACCTCGATATGCTAGGCCCTCTCACAAAAGGTTGGAGGTGCATGGGAAGAGGTACTTCAACAGTTAGGTCAGTAAGAACATATCCGACCCGCATCATCTCTATACTAGTTGTGCCATGGCTTTGTACTATGATTTGCACTGGATTTGGCGATCATTGCATGCTTCTTGCTCTTCCATAACACGAAGGAACTCCCTTATGAACACTGCAAAGCCATATGTAGACATCTTGGCCTTTGGACACCCCGCATAATCTGTATATGCACAAGATGTAATGGAAACAGATATGCATCAGCCAAATAGAAGACCAATGACAAATGAGGTCTTCAGATACCTTAGAATCATATGTATTGCATTCATATGTGCTTATCTAGGATGATCCATGAACTGGGTCACTTTGTTTACTACAAAGGATATATATATATATATATTTATGGCCCAGTATTGTTACATATAAGAGCTTTCCAACGAGCTCCATGTACCTCCACTTGCCTACGTCCTCACTGTCATCATCATACAGCTTCATGCTCGGATTCATGGGAGTAGTGCAGGCCTGAAATTTGTCACGCATGTCTCCTAGAGAAGATCTATAATGTACTTCCTCTAGGTCATGACCTCGATGGTTCCAGGCAAAGTCCAGTCCAAAAAATTAACGTAGACTGCCAAGGCACTTCGTTACAAATTGCTGACCTAGGAAATTCTTAGCAGCATGGATGCCATGCCCATCATTCCATGTAACAATGATGTTATCAACATAAACCAGTGTGACAATTGTACCTCTCTGAGACCTCTGAACAAACAGTGAATGATCGACAGTTGATCTCACGAACCCCTTCTGCTCTATCAGATCTAAGAGCTTCTAGAATCATACTCTTGGACTCTGCTTAAGGACATAGATCACCTTGTAAAGCCTGTAAACCTTCTGATACTTGCCTTAGCAGTGAACCCAGATAGTTGTTGCCTGTAGACCTCTTGTAGGTCACCATAAAAAATGTATTCTTCACATCAAGCTGATATAGGGGTCAGTCTTGTGTTACTACAAGAGAAAAAAGAATACACAGAGTTGAATGCCGAGCAACTGATGAGAAAATATCTTGATAATCCACCTCATATGTTTGGGTGAACCTACGAGCCACAAGTCTTGCCTTGTATCAATCCACATTGCCATATGTTTGATGCTCCACTGTAAACACCAACTTGCATCCAACAACCTATGCTCGAGTAGGAACTATAACAATGCTCCATGTGCAACGCGACTGCAGCGCGGCCATTTCATCTGTCGTGGCAAGATGCCACTGACTATCATGTATTTCCTCCTGATATGTCTGCAGTATCTCCACGGCTGACAATCCTCAACAAATCACTTGAAGCCCTATGAGAATCGGCCAAAGGAAACATGGGCTGCAAGAGGATATGTGACACAAGTACATCTCAACTTCTGCGGAGCAATAAACACATCTATATCACCTATTTTCTGAACCTGTAAACTACCCTTCTAAGAGGGCACATGCTCATCTTATAAGGAATCATGCTACATAGACAAATCACTAGTGTCATCAGTAGAAACAATGTGTTCATTACATACACGTGGCATGCTAGATGAAGGGGAAAACCCATGAGCAGGAGGGATGTGTGAGGTCGGCGAACAAAGATTCATGGCAAAAACTGAGCCAAGGTACAGGCGGTGGTCCAGGGGAAGTTACAGGAGCAGGTGTAAGAACTGGAAGTAGTAGTGGCGGTGGTAGGAGGCATGTATACCCCCTCACTTAAGTCGGTTGGAGCCAACCTGACACTTCTAGGAGAGAAGGTGACATCAACACTGGCAAAGTATTTCCGTCGAAGTGGATCAAAACAACAGTACCCCTTCCAGGTACGAGAGTAGCCTACGTAGACACACTTGACAGCTCAAGGGGAGAGCTTGTCACAACCAGGTGCCATATAGTGAACAAAGGCAACAAATCCAAACACTTAAGGCATAATGGAGGACATGTCCTCATGAAATGCAATCGAGAAAGGAACTCCGTCTCTAAAAAGAATATGGCATGCAGTTCACCAAGTAGCAAGCAGTGAAGATCCTATCACCCAAAAAGATTGAGCACGAGTTTGGACCAAAAGGGTCCATGTCGCATCAAGTAAATGACGTTGTTTACGTTCGGCAAAACTGTTCTGCTGGAATTTGTAAACATATGAGGTCTAGTATACTATTCCAAGAGACCTGAAGAACTCGAATAAATGTAATGTGCAGAACTCTAAAGCATTGTTAGATCATTAAAAACTCTGCTGGGATTCGTAAACATATGAGGTCTAGTATACTATTCCAAGAGACCTGAAGAACTCGAATAAATGTAATGTGCAGAACTCTAAAGCATTGTTAGAGCATTAAAAACTTAACAGTAGCAGAGAAGATATTCTTCATTTCATTAATAAATGATTTAATGGCAGTCTGGCTTCAGTCTTGTATTAAATAGAAAGACCTAAGAAAGTCTAGAGTAGTCGTCCACAACAACGAGATAAAAATGGTGTCTCCGGTGATAAGGAACACTACTGGGACCTCAATTATACAAGTGAATAAGCTCAAATAACTGAGTATTGCTACAACTCTGTCAACCAAGGAAAGAAGAGTAGTGATGCTTCCCAAAATGGCAAGCCTCGCACTGGAAGGAAGATCGCGTGAAAATATGTAGGACATGACATAACCTCTGCATATGAAGGTGGTCAAATTGAAGATGTCACAAGTATGGTGAGACTGGTCCAGTGGGAATAGTACAGGCACCAGCATGAGGATGTTGGATCAGCCTGCAGAACCCCTGTTGCTCACGGCCGCATCCAGTTATCTTGCCCCTGAGTATGTCATGAAACACAAGAGAATAGGGGTCAAAATGGCATAGCGATGCAAATCCTTCTTAATATGAATAATAAAAATCAAGTTCATCTGAAAGTCTTGTGCATATAAAACATTATACAGACGCATGGATGGCGTCATATACACCTCCCCCTATCTTGTGATGGGTAAGTAACCCATATTAGTAATGACGACCCATCTACCAGGGGTATAGATCTGTAAGAACGGAACTATGCTCTGTTTCCATACAAATGGTGAGAGTCCCAGAGAGTTAAATACATGCATACACATAATCTTGCTTCAACGAAGCATTGTCCCCAGTCTTATCTGTCGGCACAGGCTCTGTCAGAATGTATTCTTTGTTATTGCACCGCATAAGGGTTAAAAACTGCATTGCCACAACTCGTAGTTGGTCCCATCCATCTTCACGATTGGAGCCAAGCCCTTTAAGGCACCGTACGAAGAGAAGATATCATCCATGTTTTCTGACATGATGATAAAGAACGTTGAAACAGAACTTAACTGGGTAAGTAGACCGATCCGCACGAGTCTAGATGATTATATAGAGGATTGGTTGTATGTATAAACACATACAACCATCCTCGTCAATCCTCGATCCTCGTTATGACCGAAAAGGTTATTTATAAGTCTAAAATTACCTTTTTGGTCAAAATCAAATCGTTTCAGAGTGTAATTTAGCAATCGAGAGGAGAGAAAATGACCACGGGCGTTGTTAGCAGCATTGAGGAATGTCGTGAAGGTGCGCAAAGGCTTGTGGCAGCGTGAATAACCGTGTGTGGATGAGCTGTGGCGAGCAGTAGCAAGTGTAAAAGCGTGTTGCGAAGGCACGGAGGTGCAAGAGGCACGCTGCAGCATTGGACTGTATTCGATGGAAAGGCGACGATGATGGGTTGGCTTCGATGGAAAGGTGGTGGCACGTGGGGCAGCCACATGGAGGAGCAGTGGCGATGCACTATGCATGAGACGACGACTCTAGGGCACGGGTGGGGTACGAGAAATCCAATGTAGGATCATCGCTTTGATACCATATTAGGATAAACATGTTGGGCAACTTACACAAAGAAGACGGAAAGAATAGAGAATACATAAAAGAAACAAAAGATAACTAATATCTCAACATCTTTATATAGCAGAAGATATTAGGGAATACATAGGACAACTCTGTCATTAATAAGGAAACGCTAAGGTGATACTACAAGGCATGGGATCACAAGATTTTCAACCAAATTGAAACACCACCTATAATGCAACACAAAATTGGCTTGAAAGCAATGTATTATTGAAGGGATTGGATTGAGTTCACCTAGATCTACACTAATCAAAGGAGAAAAGAAGGAAAAAATAACATGACTTTTTGGAATCGTATTAATCATGGAATAAAGATCATGGAACAACTTGTTTCGGGTTCGAGAAGTAGACGATGATTTGTGTTAGTGTATCTAATAGATGGGTAATTAGATTTCTTCAATGTCCAATTACCAAGCTCACATTTTTAGTCCCAAGTCCTCTCTAAGTAGGACTCAGATCTATATGTGGAGATGTATAAGAAGCCACACACCCCTTGTAACCTTAGAGATATTACAATACAATATCTGGCTCTAAAGTCCTTACATGGTTCTATCTCGCTCCTTACCGAGTAGGATTCCACGTAAATCATGGTGTTCTTAAGCGCTCTTATTCTTTCATTTATGGTATTATTTTGATTATGATTCTGCATTATTTATTATCAACGTGGTATATGAACGGGTTTGAATTTGGGTTTTTTATTCTTGAAATATTTATCATGTTCATGTTCGATAGTTTGTTCAAGTTTGAGAAAATTCTAGGGTTCCTAATGGAACCCTAATTTCACACAGCAACGCCACCCATCAACACTTGCATATGGTGGCCCCAGATTTCCAAATCCACCATGCACCTTTAAGAAGCACTAGGTTGCACCGAACAAAGCGACGCTCCCAGGCAGTGTTCCTCCACGTGCACACCTCTCCAATCGAGCCGTGGAAGTTCATGATTTGGTCAGTTGCACTTCCTCTTACGCACGAGCATCCACGTGTATGCGCCTCCATCTCACGTCCAAGCACCTCTTCCCAGTTCTTGCAACAATGGTGGTGGCTATCTCCAGGCGAAGCCCCCCATGGCATTCCTACTACACCTAGTGCCTCTCTCTAAGCGAGCGGTGATAACTCGAAGCCCTATTTTACAAAAGAAAAAAAAAGAACGGGGGCGGAAGATCTCAAGTGTGTGTGATGTCCTCACTCAAGCGGGTTTCCTTGTCAATGGTGAAAGTTATGCCCTAAGTTCTCTAGGCACGCAACTACTCACATATTAGCAAGTTTTCCCCTCGTGCTGATAGCAGCTTCCCCCTCCAAGAGACGCATCCCTTCGCACCATACCTCCTACTTGCACGAGGCTTCCCTCGGTTGATGACAGTAGTGCACGATCCTCGTAGCAAACGTGTGGCGATGGGTTCCCTTTGAGAACCCTAGACGGGTTTTCGAGGAGAAAGAGGGGAATCAATCCTCTTCCTAAATATGGTTCCCATATCACCTTCTCTGTTATTTCATTCTTTGGCCCAATGGGTCGCAGTTCTATATTGAGAAAAAAAGAAAGGGGTGAGATGTACTGGGCCAGTTGGGCAATATTCAAAAAAAAAAGAAGACAAGGCAGCGGCATGAAGGAAAAACTGCCATTTGAAGAAAAGAAAAGTAAAAAAAAGGTATGGCTTAAAAAAGGAAACGGCTTAAAAAATAAAAATAAAGATGACGGAAAAAAAGAGATGCATGTTCTATGTTGTTTCTCCTGACTTGATCATTCATGTTTGTATAATGACAAATAGGGGAGAACGGGTGAGTAAGTGTTCAACATATTCTTCAAGTCGAGAGGCATCTAGGGGTGGAGCCGGTAATTACAACAAGGAGGGGCCAATAGATAGTTTATATATGAATCAGCGAAATTGTATTCATTTTCTCGCTTCCAAAATCTAAGGTCAAGATAAATCATTTTACATATATTCATTTAATTTTTTATTCATAAATGAAATTTTGAGTTTCAATTGATTTCATGCGATTATTTTTTCACTTTTGTCAATGTATTATTAGATAATAAATCATTTATCTAAATTTTCCTTCTTATTATCCGATAACTTCGATTATTATGGATTTTGTCAACGCTTTTTTATAATATAATGGCTCCTTCATTCCCAATTTTCTCTATCATATTGTGCAATGCTCCACCTGGTTTGAATTTCTTTATATTTTTTTGTTCAAACAATATAAAAAAGATTATATTCTTCAATAAAATAAATCATTTAAAGAACAAGGTGATAACATTAAAATTGTATTATAGCATAATATTATTTTTTAAAAAATGTGAAATTTGAATTCTAAAATCATTGTTTACGCCAACAAATATCTATAATGATATATATTTTAGAATCCGTTGCTATGTTGCCCGTTGTTAAATATATAAAAATGAGTAGTATCCATGGCAAAGTCACATTTTATACTTGAAAATTGCAATGAATGATATATTCATTCTATATTACAAACAACTACTGATATATCAAAAAATATCCATTTTCCAAATAAAAATTGTACTAATCATTAAAATTTTTAACAATGATTTGTAGAAAGTTTAACGATTAAATAATGGATAATCAACGTTACTGGAATCGTCATGAGGGATTCTTCAACAAATATGCAATTCATCTTGAATTTTAAGCACAAACAACAATCTTATAGGAGTCATTAGGAAGAAATCCCAAAAAGAAAGCACACCATCTATAGTGGATTCTTACTTTGTGGTTAGAAATATATATACTTTCTAGTATACAAGAGAAATAAATACAGTGGTAATCCAGGCATAGCATATATATTTCACCAACGTCACCTATTTAGCAAACTCACTAATCAAGTCTGTACTTGATAATGTAAATTGCAATGTAGTGAATGGAAAGGGGGATCTCAATGTCTCCCGCTCTGTCCCTTAAAATAGATACATGTGACAAATTCTTATTGATAGAAATCTCAAAAAAAAATCCTTAAATGTAGCATTAAAAAGCAGAAAAAGGATATTGATTTTATGTGCACACATATCTATAAGCATGATAAAATTATCGGCTATCAAATTATTCGTCTTAACAAGTTGAGTAAACTATGCCACATCCCTCCTCCCACAACCTTAATTATATCATTGATCTCTCTCATTTCCACTCTTTCACATCACAAACCGCATCTTGTCATTTTCTGGTCTTCTTTTCACTCATGGTCTCCTTTAAGAAAGATCTTAGCACAAAAGTCGTCCAATCTTCAAGCTTACTTTAGCCATCGGCTCTCCCTAGAGGTGAATAACGACTAACAAGTACCATAAATTGCCAGAGGTTTACAGTAGACATGTGTTAATCTATATCAATTTCGACATTGTACATTAGCACGAATGTTTTTCCGATAATTCCAAGCCACATGACAGAAAAAACAATCTGATTTGTCAAAAAAGTAAATTGACAAAACATTGCTAAACACCATGAAAACCAGGGCCCATTTTTGCCCGATAAACTATCTTCAAGCAACAGTGTGTATGATATAATAAAAATTCACACATAACCAATAGTAACATACCTTAGCTATTTTGACAAGTTGATCGTAGTTATCATGACCATAAAAAAATGGTTCTTTACGAAATATCTGACAAATACGAGTTTAAGTTAGAAATTTCATGCCCGGAAAGCTGATACGATTAGCATTATGCTCAACAATCACAATCAAAGTTACCATTCCAGCAAACATACAACCAAGGCTCCACATATCCAACGAATAATCATAATCTTGCAAGTCCACAAGAAGCTCTGGCCCTTTGAAATATCTGATGATAATAATAAGGCCAACACCCATCAAGAAAATGACAGAATGAAGCCAGCTTTCACAGTGGGCTCGACCAAGATAGAAAATATGATTAAAAGAATAATTTTGTTAAATAATCCTAGAAATGGTAAAGGATGCAAAGGCAAATAAAAAGTTGACGGTTTAACTACAAAATCTAATTCGGAGTATAGTACAACAACAAAATCTTTTCCCACAATTAAGTAGGGTCGGCTAATTCGGAGTATAGTACTGATAAATATGGCACAGATTATTCCAACTATATCTCTTTGATGTTCATATGTTCTTTCAAGTGCACTCAGTTTATCTTTCGCAAAACTGTCATTACTTTTCACTTAATAGAATAATTGTGCTTCAAACTCGATTTTTTTAATTCAAATGACATTTTCGCCAAAAATTGATTGCATATCAACTGCAAGCAAAGCTGATGAAACAAACATGACTAGAATTTGGTCATTTATGGCAAATACAAAGCCAAGATGATAAACAATCTAATCCAAATTTCTTAAACCCCGCATATGTCCATATAATTGAAGCAATAGATGGTCAAGTTAAAATACAAATGCATGAAGATTTAACATCGATATAGGATAGCATTCTTGTTTGAAAAGAAGAGAGGGTGTTCCTAGACCATGATGACTTTAGCCTGAGATTTCATGGCATTGACCTATATGAGGATAATGAAAAAAAATTATAACAAATGGAGGAATGCATTTAAAAAAACATGCTTCTCAACATATTTATAATGGATATAGAAATGCCAGAGGACATTATCCATTAGTATTCAGCAGTAATTCATGTTCTCATATTCAAAAAACCACCAAGGTGATTCCCCAAAGCCAACCACCTACTTTAAAAATAACCAAAATCACCAAAAACTCCATTGACTTTCTTTACCCATAAGCAAAAACCCTGAAATGTATTCCAGAGTACCTTAAGGAGTGATCCAAAAATTGTCTACTTTTAGAGATATGGTATAGTGCTTTAGTAGTATCCCACACGGTATGGATATGGTTCTGTAGCCACCGGTTAATGACACAATTCACCCATTTACCCACTCTCAGAAGTTGGACCCCATATACCTCATCGTTCTACGGTAGCAAACATGGAATGGAAAAACATGTCCCCACCCCTTGGGCACCTCAGGCAAGAATCATGAGCCATGAGCCAAAAACATGTCGCATTCTAGAAGCGGCAAGGCGATGAGATGAGCTGAAAGTGACGCCTCAATAATGAGCGAAGGGTCATGTGAGAGTACATGGCCCTTTAAGTTTGTGACATCTGTGATCGTGAGACCTCAATAATGAGCGAAGGGTCGTGTGAGAGTACATGGCCCTTTAAGTTTGTGACATCTGTGATCGTGAGACCTCAATGATCTTGTTGCTTGACATCCCTGGCTGCTGCTAGCCATCACTTGCTGCTGCTTGTCACTGCCAGATGCTGCTGACAGTTGCATGGCGCCTGATGCTGCTGACTGCCATTCATTCTGCTGCTCGCCACAGCTTAAGTAAATTCAGAATTCACGTATTATTTGCATTTCAAATTTATTGATTTGTATATTAATATATTGTATATTTGCTTTATGTGGAGAAAGATATATGGAGTGCACTTTTAATGGAAGCAATGGTGAAGGAATCGAGGGAGGATTGGTGAAGATAACATTCAGAAGAGATATTCTTTTAGATACTTGGGATCTATTTTGCAACATGATGGGGAAATTGATGGAGATGTTACTAATAGAATAAATGCAGGTTGGCTAAAGTGGAGAGGATCATCTACTGTTCTCTGTGATAAGAAAATTCCTTTAAAAAACAAATTAATGTTTTACAAAACATCCGTGAGACTTGTTATACTCTATGGATCTGAATGTTGGCCTGTGAACCATAGACATATGCAGAGAATGACATTAGCAGGAATGAAAATGCTAAGGTGGAAGTGTGAACGCACACGTAAAGATCGGACTCGGAATGATGCAGTTAGAAGAAAAGTTGGTGTAGCCCCGATCGAGGATAAGATGCGAGAAAGTCGCTTAAGATGGTTTGGCCATTTGCAAATGAGGTCAGCCAATGCACCGGTGAACAGATGCGAGTTTTAGAATGTTGAGCCAACTAAGAGAGGCCGAGGAAGGTCCAAGAAGTGTTGGAATGAGACTATATGAAGTAATCCTAGTTAGATCTAAGCCCAAGAAAAATCCAAGATAGATCTGAACGGAGGCAAGAATCCATGTAGCTGACCCAGCTTTATGTGGGAAAAGGCTTTGTTGTTATTGGTGTCTCTTGTGGGATTTTTGCATCTTATACTATAATTTTTTTCTACATAAAAAGTCATGTATGATTCTATAAAACCAAACTATGAACATTTTTTTCGTTGTGATAAGATAAAATATTGAATAATTTGATTATTAAATTGCATATTCTAGGTTAAGGAAATGACCAATTTCAATATATATGCTTAATATTATTCACATATTTTATGGCTACAAATCTTGTATGGTTGTGTAAATTGTATTTGTGTTTAATATGTACATTACCCATTGATGTGATTCATGTGAATTGTTCTGTGTACAGTCAATGAATATTTTTTATAATCATATTTGTGATCATCATGTTCATATACATACGCAAGTCCTAACGATGCAGTGGCTGGTGCATTGTATAATGTTTAGTATTAGTATTATGTCCCCTGCTTTATCAGTGTTAGACAATTAACATGCGGAAGCGAATATGAGAAATAGAGTAAACATCATTGAGAACACGGGATTTAACGTGGAACATACTCCCTAAGGAGCAGGATGGGACCACGGGGGTGTTCAAAGGGTTGATTTGTGCATTGCACTTTCCACTGGATGCATGGTGTGTATGCCTTCTTATATAGCCCTCACAGAGTCTCCACATCCCACAATTGGGAGATGTGGGACTAAACCACTGGATGTGGTAAATGGATCATGGACGGATACATTTACTCATCTACTCAAGTGACACATATAAACAAATACTCCAACACTCTATCTCAAGCTGGAGCATGCAATGCTCAGCTTGGATAAACAGAAGGAAATCTCAACTCACAATACAAGACACTACAGACAATATCAACTCAACATGCACAACTGTCGGTTGCTGTAGAGGATGTTGCTTCTCATGCCGTGCAGGTGAGGAGGACCAAACAGGCTGGAGTATGAGTCAAACTAAGTGTGCTCTGTACTGCGCCAGTCAGAGCCACTGAAACTGGATGAGTCTCCACCTGGAGAACTCTAGCCCACCATAACATGTGAACAATTGCTCCATCTCTGAAAGGGCCGAACCGGAAAAGTCGTCGATACATCCTCGTCGGAGTCCACGGTCGTTAGAGAATGGAGTCTGAAGAAATCTCTTCGTCGTAGAACTGAGTCTCTCCCATACTGGCTCAGAGAATGGGATCTCTACTATGGAGTCCCTATGAAACCACATGAAAACCCTAGCCCACATGGCATGGGAAAATGGGATCTCTACTCTGGAGTTCCTATGGATCACATGAAAACCCTAGGCGAAACACAAAGATGGGGACCGCAAACAATGAAGGCATACATGTGCACATTAAAAAGAGGACTCGGAACCAATCACCGAGTCTAAACATCTGTAGAGTCTGAAATCTGAATGGCATGGAATCTGGAATCTGGATAGTCTGACAATCTGGCATGTAACTCTACATATACTCCCCCTTTCTCTCATACTTGTCGGAATAATGATGTCGACCAAGTTAATAGAAGACAAATGAAGATGGGAAAAATAAGAACCAAATAAGCCAATGATCTCAATTTTTTCTCGGTTTTTCTTCTCACATCATCGTTTTTTGTACGGATTCTCCTTTTCTGTACACTTTTTTTAAAGTCATTCAATCGCTTTTTGTTTTTTTTCTCGACTTTTCCCTTTCTTTTATTTTCAAAACGCATTTCCTTTTTTAAACTCTCGGACTCTCTACCTTTTTCAAATGAGGCCATTTTCTTGGGAACCTTAGGCCCACTTGGGCACGAAAGAAGTAGCCCACATGGGGCTCTATTTTAGGGTTCCCTCGTAGGAACCCTCTTCCTCAAACTCACGCTGCTTGTTCTGATGGCACTGCCTGGAAGAGCAGGGGATGCACGATCACCGCCAGAAGGATTGCTGGCGAGGAGACATTGCTGGTGCGCCGTCAGGTTCGAGGAGGCGAGGACACATTGTAGGCAAGGTTCAGGAAAGCGGTATGCGTATGCGTTCGGACAGGTCACTGAATAGCGCTTAAACGGTATGCGGGGGCATATGCGGGGTATATGCGGTTCTATGCGGTTTCCTAATTTTTTATTTAAAAATAAATAAATATATACAAAAGTGACTATAACAGAACCAAACTTATGTATAATTGTAGTTCAACAGAAGATATAAGAAAAATAACTTCCATATAGAATTCAAAACAATCTCTATCAATCAAATATCAATACTTCACTAGAAAGGTTAGCTCACAAAATAATTGATAACAATCAACAAAATAAAAAAGTTAGCGCACAAAATGCCTCTATTGTTGAATATAATGTCATTTATCTCTTTTGGTATATTTATAATTGATCCTCCATCAAAAGTACCAAATTTTACATATAATATATTGCATTCATAATAACTATTGACTAAATTAGTTTGTTGAATTATTAGTATATTATTCTTTTTCTTCCTTGCATGTTTACTTCAATCTCGCGGTACAACTACTTTAACGATGGATTTAAATAGTCATGGAATGTTTGGTTGGCATACATGCAAAAGTAAGGAAAACATGGCATAAATAACACAACAAAACATGGCACAAATAAAAAATAAAAAAAATAAAAAAAATAATGGGTATGCGGCCGTACAGACCGCATATGCGACCGCACAAACCGCATATGCGGCCCGCATAAGCGCACAGGGCGCATAATGGGGGGCTTCAGGAAAGCGGTGCGCTGAGGGCACCGCATACGCATATGCGGCCGCATATGCGGCCGCATAAGCGGCCGCACGGGCCGCTTTCGTGAACACTGATTGTAGGGTGGCGTTGCATGGAGAAGATCTCTGTGCGTGAGATGTTGGGGCTCGCTGCTAGTAGGTTATACGCCTGAAGGGAGCACGACTGGAGTCGAAGCCCGGAGATAATGCATCGAGGGCTAGTTGGGCTCGTTGCGGATTGAAAATAATTCCACCATAACCACCAGGAAACTCGAACACTACAACAAAATCCGTGCTCTATATACACGTCACGTAACTGAGACATACGTCATTTCACATATCGAAACATCCCCTCAATTCCCCAATACAACAGACCCTTTACCTCGTCCTTCGTCTGACCCCTCGTACGTTACACTACCTCACCCAACCAGCACACTCACTGCTGACAAACCTGCCATCAGCATTGTTAAACCATTTTCATGTCATCAACGGATCAACTGAGGTGCCTTTACCCAAAAGAAGGCCCTCCATCCCTACTCTTGAAGCATCAACAATAACAACCCCATTTTCTGTCAATAAAGTTTCACACCATTACCCACAAGATGATTAACCAAGTAACACTTTTCCCTTGGTTGTTGCTTCTTTGTTCTCAAGAAGATGTCTTCCCACGAATGTGGTCACTGTCTTTCCCACTCTCCATCTCCCACTTACCCCCTCTTGATATCGAGCTTTCCCGTGTACACCTTCCCCAAGTGAGTCCGGTACTACCAATAGCATACAGGTATTACGAGACCTTATGGTGACCCATGTCCCACACATAAAACAATACGCTCCCCTTCATGGTCCTTCGTTCTAGGACCTATCTTTCCACAATGGACGCACCATATCAAACTCGAGGAAGATGATCTCAAGCATTGTTGCCATATTCGGTCAAATGGTTCAAATATTCCAATTAAATAGTTCTATTTATGGGTAACTAAATAAATTATTGATAGTCGATCAATATTCGGTATGATAGGTCACTCAACTATTGAAGCTAACACGATAGAGATTTATACAGCTAGAAGGAAGAACCTTTATGATTTTTATTGATTTGGAGAAGGCATGTAATTCAATCCCACTATAGATGATTTTGTGGAAGTTTGGAGAAGAGACAAAGTACTTGTCCTATGCATTAACCTTATAAAGGATATGTAGGATGAGGCTACATCTTGTATAAAGATCCAGCCTCAAAAGACGGATTGATTGACTTATGCATCAATATGCATCAAGGTTCAACTTTGAGTCCGTTCCGTTTTACCTTTGATTATGGACGTGTTGACTAGTGGCATTCAAGATGAGATACCTTGGTGAATGTTATTTGTTGATGAAATAGTGTTGATTGGAGACTTAGAGATGGAATAAATGAGATGCATTAGGTCTGGAGACATTGATGCAAACGAAAAATCCGCACGGCGAAAAAATAATTTTTTAACGGTGAATTTTGGTGGAGAAGAAGACAGAGGGTTGAGAGGAAGAAACTCGCCGGGAACGCGAGAGGTTGAAGGAGAAGACCGCGGAGATCGCGTGGAGGGAGAGAGAGAGGAGGGGGAATAAATTGAGATCAACTCAAATTTTCATTCATAATGGACTGACTAGAAACAAGGACCTACCCTCTCTTTATATAGGAGAGAGGGTTTACAAAAATAGTAAACAAATCAAATTAACAACTAATTTAATCCTAATTGACCTCTAACTAACTTAATTGGACTCTAACTTATTTAATTGAGCAAAATTGTAATTAAACTCTACGAAATAAACGTTGAGATCACAGGCGATCTCAATTATTTAATTAGACCAATAAGACCGCTAAAAACGTAAATAAAATTGATAATTACTTAATTAAATAAATGTGACCCCATAATTTGGGGTCACGCTGCATCAACTCTCCACCGCTTTAAAAATTCGGCTCCTGACGAATTGCGTGATGTAGGTGGATAGTTGGAGAAATCATCCTTGAATTGGGCTTCAATTTCCTCCCATGAGATCATCTTCAACATTACGTTTATAATTTTTTCCAATTGGAGGGTACCACTGCAATTTTCGTACCCATTTCTTTTTATCTTTTTTCTTAATGTTCTGGACCCCTCCGTAAATAGAGGGATGTAGGGATTTGATGTTGCAATTTTCCCCACTCAATACCCGATCCCCCAATTCCAGGGATATTGTTTCCCCAAACTTCCGTAGGGTCTTCTTCTTCCTCAAAAGGCGGTGGGGAGGCTTTGGGACCCAAGGGCAGCGCCGACCTGTGCGACGGGACCTGGAGGTCGTGACTGTGGGCCTGCCTGCGCGGGGTCGAGGCCGATCAAGCTGGAGGCGGCGCGCGGCGCGAGGCGGCGCGCGATAGGTTGAAGGGAAGATCGTGGCTGTGGGCCTGCCTGCGCGGGGTCGAGGCCGATCAAGCTGGAGGCGGCGCGCGGTGCGAGGCGGCGCGCGATAGGTTGAAGGGAAGGGGCGCTGAGGGGCGAAGGGGGCTGGTGCGCGGGGGTGGGATATCGGAGGCGGCTTCGAGGGCGCTTGGGAGGCGAGGGAAGATGGGGCGAGGTGGTGGGGGCGTCGCAGGGGTCGGGCTGGCGGCGGCGATCTCTCGCTGGGGAGGCGCGGGGCTAGGGTGAGGTCGGGGCTGATTTTGCGGACTGCTGGGGAGAGGGCGCACGTTGCTGGGGTGTGGGGTCGGGTGGCAGAGGCGCAGGTGGGAGGGGAATAGCCGTCGGCGAGGTGGGTTGGTGAGGAAGGGAAAAAGGTGGCGGGAGGGAGGGTGATCAGCGGCTGGGGGGTTCGGTCGGGCGAGGAGGGAAGGGGGGTTACCTGGGGTGGTGGGGATTGTGCCGGGGTGCCCGGAGGGGGTGGCAGGTTCGCTTCCGGCGACGTACTTGGTGCTGGGACGTGCTGGACAGCCATCGCTTCGTCGCCTTTCCCTTCTAAAAGGGCCTGGACAGCAGCGTTGTTGACGTTTTTTCCATCCACAACGATCTGAATAGCACACAGATCATCGTCGACGACAAGATCTTGTTCATCGTCCACTTGTACCATAAAAATATCAACGTTGTACCATGAATCTATCCATTGTTGAACCTTGATGCTTTTCCGGAGGCGCTTCTTGTATTTTTGTTGATGCGAATGCGCATGTGATCCTCGTGATAGGGTGGCTTGATCGAGCTTCATTCTCCAATATGCGACAGGACCGTCGAATCGTGAGAACGATTCGATATCCAATATGCTCTGATACCAATTGATGCGGATTGGTTTTCGGCGACGGCGGAAAATAAAATATTTGACGGTGGGTTTTGGTGGAGAAGAAAATGGAGGGATTGAGAAGAGAATGGAGGGGTTGAGAGAAGAAGCTCGTCAGGAACACGAGGGGATGGAGAAAAGAAACGTGAAGACCACGTGAGGGGAGAGAGAGAGAGGGGGGAGAGAGAGAGAGAAGAAAATGGAGGGGTTGAGAGGAGAAGCTCGTCAGGAACACGAGGGGATGGAGAAAAGAAACGTGAAGACCACGTAGGGGAGAGAGAGAGAGAGGAGAGAGAGATAGAGAATAAAATCTCAATTTTTCATATCAACTGAACTTACTAAACAACTAGTCTACCATCCCTTTATATAGGAGGGATGAGATTACAAAAATAGAAACTCAAATTCAAATTCAAACTCAAACTAATTATCCTAATTTGACTCTAACCGACTAATTTGAAATTCAAATTGAAACTAACTACTTTAGAGATCACACACGATCTCTTATTTTAAAATAAAATTACGACGACTCAAAATAAACGTAAATAAAATTAACGGATAAAAAGTAGATAAAAATGTGGCCCTATTTCTCCAGTTGACGCTGCATCAATTCGCCTCCGCTTGAAAAATTCGTCTCCCGACGAATGATGGTCTTTCGTCGCATGTCGGCGCGAACGTCTGGACGGATCGTTAGATCGTGAGGACGATCTGTAGGCCATGCTCTGATACCAATTGATGCAAACGAAAAATCCGCACGGCGAAAAAATAATTTTTTAACGGTGAATTTTGGTGGAGAAGAAGACAGAGGGTTGAGAGGAAGAAACTCGCCGGGAACGCGAGAGGTTGAAGGAGAAGACCGCGGAGATCGCGTGGAGGGAGAGAGAGAGGAGGGGGAATAAATTGAGATCAACTCAAATTTTCATTCATAATGGACTGACTAGAAACAAGGACCTACCCTCTCTTTATATAGGAGAGAGGGTTTACAAAAATAGTAAACAAATCAAATTAACAACTAATTTAATCCTAATTGACCTCTAACTAACTTAATTGGACTCTAACTTATTTAATTGAGCAAAATTGTAATTAAACTCTACGAAATAAACGTTGAGATCACAGGCGATCTCAATTATTTAATTAGACCAATAAGACCGCTAAAAACGTAAATAAAATTGATAATTACTTAATTAAATAAATGTGACCCCATAATTTGGGGTCACGCTGCATCAGACATGCATTGGAAAAGGATTTCGTATAATTGGGCTAAGGATGAATATATGGAGTGCACTTGTGATGGAAGCATTGATGAAGGAATCAAGGTGAAGATCGATGACGATACCATTCAGAAGAAAGATTCTTTTAGATACTTGGTATCTATTTTGCAACACGATGGGGAAATCGATGGAGGTGTTACTCATAGGAGCCTCTATTGTTTTATGTGATAAGAAAATTCCTTTGAAAATTAAAGGAAATTATACAGAGCAGTCGTGAGACCTGTTATGCTCTATGGTATGAATGTTCGCATGTGAACCATATATATTTGTAAAGAATAGCAGTAGCAAGAATGGAAACGTTGAGATGGATGTATGGTCACACACAAAAAGATCGGATTCGAAGTAATGCAATCAAAAAGAAAGTTGGTGTAGCTCCAATAGATAATAATATTAGAGAAAACTGTTTAAGATGCTTTAGCCATCTACAAAGGAGGTCGATCGATGTACTCATTAGAAAATGTAAGATTTGGGATGTTGACCCGGCTAAGAGAGGGCAAGGAGGCCCAAAAGGCGTTGGAATGAGATTATCCGAATGGATCTTTGTTATTCGAATCTAAGCCCAAGAATGACCCCAGATAGACCGAAATGGGGGCAAAGAATCCATGTAGTTGACCCTACTTAATGTAGGAAAAGGTTGTATTGTTAATGGTTCTCTCGAATATTGAATATTCTATATTCACTGACCCATCTAACTAAATACTGAGTAGACTTTCGCAATACTGATCCCACGAAACATTGATTTTGCCTTCGAGGATGCATACATGAATCGCGTGTGTCTTTAACATGTGTGGATCTCACATCATCACCCACCGACTGGTCAGTCAAGAAGCAACATTTTCCTCTTCTTTAGCCACTTCTTTATACTCGAGGAGATGCATGCCCTCGAAGGTGATCGATGCCTTTCTCGATAGCCATAACTCCCCCCTTACCCCCTCGATATCAAGCCCTCTCTTACACTCTCTCCCCCTCACGTACTTCCATTTCTGCACCATCACCCCTACCAATCTCCATATTGCACTCAAGGACTAAAATGTCATATTTCTATTTTGTTTTTGTAAAAGCCCGAAACAGAAATTTTGGAGGAATTTGTGTGAAATGACTGAAAATTTGCCATTTTCCATCCGGAATCCCAAGTACCCCGCGCAACTCGTCGATCATCTTTAAAGCGGGGGGAAGTGACTTAAAAACTATTTTTTACAAATTTAAGATTTCTAATGTTGTTTAATTAATAAATGAGATAGAAGTACTAGTTTTTATGCTAATAATAATGTGTTTTCATGATCAAGGCCTTAAATATGGATTTCGATCATCATATTGATGGTCCATCCGAATGAAATCTCGATGCATAACCCTAAAATTTGGCATTAATTTTTCTGTCAGGCCCAAAAAGAACAGTAGTAATTTTATTATAGAGAATACATAGATAAATTTAAAACTAAAATAGCAAATGTCATATTACAAGTCAACAAGATCACTTGATACACCAAATCCTAATTACATAATACGCATACGCTTACTAATAATAACTATTAAGTTACGAGTTCTACGTTTCTTATTTAGGAATGAGATTCAACCGGAACAAGAATTCTTAGGTTGATCCATGTATCATGTCTGATTACTTCGTAATGTGTCCTGATCGAGTCACTATATTCCACATAATACTCCCAGTCCCATATCATATACCCCATCTATTCATGCACATTCGCATGTGCAGGGAAGACAATCCGAGTATAGTTGTCAACAGAATAGGCAGAAGCCGGAGAATCGCGTGGAGGTCGATGCAAGGTGGATGCAACTTGAGAACCTCGTGATGAAGATGGAGCATGAGCAGCAGGAAGACATGCCATCATGCACCATTTATAGGGTTAAAAACCCTAGGGGGCTTAATTTATTGGAATAGTGGCTTAGGTATGTGAAATAGTGGCTTAGGCAAGTTAAATACTAGCCTAAGCATGCGAATTAGTGGCATAGGTTTGTGAATTAATGTAAAATGTTCTCTTTTGGTCATTTCAACCAAAAGGGGACGGAAGTAAGTCATATCAACCGAAATCTAAGAAAGTTTTAAAGGAATCCAGACCAATTCGATTATTTCTACCGAAATATGTAGACATGTACATATTTTTTATCAAAATTTCGGCTGAAATTCTAGAAACCGAATAGTATGTGATATCAATTTCTACATCTCCACTAAATCGAATTTCGGTCAAAATAGTTAAAATTTAAGGTCATGATGACACTCTGGATCGCTCTCCAAATCTCATATAAGAATATCTATAATTACATAAATTAGGGAGATCTCCCGCCAAGGAGGCATTGTTAATTAAACAAGGTTAGAGCACAAAAGGAGGTTGGATCTAACAATTACACGTTTACATGTAAAACAAGAGATAAAGAAAAGAACTATCAATGTCTGATAAGAGTTGCAACAAAAATGTTAGAAGGTATCAAGGACTATAAAGTATAAAATGTGGCATGCCAACAACCAAATAAGAAAGATGTTGCAAAAAGGAAGTTTAGATGTACTCAACCTAATAGAATAAAGTGGAAGAGATAGGAAACAAAGAAGATGAAAAAACAAAACAAAACAAGGTTCCAGGCTTAAAAAATCTAACTGGTATAAAACCAATAATTTATGCTACCCAAGTCACCAAAATTGGGTTTTCTAGTGACAATTATGCTACCCAAGTCACCAAAATTGGGTTTTCTAGTGACAATAATAAATTATGCTAGATTTTATTTTGAGGGTCACATAACTAGGCTTTATATATAGATATGTGGTTTTCTTTTGGAAATTCTAAAACTTGAATTTGAACTAGTGGACCTGGCCACTTTGAAATTAACCACGGAAGTTATCGGTCACATAAAATGTATCACTTGTACTGTTACCCATGAAAAGGTAGGGACGTGAGAATTTAAATTTCTAATCAAAAAGAACCTTTTCTTAATCATCCACGATGAATTAAACAACTACAAGTTTCCTCAATATTCAAAAACAACCTTTTCTCAATCATTTAAATTTCTCAATAGTCAAAAAGAACCTTTTCTCAATCATCCACAATGAATTAAACAACTACAAGTTTTCTCAATGGAACTCTTTTATGTGGCACATCAATAACAACCTTCTCAATCATTTAAATTTCTCAATAGTCAAAAAGAACCTTTTCTCAATCATCCACAATGAATTAAACAACTACAAGTTTTCTCAATGGAACTCTTTTATGCGGCACAACAAGATACGTTTACGATTTAATGAACATACAAGTCAATGCATATAAATTCCTAAATGGCTCAATTCAATTCATCCACAAATAGAGAATTAGTCCTTAAATCAAGACAATAACCTATGAATAAAATCTAGGTGAATCAAGTTTCAAGTGGGTTGCTTATTTGCATTAAATGGGCATATGTGCAATTTTCAGAAATTTAACAAGTCATAATGATCAAGGAACTTTGCTAAAAGATAAATAATTCTAAAGATATCCAAATGAGTTCCACAATACGCTCAAGAAAGAGAACAAAACAAACTCTAAAATGATACCAATTTCATGCAAATCAAATGTCTCTAGCTCAAGTTCAAATCAGATGTCTCTAGCTCAAGTTATACACAAAATAGTCCAGGGGCCTAAATACAAATTTTAACAAATTAAAACTAATTGAAAACACATGAACAGGTACTTATATGCAAATATAAGAAGCCGAAGAGGATTCTATGTAATTTCCAAGCATGTGAATATCCCAGTCACATGTTTCGGGTCACATGGGCAGGAATATTGTAGTGCTTGCCCCCATGTTTTGGGTAATTACGTATAAGTCCCTACATGTCAGGGTATTTTACAGATAATCCCATGGAAATTGTATTTAATTAGTTTTAAATTAATTTTATGCAAGCTCTTTTTTGTAAAAAGACCCCTGGATTTTGGGTTGAATAACTTTAGCATAATAAGTTCAAATTTTATGAAATTGGTCGTATTTGAATCATGATTTAATTCTCTATCTAATTATGCATTAATAATTCTGATGTGATTTATATTGATTAATTCAAGGAACAAAGTTCATGTTTGTTTCATCTTAGTTAATTTGGCATAAAATCATTTTATCTTATTAATTAGAGTAGGCAAATTAATCTTTGTTGATTATACTTCCTGTTTAATTGAGTTTTGTACTGTTTTAAATCATTTTTAAATAGGAATTTGTGTGTATACTTTTAGAAACATAAATGCTCTATTTTCAATTCGACTTATCCTCAATTTAGCATCTGAATTGTGCCTTAGTTGTAGAATTAATAAACCAATTCATTATATTAATGCAAGTAATTCAGGATCTTTTTGTGTGTTTCATGTATATTGCACAACATTCATTCAGTACCGCATTCTGATATGCATATAAAAAGATAAAAATCACCATGCATTGCATTATCTTGATTCTAATAGAATTAAATTAGAAAGAGATCACTTTAAAGCCACTCGATCGACTGAGAGCGAGCAGCTCTGATGGCTCCATGTGGCGTAGCGAACGGCGAATCGATGTGAGTAGCAGGACCGTTGGATCTAGAGATCCAGCGACGCTTGGAGAGGTAGGAAGGAGTCGCTTGGAGAGGTAGGAAGGAGCGAGGATCGGCCATTGGATCAAAAGATCTAATGGTCAAGGAGAGGGGCGGAGAAAGGAAAGTGGGCGGGTTGTGCGGCACGCCCAGAGTCGGTCGTGTGGCATAATAGAAAAAAACTAAAACTAAAAATAAAGGAAAATCAAAAAGAAAGGATAAATGACCCAGAGTAAAAAACTTTCATGAAAGTTGTTCGTGAGATCTGCAACTTTCATGAAAGACCCACAATTAAAACGACTTAATTTTAATGCAATAAAACAATTATTTTTAGCTTTTGACATATTTTTACTTTAACTTAGACTCTATTTATGCACACACTTATTTTTACATAGTATACATACTAATTTTTATGGGTTTTTATAAAAGAAACAAAAGAAAAAGAAGAGAAAACTAATGTACAATATGCATATATATGTCGATAGAAAGAGAGTATTTTAATTAAGGAATTAATATCCAATAATTAGCCCAAGTTATTTATACACTGTGTATGTTTATTTAAGCATATTAAGGGGATTGTTGAGTTGTTTACCTAGGGATTTAAGCTAATATCAAGAAATATAGTAGGTTAATCATGGACTCATCAACCAATGACTCTCCAAATACACAGAACATTACAAAACCTAACAAAGCCTCTCTAGCAACCTGAAACTTTCCAATTAAAAAGCTTTCAAATTTCGCATAATATTAAAGTTACAACGAGAAAATACATATCAAATAGGAGAAGTATCCCCATTAATGTGTTAGAGAATACATCTAGGTGGGTAATTAGTTCTCTCCAGGATCTAATTTACCACATGCATCCATGTTTAATCCCACATCATCAAGTAACGGGACTCGGTTGTATTGGTGGGGCTATAAAAAGAGTCCCACATCCTTTGTACTCATTGAGACAGTTGAATAGAATATTCAACCCTGAGGCGTTCTACCGTGGTTTCACATAAAATGCATGTGTTCTTCCTTGTTCTTATTGTTTTTGATGTGACTATCGCTTCCGTATTATATTTTAACATGTTTTCCGATTTGGGTTCATCTTAAGGATTCAATTTTTATTTTGATTCTTCATATTCTCCAAAGTTTATAATTTGTTCATCACATTGATTCACATCATCCTCACGTTCGAGAAAAGCGAAGGTTTCAAAAGCCCTAATTCTGGGCAACAGCAACGAGATTGCATAAGCACGAAGCGGCACAGCCGGCCCTAGCAACATTTTAAACCAGTAGATCCTGCTACTCGATGTACAGTTGCATCGGAGCAATGTTCATTTGTGATTCCTCACACACGAGATCTCGTCCAGGCGCACAGCACCTCCAAATTGATTCCTCCTCGCAACAAAACTCCAGACCGACTTCGGTTGACGCTGCTCTCCAACTCCAACCCCTAGCGCCAATGTGGACCTCCGCCCTCATTTAATTCTAGGAACAGTTTTGGAGATTTAATCCCATGGCCATCGTCCTTTGTATCTCAAAAGAACCTCCTAGAGCATAAGCTTCAATGTGCACCTCCATTGTCAAGAACAGAATAAAGCACCAACCTCGAGCGCAGCAGCACCTTACGCCTCCAGCAATAACCCTAGTTCACGAACAATTGTGAGAAGAAGAGCATCTCTGATGCTCCCATGGAGAACACCACAAGAAGAGGTGATCACAGTTGCCAAGGTTTTATAAAGCACAAGATGTAATGAGGCGATTTTTCCACCATCGAGGCGAGGCGTAAGCCTCGACACGATTGAGGTGTAAGCCTCACTTTTAAGATGAAAACAACTATGATAAAAAAATAAATTTTATTATTATGAAAATTAAAATCAAACTATAAGAAAACCACATATATGGCATTCTAAACAGTATATTAAGGCATACAATTACATATAACAATTTATAGCATTTTCTCTATTTAACATTATTATATATCATATAGTGGCTCAACTTCTTTAATTGCTGTTATATTGCACATTATATTTTTTGTGAGTTTTGACTAATATCCTTTTTACTTGGTTCCAAGTGCATATCAAAAGAGATACTTCTTAATCATAGATGTACTTATACCAAGAATCAATGCATGAAATAGGATTAAAATACAATCTAAAGAAAAATGTACACATAATAAGATGATCACATAATCCATATATATTTAGGAAAGGTGCTAACTGCTTACTTATCGTGCTTTGTTGCTAGAGGTTATAAAGAACATTGTTGTGTTGATTGCTTATGTTTTAAATGAGTGATACATGTATAATAGATGGATATCGATATGTGATAATGACTAACAGTGTTGATCTTGTTCAAAACCTATACTCAGTTATTTGAGTTATTCACACCTCCATTTTTCATATACAACAGTTTAAATATTAAATATTAGACCAGGAAGTTCTATTATTGTGCAAGGACGAGAAGCTTCTTCAGTTGAGAATTTATCTTCAAAAAGTCAAATATCATAAAATTAGTTCATATGGCAGAAGCATGCACCACACCATCGCTGCACTGCCTCACGCGCCTCACCACCTCACCAGCACTTGAGGTTTGCAACTCACTTCTTCTGAGTGAGGCTTATGTCTCATCGCCTCAAAGTGCAATTTTTAAAGCAATGATGGACGCATGATGTGCGTGATTCCTCCAAGCCCAAATCTTCCTCCTCGTACTAGCCATCATGCCACCAGCCTCGCCTAGCTACTCGTGCGAGCCCTTAGTGATGGCAGGGGTAATCTTGCAAGAAGATGCCCCATCGAGGGCAGAGGAGATGAGGGTTCTCCAGATGGGGAACCCTAAATAACATGCAGCCCACTGCTATTATAAAGAGATAGAGAGAGTTGCTAATGAGAAAAGGCCCACGTAAAAAAAGAGAGGGATGTTTATGGGCCTACGAAAAATTGAGAACGAAAAAAATATAGCTAAGAAAAAAGAGAAGAGGGCAATAGTTCAAGAAAATGATGGCTTAAAAGGAGGAAATCATGATGAGTGGCCTGAAAATTTGGTTTTAAGATGTTTTGGTGTGTTTTTCCTTTCATTTGTTCTCTCAACTTGGTCAAGTATCTCATATTTTCAACCAAGTATGAAAGAAAAGGAAGGTATTGTATAGAAATTTCATATTCTACCATTATTCAAGGCACTCTATGAGTGACCCAGTTTCATCAAGTCTCTGGAGAGAATCAGTGCAACCTCCACCTTCTAGTAATTGTGAACTCCAATACATATGGATATTCATACAGGCAGTGACTGTGAACCGCGATACGAGATCATTCTGAGGTTCCTATGAGAGAACCAACATCTACATATAGATACTCCCACGACGTTCTTTGGTAGGAGCTTCAGAAAGATGGAGCAGTCTTCTACATGTTGCGGGCCAGAGTACTCCACGGAGGAGACTCATTTAACTACTAATAACTCTGTTTGACTCGGGTACAGAGCGCATGAGCTAATCGTCAATCCAAATTTCTCTAGGAGATATTGATTCGCACGCAGCCCTCCAGTTCCTCCTTACCAGTATGACATGAGAAGCAACGTCCCCAACAAGCACTTGTATTCAATGAGTGAATGCATTTTTTTCTATTTATTCGATATGAGCATTGCATGGGTCCAGCATGAGAAGAGTGGTCAAGAATACATGTAGGTGGGTAATTGGATAATCTCTCTATGATCCAATTACCACACACACTCATTTTTAGTCCCATATCGTAGAGTAGTAGGACTTGGTCATATTGATGGGGTTATATAAAGAGCCACACACCCTTTTGTAATCATTGGGAGAGAGTTGAATAGAATGTCCAGCCATGTAAGCCATTCTCACGTGGCTTCATCCTGCTCCTTTTTTTAATGATTAGGAGGGGAGGGAGGGGTTTAACCATGATCATTGGAGTGGGAGCCCATAGGGAGGCATTCTCATGTGGCTTCATCCCCCGCTTCTTAGGGAGGAGGGTTCCACGTAAAACCCATGTTCTTACGTGTTCACATTGTCCTTGATTTGATTATCGTTTCCACGTTATATTTTAACAATATGAATTAATCTATTGAAATTTTCACAGAAATCTCAAAAATTAAAAGCATTACAAGTTACAATGGGAAAGCGCATAGATCGAATAGGGGATTCCCCCCCCCCCCAATTAATATGAATTATTAATTAATTTATTAAATATTTCAGAGATCTCAACATTGCCCACGAAAGCATTGTCCAATCAGTCTATCACATGTCTTTCACATGAAAGATCCCGGTTCAAACCTCACACGCTTTCTCTAAGAACAAAACTAAACCTTGAAATTCAGAACTACCTACCATTCCTTAAAATCAGAGAATTCCTAGCAATAATCCTATGCCCCACCTGAGTTGTTACAATTTTCTTTAAAAATAAGTGCACACTTCCACCATCTCTAGAAAGGAAAAAATGTAATAAATTGAAATAAGTAGTGAATCCATGTCATGTAAGAATTGAAAATTTCATAGATGTACGAAAATCAAGTTGATATATAAAGAAGATAGACTCCACGAACTGTGAAACTTCTTGACAATATAGCACCAGTAAAAAATGAAAATGTCTGTCAAATTCAAAGACATGAAGGACTGAAATGAAGCATTGAAACCAATTTGTTCAATTTACCAAAAGCGCACACCTTGATGCAACTCTGACATTGTATTCTTTTCCAGGATGATAAAATTCTGCGAGTCCCCAATCAATAAGCTGAAGTTTTCGTTGTTCATGATCAATCATGACATTATGTGGCTTAACATCACGATGCATGATACCTTGCGAGTGGCAATACTCCAGTGCCTAAATAAAAATGACTAAACATGAATAAAAAATATAAAATCAACCCATAATGGTCAATTCATCAAAGGCTTACAAGAGTTTACAAGAACGTAAATCATCCAACAAGTTATCACGAAATCACAATTTTGTAGGCAAACCATTGGCATGGCAACGAAAGGGAGAAGACTTAACATGCAGCTTGGTGTCACGCACCACTTGGGTCTACCATATGCCTACTTGGCATTTTCAATCTACAAGAGGTTGTTTCCATGACTAAAACTTGTGACACCTAGGTCACACAGCAGAAAAGTTTACCGTTATAAAGGTTGCCCTTCGAAATGGAACAGTTAACTATAAGTACTTCTAGTTTGATGGCTCAAAGTTCCCAGGACTTGAATTGTTTAACAATCACAAATACGCTACCAGATTTGAGTATCATACTTTTTTCGAAAATAGAAGAAGGTGCAGCCCCGAGATAGGACCCACCACAAGACTACATATAATTGAGTATCATACTTAGAGACCGAAAACTATTACAACATGTTGATGTGGCATAAATAGAAGATAACAAATGAGAAGTTCGTTTAATGTGGTTTCAACATGTGCAAAAAAGGTCGTATGATGCTCCCATTAGAATGTGCAAGAAGCTAGAATAGCTTATATGAGGGCAGGAAGGTAAAAAATTTTGATGGACAGAAACTGTTAAGAATGGTCCAACATTTCTTTATCTAAGCCCGGCATGATTAATGTTAGATCAGTTTGAAAGCAAATAGCACAGATGGCTGGCTGCATGTAATGTGGCAAAAAGGCAAAGTGATTGTCATTATATTGCCTTTGCAAAAATCAAAACATCAGTTGATGTTAGGGTCGGTAAGTAAATCCCTTTGGGTTAAGTTCATGTAAGTAGCAAACATTAAAAACTGGTAATATTAACCTCATTTTAATATCTATACCAAACACAGCATACATCTTCCCCCACTCCCTTTTTCCCTCTCCTAGTAATATATTGAGGAGCCCCCTTTAACAGCCGCATCAGCACTTCCCTGCAACCTAATTTAGCACCTGTTTGTAACCCTATGCCCTCTTATTAAAGTGGAGGGTGTAGGAGATAAAAGGGGAATCTGATATTTTAGGTTATCTCCTGCAATGAACTCGTTCATCAATTGCAAAATTCATACTGACTAAACATAAGATCATAAACCACAACTGCACTAGCAAGAACACTATGATTTACGTAGTCCGTGACACTCATACCGGTAATCACAAACAATCTCAACAAAAAAACTAGGACAAGGTTTTTATGTACCTTGGAAATCTATTAACTAATAATACGCAACTAAACAGAAAACCAACCAATACTTGAATATATATTCTCGTCAACTCTTGAGGAGAATATACTCTTGAATGCGTAAATGTTCTGGTAGTCTATGACAAGTTTGTCTATACTCTTGAATAGAAACTGTACGTAGTGTCCAAAAGCGTGGATATATATTCTCGTCAACACCTATATCTTGATGAGCCTAATGATGCAGTAGAACCGACTCTTGAATCTCTTAATGAGAATGTTGATGGGGAGTGATGTCCTTCAAGAGCAGTCAGAGCTTCAGATGGTGAAGCAATTGGAGCTTAGGATGTTGATTGTGGAGCATTTTGAAAAGCTTCACTTGAAATATATATATATATATATATCGCTGGAAAAAAGTTATCTCATTGTCCAACACTTGCCTCGATGTAGCCATGGCCTCAAATTTCAACGAAATTCTACCAAATTTCTTCGAAATTTACATTTCTCTAGGTCACCGAAATCGAGAAGCTACCTTATTCTTTTCAAGGATCTCAACGAAATATCAACAAAATGTCAACGAAATTTCATCGTTATTGCATGTCATTTAGGCGAAACAACAAAAATAAGGGAATATACCCTTCACTTTCATCGAAATTTGCATATAGTAATGAATTTTCACTTATTTATTCCCCAATATCATGAGTTGTTAGAGTGTTTTACATTGTTTGAATAGGTTTCTTAAGTTGCTTTCTAAATTTCAGATCTAAATCCAAATCAAATCAGTTAAACACAAGAACTAAGAGTTAAACTCAAATTTTAATTGGAGAGCTTTTTTTGTTCTTTCTTTATTTTGATATATATGTTTTGATTAGAAGTTATTATATGTGTCCCCTCATTCATATTAAAGAGGTGATTATCATGGATTTTGCTTCCAATTTAGCATACAGTTCTAACTCTAGGGAACATGTTGCTCTATATATCATATATGATGAAAATGATGATAATATTACTTCAAAACTTATATCTACAATTCTATTTTACAATTAAGTGTGCATTTCTATTTTATTTATTGACTTAAGAATATTAAAACTTTAGTTTTTAGAAAAAGTCTAGTTTATAGTCATTTCCAAGATTTTGATGATTTAAAAATCAGAATTGATTTATTAAACCGCACAGCTTATTTTCAGTAGAACATGCTTCAAAATATCACCGAAATTTCTCTTCTCGAACTTTTAGCGAAACGAAACAAAATCTGGAATATAAGGCCTTTCTTTCTTGCGGCTTCTCTCTACTACAAGGAGTATGTGCGAATGAGAGAGTGCTAAGTTGTTAGCAACCATCCATGAAAGTATTTGCATACTATCAGGTTGGTTGTATATTGTGCTTGTGAATGCCATGTGGTTTCTTCGTGTTAATTGATTTGTTTGTGTCTTGCATAACATATATATTACGATCACAAGCTATACAATGCATCTACTAGACATACATGTTAGAAAGATTTGTGTTTGTATTTGTGTGTCTTATTTTATTTCTAAAATTAAATATTTTCAAAGTTGAAAGTACTTTGTTTAGATAAAAGTTCTAAGTTATTATTTTAATCTACAATTTCTTACATACTATATCATTTTGCTAGTCTTCTTTGTTGACCTATATTTTTCTATGTTATTATTGCATGTATCATCATTTTCTTCATGTTCAAGAGGTGAAACCAATTGCTTCTAATTTTGATTCCAGATCTGGTTATGATTATGAGCGACATGCTACTTTTTTACTGTTGGAGTGATTGGAAGGAAATTTAATGTAATATATCATGTTAATATCTTACTATTAGCAAAAATGTGTTTTTTTCTCATTTATGAGTTAAAGAATATTAAAAATCTTAAAAAATAAATGAGTTTTCAAGCAATTTCCTTGATTTCCAACCATTTCACCGAAATCCACCATAATTCCATTGAATTTTCTTTCCATGCTTACCGAAAAGAATCCAAAATCCAACATTTAAGGCCTTGGATCTAGCTAGAAAAAGAATCTTCCATTTTTGCCACCATATCCATTTTGAGATTAGAGGAATGACTGCTCCTACTAGAATAAACTGTGAAAAATGTTACCATAGTGTCAATAATTGGGACTGGGGGGAGCCGACATATGGCATGATACAATGGCATTGTTGTGACACCTCAAACTATGAGAACTGCATTTATATATTTCATATAATTAATCAACAATAATAACAGTTATTATCTTGGTTATCAATTTCTCAATGTACGACTCCTAATCTAATTATGACTCGTATACAGTATCAGCAAATACGCAGAGATAATATTAGAGAGATTATATAGACCACCTATATTGACTCAATATTTAAAATTTACATCTAACATCATATTCAAATCACTTTGAGTCATCTGATTTAATCATATATCAAACTAGCCTCTAATTGACTTCGAACACTTTCATATCAGTTTACAACTCTTTAGATCTAGCATATGGTGCTAAGAATTGAAAGTTAATTTAATTAATTCCCATTCATTTGACTTCTAAGTGGAGTTACTAAAATCCATACAATTTCATCACTCCTGAAAAATAGAAGCATCACGGTATACACTATTAAGATCGCATCAACCTCTAGCATTCCCAATACACGTACATCGTACATACTAGAAGACTCCGAATAACACAAAGTTCAATCCCATATTTGGTTGTATGTCCGCTCTCTCCCAACTCCCAATAAATAGGAGTTTGGTCAAAATGGGACTAAGGCAATAAACAAACTAAGGCCAACAAAAAAGCCTTCGTTAAATCCACTAACCATGGAGCATGTACATAAGTTCAACCAAGTGTATCTGGTAGGGTATGGTAGCACAGGCGGGACATCACATGATTATGATTCAAGGCATATCATATTCAATAGTTTACATTATTCAGTTTTGTATTATTGTTAATGTTATTGGTTGTTACAAGCATCTACATAGGGATGATTATTTTTTATATGTAATTCATTCACTATTAAATGCTATTGATTAGTATATTTATGCTATTCATTTTTACGAATGTTAGTTTAAAAAAATAGGAGTAGTATTTTTGTTATGTTTTTATGAATGTATTATAGTAATGAAAATGCCTAATATATGCAAATATATAATGCGTGCATAAAAATTGATTTTATATTCGAAATAATTAAAAAATCAAAACCGACTAAAGTCCGATTAAACTCGATTAGTCGCCCAACTGTTTGATTAATCCTTAGTTAGTGATCCAGCTAATAGTGTACCGACTACCAACTTATGCAATCTTGGTAAGGTGGAGTTGAAGTCACCACCTACTAGTGAAGGAAGCTCTGAAAAGCTCATGTATGCTAATTGCAACTCGTCCTGTAAAGTCGAGCACGTCAAAAGTGCCAAATGGGTCGTAGTTTGTAGAAAGAAGGAATCTCCAAACATCATATTTACACAATAAAACCATTGAAAGTGAATGTTTGTGTCACACCTCGATGGCATCAACCAGCTCCAAAATATCTCTGTTCAACCGAACCAGAATGCCACCAGAATCTCCAACAGATTCCACAGCCTAGAAATCTGGCAGACTAACCCTGGCCACAGACTACCAAAATATGAACATCCCAAGAATCCAACTCCATGTCCAATAGAAAGACTACATTTATACGCCACGCATCCAAATGCAAGCCAACAGGTCTATTGTATGCTTGTCCAACCCTGATGCAAAATGGAATTCGGCGCGGCGCGGGAAATAGATTTGACGGTGGATTTTTTGATGGTAGAAGAAAATAGAGGGGTTGAGAAGAAGAAACTGGAAGGGTTGAGAAGAGAAGACACGCCGGATGCGCGGGGTTAGAGAAGAAGAAACACGTAGACCGCGAGGGGAAGAGAGAAGAGACTCGTCGGGAATACGAGGGGTTTGGGAGAAGAAGAACACGTGTAGATCACGCGGGGAGAAGGAGAGAGAGGGGAGAGGAGAGAGAGAGAGAGAAATCTCTATTTTATCACATCTTGAACTGACTAAAACATTGGACCCATAGGAGGGATGACATTACAAGAATAGAAAATAATTTAAACCGACAACCAATTATCCTAAACTGACTCTAACTAATTAACCGACTAACTACCAAATTTGAAATTCAAATTAAAACTAATTGAGATCACATGCGATCTCTTTATTTAAAATTGCGACAACTTAAAAAACGTAAATAAAATTAACGGCCACAATTTAAATAATTAGACGGCCCTACATGTCGAGTCCACGCTGCATCAACTCTCCTCCGCTTTTAAAAAATTCATCTCCCGACGAATTGCTTAAACCTTGAGGCTTGACATAAGGCGCTTCATGAACTTGTGTCGACGTGCGCGTGAACACGAATCATGAGATATGCAACTCAAATCATATTGCATCTTCCAATGCGCGACAGGATCGTCGAATCGTAGGGACGATTCGGTTGCCATGCTCTGATACCAATTGATGCAAAATGGAATTCGGCGCGGCGCGGGAAATAGATTGGACGGTGGATTTTTTGATGGTAGAAGAAAATAGAGGGGTTGAGAAGAAGAAACTGGAAGGGTTGAGAAGAGAAGACACGCCGGATGCGCGGGGTTAGAGAAGAAGAAACGCGTAGACCGCGAGGGGAAGAGAGAAGAGACTCGTCGGGAATACGAGGGGTTTGGGAGAAGAAGAGCACGTGTAGATCACGCGGGGAGAAGGAGAGAGAGGGGAGAGGAGAGAGAGAGATAAATCTCTATTTTATCACATCTTGAACTGACTAAAACATTGGACCCTCATCCCTTTATATAGGAGGGATGACATTACAAGAATAGAAAATAATTTAAACCGACAACCAATTATCCTAAACTGACTCTAACTAATTAACCGACTAACTACCAAATTTGAAATTCAAATTAAAACTAATTGAGATCACACGCGATCTCTTTATTTAAAATTGCGACAACTTAAAAAACGTAAATAAAATTAACGGCCACAATTTAAATAATTAGACGGCCCTACATGTCAAGTCCACGCTGCATCAAACCCCCTAACAATCCACAAGATGATCCTCCTTAGGCACCCGAGGGGCTTGCTCCAACAAACTCCACCCATGCAACTAGCCATCTATTCCCATCTCTTCTCGAAACCACAACCTCTTGAGGGTGAGGTTGCTTTCTCACACCTAGTAGGGATCGCACCACTAATCGTCGTGTAAGAAGCAATAGTCGTAAGGTCCACCAAAAACTCCTCCACACTCAACCATTCCTCACTCCTTCAGGGGTTACTATGACCCTCGGTCTTGCATTGAAAAATCAAACATCAAATTGACACATTTAGTTCAATGTTATAATATAGAACTTGGAAACCTTTATATAATATACTTAGGAAAAAATGAGGCTGTCCCCGCCCCAACTTTCCGCAAATTTTTTTATTTTTTTGAAAAATATCATCATGCATATTCATCTATATATCCTTCCAATATGCCATTCGCATTTCGTCAGAAACAGAGACTCCTATGTCCTCAATCTAGAACAGGTAATTTTAACGGTCTAAAGATTGACATGTTCCAGATTGAGGGCATAGGAGTCTATGTTTCTGACGAAATTCGAATGCCATAAAGGAGGGATATATAGATGAATATACATGATGATATTTTTCAAAAAAATAAAAATAAAATGCCAAAAATGGGGTAGGGGCAGCCATGTTGGTTGCCCCAAGGGGACAGCTCCATTGAACTCATATACTTAAATGTTGATCTTTAAAGATAGTGTAATAGTGTCCCAGTTGTAGTTTTCAGTTTAATTGAATTTATGGCTGAACATTAACCTTTAATGATCATCCTTTGGCTATTAAAAACAAGATGAATATTCATTTTCTCTGTTATGAAATTGAAGGCAGCACAACCAAAATCAAGATTTACAAAATGCATGTCTTCCCAATCTCCGTCCTCTTCAATTCATACATCTACAAAATGCCTCTTCATTCCATGACCAGAGTTGCATTTAGCTACACTTATTTATCTTTTACCTGGAAAATTGATCCCTTTATAGTATAGATACTCTTTTGGTGAGATCATGATCATTTTTAAGGGAAAAAAGATGCCGCGCAAAAAGAATAGACATATAAAAACATTCAAATCCAAAAGGATTACAATCAACCAAAAACAGTTTTCGACAAAAACTAGTTCACCCACGAATAAGCCATCACTCCTTTGCTTCTAAATTCCATCAGATCCATGGCCATAATTGCTGGGAAATACCAGTAAGGCACAATTTTTGTGGAGTGTGGAGCTTAACAAAGAGAAACATAGAGGCAATTGGATGAGATGTAAGAAACACCAAGGCCAAGGTTTTTTTTTTGTGAATAAAAGCACGGGGGAGCCCTCCCGAGGCGGGAGTCACCACACCAAAGCATTCATTAATAAAGTATAGAGTACATCAATTTGATAACCAGAAATTGTACAAAACATTACAGTGGGCTACAACATTCTCAGAGTAAAACCGCTGCCCCTTGAAGATTGTATCATTCCTACCAAGCCAAATAGCTCACAGTGCGGCAAAAGGCTTGGAGACATCATCGGAAGACCCATGGCCGACCCGACGAATCGACCGCCAAAACTGATCAGCATCAAAGGCCCGGACCCACGTGAGCCCCAATGACTCCCAAACCTCTGCGGAAGACCTGCAACTAAAGAAGACGTGGTCCACATCCTCCAACTCGTCCTCGCATCTGTCACACTTTAGATCCGTCCCACCCAGCAGTCTGCCTCTTCTCACTTTGTCACAAATACGACCTCTCCTCATACACCAAAGGAAGACCTTAACCCGCGTAGGAATCTTAGCTGCCCAAATCATCTTCACGTCAGCAGACTCAGCACACAACTCTTCATCACGCTCCACCAAAGCCGCAGTAAACTTCCGATAGGCCGCCTTCACCGATAACCTACCACCAGACCACATAAAACGATCCGGGTCCCCCGACAGCTCCCCGGCAGGGGGAATCTCAAACAACATCCTCAAAAACTCCTCCAACCTATGATCCGAGAGATCCGCAATGAACCTCGGCGCCCACGTCCCAGCATCGACAACCTCCGCCACCCGCGCACCCCTATCCACGGCCAACGCCACCAACCGAGGGAAGCGGGAGGCCAGGGCCCCATCCCCCGTCCAGTCATCCAGCCAAAAACGGAACCGGAGCCCATCCCCCAAAATCAGCCTAAGAAGCGGCCGCAGCTCCGGAAGAACAGCACGGATCCCACTCCACAAGGAAGACTCATGACGCTTCCTCTCTGCCACCAACTCCCCAGTAACACCATAAATCTTTCTCAGCAGTTGCAAGACCGACGAATCGGACGAACCCCAAATGCACACCACCCACTTGGCTAATAGAGCTTTGTTTATAGATTCCACGTCCCTAACTCCAAGGCCCCCTCTGCAACAGGAACAGCCAGGTCCTTCCAAGCCACCAGGTGCAATCCCCTCTTTGCATGCCTACCATCAGACCAGAAAAAGAATCTCATCAAGGTCTCAATCCTCCTTCTAACACCAACAGGCATTAATCTCGTGGAAAAGAAAAAAGTCGGGATGGCCGAAAGAACATGCTTCAGCAATGTAAGCTTCCCACCCTTGGACAGAGTGACAGCCTTCCAGCCTTCCAGCCGCTCCTCCATCCTGCGCAGCATACAATCCCAATCGGACTTCCTCAGACTGCCCTCAACCAGAGGCAACCCCAGATAGGTAATCGGTAGTCTCCCGAATGGGTATCCTACCCACTCCGCCAGCCTGAAGCTCTCCTCACCACCCAAACCCATTGAAACAAAGACCGACTTCTGCCTGTTAATCTGCAACCCAGAGAGGCACCCAAAAACATCCACCACCACAGCTGCATTGCGGTTCTGCTCCTCCGTCCCTCCCAGGAATATCAACGTGTCATCCGCATATTGCAACACCGGGACTGAGATGTCCCCCATTCGGAAACCCTCGCACCAGTTTTCTTCCACAGCCCGCTCAAACAAAACCACAAGACAATCTGCAACCAACACAAAAAGCAGGGGAGCGAGGGGGCATCCCTGACGCACCCCCTTTGGGGTTGGAACCACCCACCCTCATTCCTCCCATTTACCAGCACCGAGCAAGAGCTAGTGGTGACGCATCTCTTAACCCAAGCAATCCAATCTTCCGGAAAACCCCTTTTCTGCAGAGCTAACCAAAGGAATCTCCAACTGACACAATCATAAGCATTGGCGTAGTCAATCTTCCAAACTGTCCCTTTTTTAGACCTCTTCCACTCACGACAAATCTCTGAAGCAGTCACGATTCCATCCGCCATAGACCGACCCATAATGAAGGAGGATTGGGCCGGCAAAACCACATAGGATAGGACCCCTCTAAGCCTGCTCGCCAACACCTTGGCGACAATAAGATAAATGCCATTGGAGATAGATATCAGCCTGTAGTCCCCCACCCCCACTGGGGTATCTTTCTTCGGCAGCAGAAAAATCAAAGCCCTGTTAATTTTCTCAAAACCCATGTTGCCCCCCCTGAACTCAGTCAGAACCTCCAAGATGTCCCCCTTCAGCAGATCCCAGAACTCCCTGTAGAAAGATATGGAGAAGCCATCCGGACCCGAAGCCCCGTCCGCATTCAGCTCCCAAACCGCCCTGCGCACCTCAGCCTCCGTGAAATCGACCACTAATGAATCAGCACGGGCACCACTCAAGGACCTCACCCCCAGACCTGACCAACCCCAGCCCTCTTCCACCAGCACCCTCCTCGAGGCACGCAGAAAATGACCCCTCAAGGCGATCCCAATCTCCCTTTCGCCGCAAACTCTATGCCCCCCTACCTCCATCTCATGCAAGAAGCTCCTTCTCCTCCTTCTGGAAGCCACAGAATGAAAGAACCGCGTGTTGGCGTCCCCTTCCCTTAGCCACTTTTGCCTGGTCCTCTGCCGCCAATGAACCTCCTCTTTCATGTCCTCCCGAAGCACAGTCTCAAGCCATGTTGCCTTCTCCTCCACCTCCCCCGGAGACAGGCCCCGATCATCATCAAGCCCGTCTAACCTGCTGATCCCAGCCTCTGCCTCTGCCCTGACGGCTCGTCGCCTCCTGGAGACATCCTTCCCATAACTCAACAGCAACCGCCTCAGTGACTCGAGCTTGGCCGCAAACCTCGATACTGCCGAGCCGGCCACCGCCACACTCCGCCAATGCTCGTGCACCATGTCCCGGAAACCATCCTCCAACAGCCACTTCTTCTCAAAGCGAAAGGAGAACCAAGCCAAGCGCTCCTCACCAGAAAACCATAGAACAGGAGTGTGATCAGATATAGTCCTCGGAAGTGCCCAAGCCCCCGCCAAAGGGAAGACCTCCCCTGCCTCAATCGACATCAGGAACCTGTCGAGTCTGGACCTCGCCCTTACGTTCCTCCAAGTGTACTTGCACCCAGCCGCATCGACAACAGACAACCCCAGAGACCGAACCACCTGCCTCATATCTGCTGATCCAGGGTCAGAGCCTCCGCTCCCCCCCGACCTGTCGTCCGGCAGCAACGTGACATTGAAGTCGCCACAAATGATCCAAATACCGCCGCCAGCCTCCGCCCCAGCACTCTCCAGATCCCCAGCCAAGCTACCATCCTGCCGCCGACACGGGCCATATACATTAGTAACGCACAGACAGATCCCATCTGCCCTCCGCCGCAGCCGAACAGACAAAGTGAGCTGGGAGGCGAACATCCCCAGCAAGTCGAAAGAATCAGATCGCCAACCGGAGAGCAACCCCCCTGAAGCCCCAGCAGCCCCCTTGTCCGCCAACGAGAAAAACCCCCCCTACTCATCTCCCGCCGCAACTGGTCCTCCAAAGACTGCAATTTAGTCTCCTGAAGCAAGAAAATATCTGCACCATCCTCTCTCAGCAGATTCTGCACCCCGAGCCTCTTTTCGGGCCGGCCCATGCCCCTCACATTCAATGACAGCAGCTTCATCTGGCGACCAAAGCTTCACTCTTCCTTGGGGGAATAACCCCCAAGCGTCATGCCATGTCCCTTTTTTTTGAAGCTCCAAAAAAGGGGGAGACACTCAGCGGTGTTCACCCCAATCGAGAGCCGCAAAACGGTTCCGCACCACCAACGGGCTGGCCTTCCTCACGCTCACAACCTCAGCATCTGCCCCCGAGGCCAGAGATGCCCTTAGAGCAGCCCTCGCCTCCTTATCAGCCCTCCTCCTCTTCCCTCTCCCCCTTTCATACGCCACACCAAAACGTCGCGGCAAATCCCCGCCCAAAAGCGGCAAAGATCCTCCCACCTGCCCCACCCCAGTCGGATCGGCCCCACCCCCAGCTGTAACCTCCCCACCCAACGCTCCCTCAGAAGAACCAGCTACCCCAACCACAGCAGCCACCCCTTCCGTCTGAAAAACCCGTCCCCCCGGAACAGCAGCCCCCGTAGATACGTCCACCCGCGGAGAGTTCGCAACTCCCTCCCTCTCTTCTGAAATGGCTCCCAAAGCAACCCTTCCATACCTCGGGGCAACACCCCCTCCTCAACCTCCTCCACCAAACAAGCAGCCGATGCTGACCGAGCCCCACCCCCCCCCCCAGAGGCTCCCCTCCGCCAGCAGACCGCGCCGAAGCCGCCAGAAACCAAGGCAAAGAAACAGCCGCCAACCCCGGTAAAACCACCGCCGGAATGGAACCGAACCGAAGACCCTCCCCCGGGGTGTGGGCCACATTCGGAAGCCGCCCCCCCCCACCGAAAGTCGCCCCTCCTCTGGCCGCCAAGCCCCCACCTTTTCAACCGATCGCTGCTCCACCTCACCATCCACCACCGCTGCCTCGACCATCGGGACCTCCTTGCGACACCCAGCAGCCAGAATAGCCACCCACACATCTGCAGCCACCAGCTCAAGAAGAAGCCTCCTACCAGCCAGTCGAACTTCCCACCAACCCATCTTCTCAACACCAACCGGCCTCACCCATGGTTTTAAAAGGCGACGCCTCGAGGCGCAAAGGCGTACGCCTCAAGGCGAGGCGAGCCTAAAGCGCCCCGAGGCGCACGCCTTAGGTAGAGACTTAGGGGCGTACGCCTCAGCCTCGCTTGAGGCGCTCGAGGCGTGAGGCGCTCGAGGCGAGGCGGAGGCGTAAGCCTCGAGTCATGAGGCTTTTTTATATTTTTTTTGTTACACATAGCCCTATTTTTTTAGCATTATATTTTTTATTTTTGTATTTTTGTTTCCAGGTTAAACCTTGCATATATATATAGCTCCATGCAAAGAGAAAAGATAGCTTGAAACAAGCGAAGTTACATGATCTTGTATACATCATATTCAATTTATCATACATCTACACATACTAGTTCTATTACACATTTTTGTTTGAATTGTAATAGAACTTTATATTGGTTGCAAGTTTGCAACTTGATGTTGTTGTTTGGTTGTATACGTTTATGAACTTAGAATAGTTATCACATATATGATATATGAAGTAATGTTGAAAAATAAACACGTGAAGGCTGAAGTAAAATAATTACTACATTTTATTGTGAGTAGCCGAATACAAATAATATCATTAGTAAAAAAAACTGCACTACATCCAACAAGACAATTGATTTGGATTCAAGATATCCTATTATTTTTTTATTCGCACTAAAGATTATGGTTTCTATTGTACTTTAGTATTAAGTATAGACTTTAGTTTAATAGTCATATAGAGTCATTGAAGTTGGAATTGGAACTAGATATTTTGTATATTAGTGGCTTAGTATTAATTTTTTTGAAGTTCAATGCCTTCATCGCTTATGTATTGTATCTCTTACTAGTTTTAAATTATTCCTGAATGTGTTTTTTTGGCAAAATGTAATAGTATTATATATTTTTTAAATGTATTTTGCTTTAATTTTATTTTTTCCCAAAAAAATTGAGGCTTACGCCTCGACCGCCTCGAGGCTTACGCCTCGCCTCAATTTCAGAGAAAACGTCTCGGACCGCCTCGCGCTTTTTTAAACCTTGGCCTCACCCGAAGGAACACCTCCAAAGGTTGCCCGAGCTGACATCCCGAACTCTCGACCGAGACAACCACGAGAACGCCACGCAGCAGCTCTGAAATGCGCTCCCTCGTCCTCATCCCCGACGGAAGCCCCCTAATAACGACCCTCTCCACGCTGCTAGGCTGCACAGCAACATCAGAGTCCCTCGGCCTCCGCCACCTCAACTGCAAGCACCCAGACACCGGCCCATGCAACAACCACCGGCTCTCGCAATCGCGGAGGCCCCTCGCCACCGCCCTCCACGGAGAGAGCCTAGCCACATCGCCCTTAAAAAAAGCCTTGGACACGAGGCCCACATCCGATGTCGCCAAAAACAGCGCCCCCTCTCCCCCACCCTCACCAACCAGCACATCTGCACCCGCATCCGCCTTCGGGCAGCACCTCCGAGAATGACCGAAACCCCGACAAGAGAAGCAACGCACAGGCTCCCGACACGCCTGCACCCAATGATCCAGCCCACCGCACCGAAAACAGCCGCGTCCGAAGGGGGAGACCTTCGGCGGCCCACGCGTACTCCCAGAAGCTGCAAACCTCCCCCTCCGACGCCCAACCACCAGCCGCCACCCCTGTGACTCATCACAACCCACGCTGGCACCCTTGCCCGGAAAGCAGCCTCCAGACCTTCCCCCCAACACACGTTCCCATCCGCGGACCTGGCAACCAGGCACGGAAGCTCCGATCGCAGCCGGCGCCGCATGCGTGCCACCATCGAAAGGCCCCACCCCCCAGCTCGCGCGACGCTCCCAGCCAGCCTGCACAACCACGCCAGTAGCAGGAGTCGAGAAGCCCTCAGCCCCATCTCCCTCGCTGGCGCCGAGAAACAGATCGGAGCAGCCCCTAGCCCCATCCCCCCTGACGGCGCCCTGAGAGGAGCCGCACCGCCCGATGCGGGAGCCGCTTCGCCCAAAGTAGCCAACACCGCTGGTGAAACCGCGTCGCCCAAACTCGCTTGGAGCGAAGGGAGCATCGTGTCGCCCCAAACCGTGCCGCCCGCAGGAGGAAACTCGTCGCCCGAAGTCGCACGAGGGGAAAGGACCGCGTCGCCCGAAGTCGCAGGAAGAATCGTGCCGCCCACAGGAAGCATCGCGTCGCCCGAAGACGCGTCGCCTGAACCCGCGCTGAGCGATGGAAGAATCGCGGCGCAAACCCTCGTCGCGATGGAGGAGGGTAGTGCGTCGCACCCCCGTTCGCCCTAACATCACTGTCAAGAGGAGACTTGATTTTACAAAAATATGTGAAAGTACCCAAAGGCCAAGGTTGAGAGAGGTAGATGTGGAGGTGGTCCTCTTGTTAGGCGAGGAGAAATGATAGGATGGACATATGATCGTGGTGTTTCATTGATTTTCTTTTTTATTTCAATTCACTTTTGAATCTTGGAACATAGTTTCAACGTAAAAACGTGAGCGGATCATGGCATCAAAATTCGCCAAAATTCAATTGAATTGTGGTTTCGACATGAGATAGAAATTCAATCAAAATGGTCGGTATTTTAGTCCTTAGGGTTGTCAATAGAAACATTGACGATCGAAATCACCAAAATTCGATCGAATTCGACCGACCGAAATTTCTCTTCAGCCCGTCACTAATGTGGTGACTGAAAATAATATTTAAGGCCTTAGTGCAAATAGTAGACGTCTACCCGTAAATTTCTATATATTTACATTCGCATAAGAAAAAATTACAAAGACCAAAAAGTCTTTAGGCTTTTTGCATGCTCTATCATATTTTCCATCTACATTATGCACAATCCATATAGACCATAAATTTGCTGCCACCCAAACCTTGGTAGAGATCCTCCCATTTCCCAAATCATCAAATGAATTCCAGAAGGCACCCCAATCAGAGCAAGACACCAAGGCAATACGCGAGGCCATCACATCTCCTTGACAATTGATCATCCAAAGAAAAGGTACCCACCATCCTCCTCACCTACAAAACAAAGCCGACATGTGCCTTCGGTTCCAAGGAAAAACTTAACTCTTTGCTCGACGGTCAACAAGTGATCCCTTCTTAACAACCACACAAAAATCCGAACTCGCATAAGAACCGTACACCTCTAGATGTCATTAAACATGTTCGAGGTACTCGTTGGATCAAAGAACATCGTCAAGTAGAAAGTCATGTGAGCCTTCCAACTGTGAAATGTGAAATGTCCATGAATCTAGGACCAATGATCCACAATGTCACCTAAGCTCTCACAAACGGGCAGCACCACTAACATAAGCCATCAAATCATTCATCTGATAACTCGAAATGGAAGAGTGGGGGCCATCTTCTGGTTTCTCGATAATCTTTCACAGAGCAAACAATGTTTGGCAAGGCAAACATGCAAGGAAAATGAGCACGAAGCATTCCGTATTTTGTTAGGTCATCAGTCTAAAAATAGAATATGCATCCATCTCCAAGAATAAGCCTCATGAGAGGAGTCACTCAAGATAGCACCGAGCAGATCTCCCTTCAAAAGTTGGATGGCCCAAGAATAGAAACTATTGGGAGAAAAGGATTCGATATTATTCAAGGAACCTTAGGCTCTCTTATATAGAGAAGGCATATGGGTAAATTACATACGATGGAAACAAGAGAATAAAATTAACAGACATGGTACATAAAATATATAAATATCTCCACACTCCCCCTCAAGATGGAACATAGATATCAATCATGCTCAGCTTGGAAGAACATTTCTGGAATGACCCTCTGAGCAGTGGCTTGATGAAGATGTCGGCAGTCTGCTCTCCTGAACTGACATTAGAAGAAGAAATCAAGCCCTTCTGGATCATATCTCTAGTGTAGTGGCAGTCTACCTCAATATGTTTTGTTCTTTCATGAAAAGCAGGATTATTAGCAATGAATAGTGCGGCTTGATTATCACATTGTAGCTGCATGGGTAGAGGTACATCTATATGCAAATCTTCTAGTACAGCTCGAACCCACATCATCTCATTAGTTGCTTGTGCCACGGCCCTATATTCAGATTCAGTACTATATCTAGCCATGGAAGGTCGTATTCCGACATATCGGCGATATATCGGTATCGACAGGTCACCGATATATCGCTGATATGGTTGATATCGGGTATCGACAGGCCAAAAATGCACAATCTCGGTCCGATGTCGGCGTGGGTCGATATATCGTCGATATATTGGCGATATATTGGTATCGACATGGTACCGATACCGACACCGATATCGATATGTCCTTCCATGGATCTAGCCACCACTGTTTGTTTCTTGCTTTTCTAAGAAACCAAAGAATTACCCACAAATACCGCAAAACCTGAAGTAGACTTCCGATCCTTAGGGCATCCTGCATAATGTGCACCAACACATGCATAGATAGAAATGTTTGTTTCTTTTCTGAACAGCAATCATGTGCCTAGAGACGACTTAGAAACCTTAGTATATCATGTATATGACATCCATATGTACTTGTCTAGGTTGTTCCATGAACTGACTCACCCGACTCACTGCAAAAGCAATATCAAGTCTAGTAATAGTTATAGAGGAGCTTACCCACCATTTCTCTATATCTTCTCCTATCAACCTCATGTGTATCATTGTCATATAACTTCATGCTAGGGTCTATAGGACTAGTTGAGGGTCGACACCCAATCATACCCGTCTCAACAAGCAATTCTGTAATATACTTCCTTTGGGTCATTACAAGACCCTGCGCATTCCTGGCAAACTCCAACCCCAAAAAATATCGTAGAGTGCCAAGATTCTTCATAACAAACTAATGGCCCAGAAATGTTTTTGCCATCTTTATCCCTCGTGTATCATCTCCTGTAACTAGTATATCATCAACATACACCATGATGACAATCGTACCTCTAGAAGTTTCCTGGACAAACAAAGAGTGATCAGCATTTGATCTTTGAACCCTTCATTTTCAATTAGATGGGAAGGCTTCTGAAACCACGCCTGTGGGCTTTGTTTAAGTCCATAAATCGCCTTGTGAAGTCTATACACCATGTGACTCTCCCCCTTAGCAGCAAATCTCGGAGGTTGTTGTATGTAGACTTCTTCGTACAGGTTGTCATACAAGCAAGGCCTTAAAAGTCGGATTTCGATTTCGTTTCGGAGAGGGACCGAAACGAAATTCGGCCGAATTTCGGTCGAAATTCGACCGAAATTTCGGTCATTTCGGTGGTATTTTGAACTAGACCCCCCAAATGTCGACCGATATAGCCATTTCGGCCGAATTTCGGTCACCTAACCGAAACCGAAATTCGACCGAAATTCGGCCGAATTCGGCGAAATTTAAGGCCATGCATACAAGAAGGCATTCTTAACATCAAGCTGAAGCAAGGGTCAATCACGTACCACAGCAACTAACAGAAGGACACGTAGAGTCGAATAACGTGCAACTGAAGAGAAGGTGTCCATATAATCCACATCGTATGTTTGAGTGAACCCTCACGCCACTAACCGTGTGGTGGTGGTGGTGGTGTGTTAACGGGAGCAAAATAGGAGATGGTGGACACGAAGGAGGAGGAGGGACATAGATCTTATCATCAGATGTGGACGAGACCAGTCTGTCACCTGCATGGGAGAAATACATGATAGACTCAAAAAATGTGACATCAGCACTGACAAAATATTTCCTGTTTACAGGGTCATAGCATCGGTAACCATTCTGAGCCCGAGAGTAACCAACAAAAACGCACTTGACAGCCCTAGGTGAGCTTGTCAAGTCCTGGAGACAACTGGTGAATGAATGCAACAGCACCAAAAACACAAGGAGTAAGTGAGAATAATTTCTTGTCAGGAAAGGCAACAGAAAGAGGAATTTTCTCACCTAAGACTGAAGATAGCATACGATTCACAAGATAACATGTCGTAAGGATTGCATCTCCCCAAAAGAAATGGGGCACAACTCTGGATAAGAAGTGTCCGAGTAATATCAAGAATATGGCGATGCTTTCTCTCAGCAACACCATTCTGTTGAGACGTGTAAGCACGGGTGGTTTGATGGATAATGCCTCTAGATGATAAGAATTGTGAAAGAGAACGAGTGCAAAATTCCAAAGCAATATCCGTAACCACATACTTCACAGTAGAGGAAAAAACATTATGCACTTCATTTATAAGATTTTTGATCACATCCCTCTCTTCAGATTTATTCTTCAACAAAAACACAAATGACAGGCGAGAAAAATCATCAATGACAATAAGATAAAACATGTGTCCCTGGTGATCAGGAACACGACTCGGACCCCAAATGTCAATATAACTTAACTCAAAAGGGAAGCTACTGCTCCGAGACTGATGACTAGGGAAACTAGACCTATGGTGCTTTCCCAATTAACATGCTTCACACTGAAAAGAAGAACTTGGTGAAATCTGAGGCAAGATATGACGCATCTTCTGAAGAGGGAGGTGAAGAACTTGGTGAAATCTGAGGCAAGATATGACGCATCTTATGAAGAGGGAGGTGGCCTAAGTGTAGATGCCATGTAAAAGGAGATACTGGTCAACTTGAGTGAGAGGAGACGCTAGCGTATGAGGTCCGGACCAGACGATAAAGACCATCCTGCTCAGAGCCACAGCCAATCACCATGCCTGTAAGAATGTCCTGAAAAACAAGAGATGATGGGTCAAATATAACGTGACAGTGCAGATCCTTCATAATCTGACTGATAAAAAGTAAATTCATCGAAAAATCAGGAGCATGTAACACATTCTGTAGATGCATGGAAGGCGATAAAATAATCTCCCTCTCTCCAATAATGGGAGAATTAGTCCCATCTGTTATCACGACGGATCGCCCCGGTGGAATCTCCTTATATGACGTAAGTTTATCTCTATCTCGACAAAGATGGTGTATCGCGTCGGAATCCATAATCCAATCTGAGACATCAGATCCATGACATGAGGGAAAAGTATAAGCACTACCTGAGGTTCTGGCAGTGGCAGAGGTACTGGCAAAAGCTGATGCGTCAATATCCGAGGTGCCTCCTGGAGTATCAATAGAGGCGAAGGGCATAATGTCACGCAATCTAGCAACGGGATCCTCGAACTGCTGATCTGAAGCAGATGCTGATGGAGATGCAACATGCTCGACTACATGTGCCGAGGGTGGAAAACCATGCTTAGAATAGCATGTATCCTCCGCATGACCTGGTCGATGACAAAAGGTGCATGACTGATGAAAACAACCGCCTCTCCCGCGAGGTCCACGGCCACGGAATGAAGCAGAGCCTCCTCTGCCTCTGGAGGCAGCCATCGCCAAAGGAGGCTGAGAAGAAACATTGAACGAGACTGTAATGTGGCTAAGTCTACGGTAAACTTCCTCCATAGAAGGAATGGTGGCATCTGCAAGAATCCACGAGCAAGCAGCATTGTACTCAAGGTCAAGTGCCGCGAGTAGGACCCACACCATGGTAGCATTCCGAAAGGTCTTCTGCTGCTCGCCAGTCGTCGTAAGAGAAATGATGTTGTAGAGCTTCTCAAACATCCCTCGCAAAGATGTATATAAGGAGTGAAGGGGTCGTCCATTCTGCTTGACTGTAAATATGCCATGTTGAAGCTGAAGGATCTTGATCTCATTTCGCACCTGCGAATATGTTGCTGCAAGTATGTCCCACATTGCCTTAGCAGTGGGATGATGGAGAACATCATTGGCAATCTCCATTGACGGTTTGCCTGAAAATCGGACTTTGGCGTATGAATCATCAGCCTCCCATGAGGCATAAACCCCAGTCTTCTCTGTCGGCTCATCTTCGGTAAGAATGTGCTTCTTACCATTCGACTTAATGAGACTCATGAACTGCATCGCCCATAGCTCATAGTTCGTCCCATCCATCTTGACAATTGGCGTTGGACTTTTGAAAGTACTTATGGAGGGCATATCGACCTTGTTTTCTGACATATTGCCGGTATGGAAGGCTATATCCCGATATATCGACGATATATCGGCCGATATATCGATATCGATATGGGACCGATATCGAAATCGATATATCGATATATCTGATTTCAGGCATTTTCTTCAGAAAGAATCCTAAATATAGCGATATATCGACGATATATCGCCGATATATAGATATCGACACGATATCGAAATGATATCGATATATCCTTCCATGATTGCCGGAGATAAGGAATTAGGGTTTGTAGACCAAAGAATAAACGTCTACATAAACTCCAGAGGATTTGAGTGCATATGTAGACTTGTGCACTCAAACCCATAGATAGACGGGGGGCCGACGATGGGAGGGCCCGACGGTGGGAGGGGCCAGCGGTGGGAAGGGTTGGCAGGAGAGGACCGGTGGTGGGAGAGTGGCGGCGGTAGAGAGGAGGGTTGGTGGCAGCGGTAGAGAGGGGAGCCAGCGAGAGAGAGGGGGGGCTGGCAGCAGCGACGGCGAGAGGGAGAAGAAGAGGGGGCGGCGGTGGATTAGGGTTTTGGCTCTGATCCCATGTTGAGAGAAAAGGATTCGATATTATTCAAAGGAACCCTAAGCTCTCTTATATAGAGAAGGCCTATGGGTAAATTACATAAGATGGAAACAAGAGAATAAAGTTATCAGACACGTTACATAGAATATATAAATATCTTCACAGAAACGATCTAAGAAGTGGGGTCCAAAGAGACGTCATGAATTTACCGCAACATCCTACACAGCAAATCGACCCCCCCCCCTAATTCGGGTCACCCATTTTGACAACATGGCACGATTCATCACTTCCAAGCTATGAATCCCTAACCCCTCATACTCCTCCTTAAGCATCAAAGTCTTCCACCCCTTGTGAATCCCATAGGATTTCCAAAAGAAACACTCATAATCGCCTCCAACCTTGTCATCATCCCCACTTATAAACATGCACACAAACAAAAAAAACAATAGGACAACAGAAAGTATCGCCTTCAACATGACCAATCTGCCACCTCTTGAAAGACATGAAGTACGTCACATCGCCAGCTTCTTATCAATCCTCTCAATCATAGGTAACCAGTCAATCTGTCGCAGCTTGCCACCCATTAATGGAAAATCAAGATAAAAAATAGGTAGGGACCCCTTTCGTGTCTGCAATGCAACCTCATGAAGCATCATCTCCTCGTTATCCATCCCAAAGTGAATAAAAGCAGACTTAGCGTACTTAATCTTCAAGACAAAGATCAACCCAAAAAGCTCTGAAACTATGCCCATTCAATCTGCAAATGCTACCTTGCCTCCACAAAAAAGATGGTATCATCTTCATAATGTAGAATAAAATGGCAAAAGCCTTCTCCCATTATAAGTATGGTCGGCTACATGGATTCTTGCTCAAATCCATGTGGAATGATTCGACAATTTTTTACGTTGATTGTCGACTACCTAACATAATCCCCACAAGGGGGGATTTGAACCCTGGTCTTTTGGGTGGTAGGAAGTAGGAACACTGCACTACCACCAGATCATTTAAAGGGGTGGTAGAAACAACATAATGTAGAATATGGGACAAAATTTCCCATGTATTAACTATTAAGCCAACCAAACCCCCGCCCACAAACCTTTGTGACCCTTCTAGCCAATGTGTCAGCAACCACGACAAAAAGTAAATTGTCAACAAGCACCCCTACCTGACCTCGGATTACGATTGGAAAAAACCGACATGCTTTCCAGTCACCAAGATTGAGTAAGAAGAAGTAGACATACATCTCTTCACACAAGTGATCCATCCACTTGGGAATCCCATGTGGTATAGCATTGCCCAAATGAATCACTAGACAACACAATCATGCCTTCAAGAAATTCATCTTCCATAAGAAACCCTTCATCTTGTGACAATCAGCGACAATCGCAGATGTCAACACAACTCCATCCATCATGTGACGGCCCAGGAGATGTATCAATAATAGTGCTAATTATGGATGTAAATGGGCACATGGTTGTATCAGTCCACGACTGTATCCATTTTATACGTATACAAATGTGCAACCATTCCGCTTTGATACCATATTCAAATAAAAATTCATGAACCTATCACGAACAATAATGCATAATAGATGGTCAGGATGATTGCCTTACCTTGCGAAAGAAGGATCTAGTGATGTCAAAAATCTTTATAGTATTCTTCGACATAGGTTCCAAATGTAAGCAATATGGGACAAAACAAAAGGAAATCCCACCTAATCTAATTTTTTTAGAAGTTATATCTAATTAAATTAATAAGAAAAAGCTTGGAAAGGTGAAAACTGAAAGCACGCGTTTTCCAAGCTAATTATTCTCAAGCCATTCCACCTTATAAACTTTTCATCTTTATGGCCACTACAGTAGAGAAAAACTATATAATTATATGAGAAAGATATCCCCGGTTTTCGATGCTTTCAAGTGAGAAATCACTTCGGATGATAGATTTGCTACCTTTTTTACTAGCAAAGACATTAAAAGCACTTGTTTCAAAGCAATTCAAATCAAATGTACTAATAAGAATCATTTAACAATAATAAGAAGAAGAAGATTGCACCCACAGCTCCAAAAAATAGGCTAAAAATAAAACATGAACCTCAAACAAAATGAGAACATTGCATATGCTAAATACTAACAACAACAAAATTATATGAGGTGTTACAGAACAAATCATTCTTCAAATGTATATGCAAGTAAACACAGGGAGGGCGTGCTGCCAGACATCATCACATTAAAAAGGCATTGCAAAGCTTCAGAACCCGACAATTTATATTTGAACCCATTTCAATGGTACGTTGGTAGTGCAGTGTGCCTACCAACCAAAGGATCGGAGTTTTACACCGACATTTTATAAAAGCAAAGTTATCTAAACAAGAAGGAATATATTATTATTTAACGGTGGTGTGTGGAGGATCTGTATAATTTACGATACAAAGAGACATTGAAAATCATGAGTTAAACTAATAGCAAATAAATCATGTGCATGCGTCTAAGAATGGCAAAAATCAATGTACATAAAAAAAAGGCTTGCCTTTAACAGCTCATAAATGTAATATCGAATATCATAATCTGAAAGTGTTGGATAAAGAACTTTAAAATCGGTATTGTTGACGTGTTCAAAAATCAGACTTGGTGTCTTTGACTGTTGATCTCTAACAATATCAAGAAGCTTCACAATATTTGGCCCACCACAAAGGTTTTGGAGTATCTTTATTTCCCGCTTGATCTGTGCTGCCATCAATTAGCAAAAAGCCAAAGTCTTCAGACAATATAAACATGATTGGATGGAAACAAAAAGGGACCACATAACATAAATTTCTATATCTGTACCATGTGACTCATGCAAAAGCATAGGCAAGCACATATTCCTCTCATCAGTGGCACATTTATTATACATCAAGGATAAAAAGAGCTCGTTGGTTGTGGAATAAGAGACATGAGCCGAGTGAAACGAATCCCTTCTTGAGTTTGGAGGAGAAAAAGCTATCTCCACTCAAATTCGGTTAGTGCTTAAAAAATAAAGGATCATTGTTAAATATGTTTTTTCCTACCCACTTTTAAATCTGTCAAATAATGTTTGGTGGTCTCTACCATCGTTTAAAAATTGTTTCAAGATTATAATGCCATAACAAACTAAAATACAGTGTTAATTCCTTTAAAAAAATAAAATAAAGCATTAATAAGCTAAACATGCAACAACTCATTAAATTTGTATCTCCTATTTCTGCACCCTACAAAGTAATTGTAGTGGTAAAAGACTGATTGATTTATGAAAGGCCCTTGGGTTCTCTTATATAGGAAAGGAACCAATTTGGGCAAATTACATGAAATAGACAAAATAAATAGATAACAAGAAAATAACAAGAAAGATAAGAAATATCTCAACACTCCCCCTCAAGCTGGAGCATAGATATCAATCAGACTTAGCTTGGAGCAACATCTCTGATAAGGCCCTCTAGCTAGGGCCTTAGTTAAAATATTTATTGTCAAATCTCCAGAACTGACATGAGTAGTGGCAATAAGAGCCTTCTGTATCATGTCACGAGTGTAATGACAGTCAAGGTTTAAAAAAGCGCGAGGCGGTTCGAGGTGTTTCTCCGAAATGTGAGGCGAGGCGTAAGCCTCGAGGCGGTCGAGGTGTAAGCCTCAATTTTTTAAAAGAAAAATTAAAATTAAGCAAAATACATTAAAATATATAATAATAATAAGTTTTGCCAAAAACATATTCAAAATCAATTTCACACTAGTAAAAGTACAACACATAAGCGATGAAAGCATAGAAGTTCAGAAAATTAATATTAGGCATGTGATTGTTTCCGCTATTCAGAAAAAAGCATAATAATTATTCTATTCCATGTGTTTCTTTTCAACTGTGCTTCTTCGTATATGTGATAACTATTTTAATAACAAACAAATAACAACATCAAGTTCCAAACTTACAAGTAGTATAATAATTTTATTACAATTCAAACACAATCGTGTACGTTGTGTACAATAGAACTAGTATGTGTGCATGCAATATGATAAATTGAACATGATGTATACAGGATCATCGAGCTTCACTTGTTTCAAGAAATCTCTTCTCTCTGTATGGACATGTTTATAGAAATATGAAAGGTTTAACATAGAAACAATAATACTAGCAAAAACTGTATAATGTTTATGGTAAATGCAAAGCACATAACCTAAAAATTAAAAAAAAAAGACATGCGCTTGAGGCTTACGCCTCCACCTCGCCTCGAACGCCTCACCGCCTCATACGCCTCACAGTACCCTGAGGCTTACGCCTCAGAACTTTTGGGTGAGGCTTAAGCCTCGAGGCGTTTTTTTGTCAAAAAACGCCTTGAGGCTTACGCCTCACCGCCTCGAGGCGGGCTTTTTAAAACAAGGGTGACAGTCCACCTCTGCATGTTTGGTCCTTTCATGAAATGTTGGGTTGTTCGCAATGAAAAGAGCAGCCGATTGTCACATTGGAAGAGCATGGGAAGAGGCACCTCTATAGTCAAGTCAGTAAGAATAGATCTGACCCACATCATCTCCGTGCTAGCATGCGCCATGGTCATGTATTCTGACTCAGCACTCGATCCGGCAACCACGCTTTGCTTCTTGCTCTTCCAAGAAATCAGGAAATTCCCTACGAACGCAGTGAAACCTGAAGTAGACTTCCTATCATTTGGGCACCCAGCATAATCTACATCTGCACATGATGTAACTGGTATCTCTGCTGAATAGAAGTTTGTATCTGGTGAAGTCTTTAGATACCTCAAAATCATAAGGATTGCATCCATATGTGCCGCACAGGCGACTCCATAAACGGACTCACTTTGCTCACTGCAAAGGATATGTCGGGCCCGGAAATAGTCACATATAGTAGCTTGTCAACAAGCTCCATCTCCTCTTGTCAACCTCCTCAGTGTCATCATCATATAGCTTCATGCTTAGGTTAATAGAAGTAGTGACAGGTTTGCAATCTGTCATCTGTCTCTGAAAGAAGGTCTATAACATACTTCCTCCAAGTCATCACAAGACCTCGTTGGTTATTGGTAAACTCAAGTCCAAGGAAGTAACATGAACTACCAAGGTCCTTGGCACTCTGAATACCATGCTCATTATCCCCTATAACAATATTATCATCAACATAAACAAGGATGGCAATAGTACATCTCTGAGTCTTGTGCACAAACAAAGAGTGATCTGCAGTCAATCACACAAACACTGTTGTTGTATCAAATATGAGAGCTTCTGAAACTATGCTCTTGGACTCTGCTTAAGGCCATAGATAGCCTTGAGAAGCCTGTAAACCTTCTGACACTCCCCCTCAGTAGCAAACCCATGTGGTTGTTGTATGTAGACCTCCTCATGTAGATTACCATAGAGGAAAGCATTCTTCACATCAAGCTGGTAAAGGGGCCAAAATCTCGTGTTACAGCAAATGAAAGTAGTATGCACAAAGTAGAATGTCTGGCAACTGGAGAGAAAGTACCCTGATAGTCCACCCCATAAGGATGGGTGAACCCACGTGCCACAAGTCTCGCCTTATAGCGATCCACACTGCCATCTGCACGGTGTTTCAAGTGACCCATTTGCATCCCACAATGGATGTGTCAACTGAAGCAGAACAAGAGTCCAAGTACCATGTGATTGTAACGCATCCATCTCCTCCTCCATGGCTAATCTCCACTGATTGTCCTGAAGAGCCTCCTGATATATACATGGTATCTCCACGGCTGATAGTGCCCAAGGCCTTAAATGTCGGTTTCGGTCACCATTTCGGTATCGACCAAAACAGAATTTCGATGGAATTTCGGTGGAATTTCGACCGAAATTTCGGTCATTTCGGTCATTTTTTGTACTAGGACCCCCATATTTCGGTCATTTCGGTCATTTCGGTCGAATTTCGATTTCGAGTGGATATCGATATTCGACAGAAATTCGATCGAATTTCGTTGAAATTTGAGGCCATGATAGTGCCAAAGGTAAATCTCCTCATATCCTCTAAGGAAACCTGAACTGCAAGAGGATAAGTAGCATACCTACGTTTCTGTTTGTGCAGAGCAATCAACACATCAAGATCATCTGCCAAGGGCACATGCTCATCCTGTAGGGAATCCTACTGCACAGACAACTCAGTAGTGCCATCAATAGAAACAATTTGCTCATTACATACATGAGGCATGCTAGATGATGGGCAAGGCCTGTGAGCAGGGAGAACCGAACGAGACATGCAAATAAAAACACGTGGCAAAAAATGAGTCACAGTACGAGGCTGAGCCTCAGGAGTAGGTGTAGAGGCAGTAGGTGGTGATGGTGGTGGTGGTTGGGGAGGTGGTGGTAGAGCATAAGCAGAGGGGGGTGACACGACAGTAAGAGGTGGAGGCATGTAGATCTCATCGTCAGAGTCAGACAAGTCTAGTATGTCGCATGTATGAGAAAAATACATGACAGACTCAAAGAAAGTAATGTCAGCACTGACAAAGTATTTCTGCTTGAGCAGATCAAAGCAACGATACCCCTTCGAGTACGAGAGTAGCCAACAAAAATACACTTGACAGCTCTGGGAGAGAGCTTGTCACGACCTGGAGAGACATCATGAACAAAAACAACAAAACCGAACACACGAGGTGTAAGAGAGAAAAGATCCTTCTCGAGAAACGCAATCGAGAAAGGAATCTTCTCTCCAAGAAACACGCCTAGTCATAAGGGCTGGAAATTGAAGTTATCGAGGTAGCTATTCATCCAAGAAAAGTGGTGCACTAGATTATTGCGTGTAAACAATTAATATTCATTTGCTCGAGTGCAACGTGAAAAGCTCACGAGCAACTCCTCGACTGCATTCAAACTTCTACATCAGAGGCAACATAATTTAATTTTCAAAATAGAAGACAATTACTATATTATTCAGTCATCTGTGTATCTCCAAGAAATATTTATTAAATGTAACTTCCATGTCTTAACACAATGAAAGGAGAAAAATAGTGCATTAGAAGTAAGGGAGAGAGCAATAAATATAGTCACCATGGGCTGGAGGGGTTTCAAGAAAGTGTAAAGAGTTGGGCGAGTTGTGAAAAACTGTCTTCCAACATAATTAATCTCTAATTTTAGTCCGAATCAACCATAAAGATTAAGCACCACAGTGAAACACATATCCCCAACTCCAGGTGCTAGCCTTGCATAGTTTTTCCTGCAAGCCAAACATAGGCATTGTAGGTATGTGTTGACCATGCACTCTCATGTCATGGAATGTCATATGTGTTCTAGAGGTTGGCTACCGATTGATCGACCTAACAAAACCAGAAATGAAGGCGAGTGAATGAAGCCTCCAACAGGAACCACGGTCCTCGGTTTTTATTGCATGCCAACCATCAAAGAGAGGACTGAACTCCAGCATTCTCACTTCTTAACCTTCTTTGGTCCTTCATCCCCTCATAACCTTCTTTCGGTTGCATGAGCTCTATTCAGGTGGTTATCATCAAGTCTTTCAATGTAGATGTGACCAGGAAGGCTCCCACCCTCTTTTAATTAGGTAGTTCTTTCCCACGAAAGGTACTTAGAAAGACCACTAGCTCAGAAAATCCAATCTCATAGCCTTCATGTGATGCAAACAACTTTCCATCCAGTCTGTTTATAGGAAGGACTGTTTTTCAGTTACACACCTTGGTTTACAACGAGATTTTTTTATTTGGTGGTATATAAGGAAAGGAAAGTGAAAAAAATTTAAAAAAATGGTAGACTTCTCCCACTTTCAAGGAAATCTTAGGAGGCGAGAAATAGAAAGTGAAAAAGATAGGAGGTGAAAAACTTTTTTCATCAAATTCCTTCAATCTACCCATTTTCAAACAAAAATAAAAGGAAATATACTTATATAGAATACTAGACTTGAATAATATGTTACAATCAAGGTATATATTTTGAAATTATATCTGCATGTGTCTAATCTCAAGAACAAAAAATTTTTTATTCAGAAACTTATGTTAAGACAAGGCACCTAAACAATCATAAAGTCGAATGCATTGGTATCTTCTCGTGTGCGCTCTCTCCAACTCAACCGTTTCCACACTTTTCTGATGTTGTGTAATAATCTACAAGATTTTCATCCAGTGAGACTTTCTGGATAATGAGGTCTTCAGACAACTCAATGGAGGGTTTCACGCCCTTTGGGAATTAAGCAGTAATAATGCAGCTATTCTACTACTCAGGAACAGAAGTGTAGTGAGATGATGCGGTTCATATAATTCCAGTTGTAACAAATCAGTAAATGCACTGTTCGGGGATGGGACCAAAGCCAAATATTTGGAAAGAAATGCAAAATCAACCTAACACGGTAATTTATGGCCAAACGAATAATCAGCCAAATATGGGAAGCACTAGCAGTATCAACAATGGTACGGGAAATAGCAAGATAAAATCATTTTTAGTTGCCAAAGGCAAGCTACTAGAGAGTAGTAACAATCCAATTCATCAAAACTTTATGAGCACAACGTCATGAACATGCGTAAATGATCATCACAGCACATAACATGTATATCACTGTCCCATCTAGACCCAAGAAACCCCAAAAGAACACCCCCCCTCCCAATTTCGCCGAAATTGTATTATCGTGTTGTGTTACTGCAGCAGGCTTAACTCTTCGTCGATAGTAATAGTTTGCCAGCAACCATCAATGTTGCCAGGTATCCGAAAGGCGTGACATTCCTTCAGTGACATCCAACATCTTTTCTAGGAGGGGTGGTCAATCATGTAAGCCCATTTTCACTCAAATTCGCTTGACAAAAGGACACTTGACAAAAAGATGCCAAGTGTCTCCTTACTATAAATCAGGCAGTGGGCAACCCAGCTCAAAATCTGACACATGCTTTCTTTTTTGCACTCATGAGAACCGACATCAATGTATGAAGAGCCAAAACAGGATATTTAACTTCAGCAAAATCCTGAGCAATATGCACTCTTAGTCACGTGCCCAAAGACGATCCCTATGATGTAGCGGATGCCAGAGATCATTACATATGTGAAGAAATCTATGAGGACCTGAAGCCCCACTCTCACCACCCAAAACACCAAGCAAGCAAGGGGAGCCAGACGGCTGCTATTGTTTCTAGTGACATGGGTACCATAAGGAGACAGATGTCGCTATTCCGATTGCTGCTCAAAAGAACCCAGCAGATGCACTTTGTGTCCTCCAGAATGATGTCCTCGGTTCATCTCAGCGACTGATAAAAAAGGTTTGCAGGGCTTATTTGTTGTACAGATACTAGTGCCGCACACTCAAGTCTTCCTTCAACCTTGACGGAAGGGGTGCATGACAAGAAATAACAAAATTAAACTACAATAATTTGCAAATCTAAATACATATAAACGAGAGTGTTTAACTATTGTTTTTTTTTTGAAGCCAAGAAGAGGGGGATACACTCGTTGGTGTTCACCCCAAAATATTAATAGATAAAGAAGGAGTTACAGAAAAGAAAGTAAAGAGAAAACAAAGCCCCCCGCAAAGAAGGTCGGTAGCCTCTCGAGGGTGGCAACCAGCACCTAAACAGAAGGAGACAACAAAACTAATCACACAAGGCACCAATCAGCTACCAAAGCCCTAGCACGACAAAAGACAGTCTCCAGGTAAAACCGCTGCTATGAGAAGAGGGCCTCGTTGCGAGCAAGCCAAAGCGACCACAAGCAAGCCACCGGAGCTAGGAAGCGCTTTCTCTCCAACCGCCTATTAGAGAAGAGGGCGTCGCAGAAGGAGTCCACGTCACGCGCAAGCATCCAATTCACGAAGGGGTCGTCCCACAGTGCCCGAACCATGGGGCACAGAAATAGGAGATGGTCGAGAGTTTCCTCGTTAGAAAGGCACAGGCCGCACGTACTAGAGACCGAGGGGAACAATCTGGAACAACGATCGCGAGTCAAGAGCCTCCTTCTACGCAAGAGCCACAGGAAGAAGGTAATCCGAAGAGGCAAACCCAGGCCCCAGAAGAAGCCACAGTCACGCACCAAAGCAATCGAACTAGGAGGCGGAGGACGAAGCAAAGACCCATAGGCCTTTCGAGTAGAGAAGTGGTCGTCCCGCCAAAGCCAGTGATCCAAGCCACCAGAGGGAGAGCCCACGAGAGCAAGAGCATTCATCAACGTCAGAAACCCATCGAACCTCTGATCGGAGAAGGAGCACAGAAAGCGAGGAGACCAAGAATCATCCACCTAGCAGGAAGCGACGGAGGCACTCTTATTCTCCGCCAAAGCGAAGAGGCGGGGGAAGCGAGAAGAAAGAGGCTTCCCATCCAACCAGCAATCATTCCAGAAGGAGAAAGTGTGGCCGTCACCGAGCACATGTTTGAAAGACGATCTATACTTCACGAAAGCCTCCTGAATACCACGCCAAAAAGGAGAACTCCCGCCCACATCCTCCGAAGCTCCCACACCAGGCCACGCCCGCCCGTGAAGACCCCTCAAGATGGAAATGAAGAAGCTTTCATCACTGCCCCAGACCCTTGCTGCCCATTTAAGGAAGAAGGCATCGTTGATCAATCTGAGACTCCTTACCCCCAAGCCACCCGCCGACTTCTCCCTCAACACCTCCTCCCAAGCGACCAGGTGAATCCCCCTCCCACCGCTGCATGATTTCCCCCAAAGAAACTTCTTGAAGCAAGATTCAAGTCTCTTGGCGATCCCCGCAGGCAGCCTACGCGTCGATAAAAAGTGAACGGGAATAGCGGCAAGGACCGAGCGAAGGAGAACCAGTCGCCCTCCTTTAGAAAGGAGAGCAGCACGCCAGCTAGCCAGCCTCGCCTCCACCTTCTCCACCACCGGGTTCCAATCTTTCAATCGAGGCCGCCCATCCACCAACGGAATCCCCAGATACTCCAGCGGGAGGGTGGCCATAGCAGAGCCCAAAATGTTGGCGAAAACCGAAGCACGCGCCTCCGAAACACCAAAAGCAATGACCTTCGATTTAATGCCATTCATGCGTAAGCCGGAAAGCTCACTGAAGAGATCCAAAGTTGCCGACATAGCCGCAAGTTCCTCCTCACCCCCTTCGATAAAACACAGCGTGTCGTCCGCGAATTGAATAAGAGGCACCGAGATGGTTCCCTTAGAGAACCTCTTAGATAGGCCCGCGTCAACCACCCGAGTCACCATTCGAACCAAAACGTCCGACGCAATCACGAATAGGAGGGGGGCAAGGGGGCACCCTTGCCGAAGGCCCCGACGAGGTTGAAAGCGGCCCCCCTCCAACCCGCCATTCAGAAGAAGAGAAAAGGAGGAAGTCGTAACACAGCGCCGCATCCATGATATCCACAAGGCAGGGAAACCCCGCCTCTTGAGAGCAGACCAAAGAAAGGCCCAATCGACGCTGTCATAGGCCTTAGCAAAATCGATCTTCCATAGAACGCCTTGCCGTCCCGAGTTATTCCAATCCGCCACCATCTCGGATGCAGCCACAATACAGTCGGAAATTTGCCTGCCTTTGATGAAAGCCGCCTGAACGGGAGAGATGATAGAGTGTAGCACCTGAGACAGTCTCCTTGCCAGGACTTTAGCGACAATTAAATAAATGGCATTAGAAATGGAGATGGGGCGAAAGTCCCCGATATCCTCCGCCGCCTCCCGCTTAGGGATGAGGAGAAGGAGGGCTTTGTTAAGTCTATCAAACCCCATGTTGCCACCACAAAACTCCACGAGTACGTCAAATACCTCCTTGCCCACCAAATCCCAGAAATCATTGAAGAAAGCAACTGAAAAGCCATCAGGCCCGGGGGACGCGTCAGGATTAAGTTCCCACAGGGCCTCCTTAGTCTCCAACAATGAAACCGGCCTAGTAAGCAGGGCACACTCCTCCGCAGAGATAGAGGGAACCCCAACACCGAGCCACTTCCAGCGCCGAGGAAGACGAGCCGACATGGCGATCCTGAAGTGCTCCGAAATGGCCGCACCCATAGAGTTATCCCCAACAAAACGCTGCCCATCAACAGAAATAGCCCGCAGCGTACCGTTTCGTTTCCTCCCGCTAGCAACCCGGTGGAAATAGGCCGAGTTCGCGTCACCGTCCCTAAGCCATCTGAGCCTGGAGCGCTGACGCCATTCGATAGCTCTTTTCTTGTCTTCGTCCGCCACCTTGAGTTGCGCAGAAGAACGATGTTCAAGTTCACTGACACTAAGAGACCTCTCATTCTCCACAGAATCAAGTCTAGAAATAATCTCCTCCGCCTCCTTTCTGAGGGCCGCCCTCGCCGACCGCGACTCACGCTTAAAGCAGGCCAGACGCGAACGCAAGGAATCAAGTTTTTGATTAAGACGAGCAGCCGCAGAGCCCGTCACCGAAGTAGAGACCCAATGATCAATGACGACCTCGCGAAAAGAAGGCTCCAAGAGCCAGCAGCGCTCGTATCTAAAGATACCTCTCGGGGAAGAATTCTCGCCAGAGTCCCAAAGAATTGGAGAGTGGTCTGAGAAAGCTCTCGGTCTAGAAGAGACCGAGCAGGAAGGGAATCTGTCCATCATATCACCCGAAGCCAAGAACCAGTCAAGGCGGGAATGTGAATTCCCACTCTGCCAAGTATAAGTAATATCCGAAGCAACCAAGTTTTCCAATGCCAAACAGTCGAGGGTCTCCCTAAAGGATAGGGAACCCGGGTCGCAGCCCCCCCTAGCACGAGGGCGATCAGACGAATGAAAAGTGACATTAAAGTCCCCCCTAATGATCCAGGGAATGCCATCGAAAGCACGGCCCGCAGCGCGCAAATCCTCCCACAGCTCCGCCCTACTGACGTGACAGCACGGACCATACACGGAAGAAATAGCAATTGGAGTGGGAAGGTCCCTTCTAACAAGCAGCACCGATAGCATATGCCTCCCCATCAGGGTGGATTCCTGGGAGAAGAGGTTCGATTTCCAAGCAATGAAGAGGCCTCCCGCCGCTCCCACCGCATCCAGCGCCACAAAGGAATCCAACGACCCCGCTCCAAAGGACCTCCAAAGAGCCTCATCCAAGCCCCGCAACTTCGTCTCCTGAATCAAAGCCACGTCGCAAGCCCACTCCGACAAGCGGGCGCCCAATGCCTTCCGCTTCACGTCTTCCCCCAACCCCCTAACGTTCCAGGAGATGATTTTCATTAAGGAAAGAGACGGGTCCCACCAAAAGGTGCGAGGCCAGCCACCTCCGCCACCGAGTCACGCAGAGAAGCACAAGAATGAACCGTCGTCGGTCGCGAGCGAGACCTTCCCCGCCTCCGATAATGCTTCCCCGATCGCGCATCCGAGGGCGAACCAAGTTCAAGGCCACCAATAGAGTCCGAGTCGCCCCTGGCTGAAACAAGTCCATCAGGGGAAGGCGAGGCCGCCGCAGACGAGGGAGGAGAGCCCAAGATGGAGATCCGGGAAGAATCAAGCAACAAGGGCCTAGAGAAATCTCCAAATACAACAGGGGCCTCCCAAGATTGAAGGACAGAAAGAGGGATGGGCCCCATATCCTCCACATTAGAAAGCGCCGAGCAGGCGTCGCCCGAGGGCCGAGAGGAGGCCTGACCCGAGTCCGCCAGGGAAAAAGAAGATTCTCCCGTTGTCCAAGATCCGATTAGACCGGCTCCCGTACCCGTACCCGAAAAGGACGAGACTTTCGAACTGCCAATCTTCCATGCAAAAGAGCCAAACAGAGAATCGGCCTCGGGAGGGCCCCAGAGCTGCGGGGTGCCACGTAAGGCATAATCATTCGGGAAGCGAGTATGTGTGGTCGACTACATGGATTATTTGCCCCCATTTAGATCTATCTTGGGCCACTCTCATGCTTAGATCCAAAAAACTAAGATCCATTCGTATAGTCGCATTCCAACACTTCTTGGGCCTTTCTCGCCCAACATCCCAAAACTCGCATCTCGTCATCGGTGTTTCAACTAACCTCCTTTGCAAATGGTCAAACCACCTTAAGCGATTTTCTCGTATCTTATCCTCGATCGAAGCTAAACAAACTTCCCTTCTGATTGCATCATTCTAAATCTGATCTTTGTCTGTGTGTCCACACATCCACCTTAGCATTTTCATTTCTTCTATTACCATTCTCTGCACGGGTCTATGGTTCACAAGCCAACATTCAAATCCATAGGGCAAAGCATGTCTCGTGGCTGCTTTGTACAACTTTCCTTTGATTTTCAAAGAAATTTTCTTATCACAGAGAGCAGTAGAGGTTCTCCACTTTAGTTAACATGTATTTATTTTATTAGCAACATCTCCATCAATTTTCCTACCATGTTGCCAAATATTTCCCAAGTATGTAAAAGAGTCTCTCTTCTAAATGTTATCGTCACCAATCTTCACATCCTTAATTGTTGTTTCCATCAAAAGTGCACTCCATATATTCAGTCTTAACCCTACTTGTACGAAAATCTTTAGTCTCCAATGCATGTCTCCATAGTTCATACTTCAAGCTTCTCATTTACTCCATCCCTAGTCTCATCAATAAACACAATATCATCAACGAATAACATACACCAAGGTACCTCATCATGAATGTGACTTGTCAACTCATCCATAAACAACAACAACAAAGCCTTTTCCCACAGTTAAGTAGGGTCGGCTACATGCATTCTTCGCCACCATTCAGATCTATCTTGGGTCAATCCCGGACTTATATTCATAAAACTAAGATCCCTTCGTATAGTTTCTTTCCAACACTTCTTGGGTTGTCCTTGCCCACTCTTTACCGACTCAACATCCCAACACTCGCATCTCTTAACTGGTGCATCAGCTGATCTTCTTTGCAAATGACCAAACCATCTTAAGCGATTTTCTCGCATCTTATCCTCGATCGGAGCTACACCAACTTTCTTTCTGATTGCATATTCTGAATCCGACCTTTACGTGTGTGTCCACACATCTACCATAGCATTTTCATTTCTATTGTAGCCATTCTCTGCACATGTCTATGGTTCACAGGCCAACATTCAAATCCATAGAGCATAGCAGGCCTCACAGCTGCTTTGTAAAACTTTCCCTTAATTTTTAAAGGAATTTTCTTATCACAGAGAACAACAAAAGCTCCTCTCCACTTTAACCACCCTGCATTTATTCTATTAGTAACATTTCCATCAATTTCCCCATCATGTTGCAAAATAGATCCCATATATCTAAAAGAATCTCTCTTCCGAATGTTATCATCACCAATCTTCACCTCGATTCCTTCACCATTGCTTCCATCAAAGGAGCACTCCATATATTCTGTCTTAGCCCTACTTATACGAAATCCTTTACTCTCCAACTCATGTGTCCAAACCTCAAGCTTCTCATTTACTACATCTCTAGTCTCGTCAATCAACACAATATCATCAGCAAATAACATACACCAAGGTAACTCATCTTAAATGTGACTTGTCAACTCATCCATAATCAAAGTAAAAAGAAATGGACTCAAAGCTGAACCTTGTAAACCAATGTTGATGTAAAAAATAGCCAGTCTTCCCAGATGGGATCCTCACACAAGATAAAGCCCTATCATACATGTCCTTTATGAGGTTGATGTATAGGACAGGTACTTGTCTCTTCTCCAAAACTCTCCACAATATCTCTTGCGGGACAGAACCATAAGCCTTCTCCAAATCAATAAAGATCATATGGAGGTTCTTCCTTTTAGCTCTATAAATCTCCATTGTTCTCCTCAGCAAATGGATGTCTTCAATAGTTGAGCGACCTAGCATGAATCCGAATGGTTTTCTTTTACGTTAGAAACTTGCCTCAACCTTCTTTCGATCACACGTTCCCAAATTTTCATAGTGTGACTCATCAGCTTGATACCTCTGTAATTAGAACAATTTTGAATGTCTCCTTTATTCTTATAAAGAGGTACCACGATACTCCTCCAATCTTCAGGCATTTTCTTGTTTCGCCAAATAACATTGAATAAATTCATAAGTCAAGTCAAATCGCGCTCACCTAAAACTCTCCATACTTCTACAAGGATGTCATCCGATCCTACACCTTTCCCAGGTCCCATAACCTTCAAAGCCTCCTCTACTTCCTTTCTTTGAATCCATCTACAGCTTTCACGATTCAAGTAACTTTCACTACTAGTCAGATCACCCAAAGCGATCTCTTTATTTCCTTCCCCAATGAAAAGTTTATGGATATCCTTCTGAGTAACAAGCACGTGACCTTCCTCGTCCGACTCATCCATAAACAAAGTAAAAAGAAATGAACTCAAAGTTGAACTTGATGCAAACCAATATTTTTGTCAAAATAGTCAGTCTTCCTAGAATGTATCCTTACACAAGAAGAAGCCCTATCATATATATCCTCTATGAGGTTAATGTATAGCAGGTACTTGTCTCTTCTCCAAAACTCTCCACAATATCTCCTGTGGGAAAGAATCATACGCCCTCTCCAAATAAATAAAAATTATACGTAGGTTCTTCCTTTTAGTTCTATAAATCTCCATTGTTCTCCTCAACTAGTGGTTTGCTTCAATATTTGAGCGACCAGGCATGAATCTGAATTGGTTTTCCTTTACTTTAAAAGTGTTCCTCAACCTTCTTTCGATCACATGTTCCCAAATTTTCATAGTAAGACTCATCAGCTTGACACCTCTGTAATTTGGATAATTTTGAATATCTCCTTTGTTCTTATAAAGAGGTACCACGATGCTTCTTCTCCAATCTTCAGGCATTTTCTTGCTTCGACAAATAACACTGGATAAATTTGTAAGCCAACTCAAACCACGCTCACCTAAAACTCTCCAAACTTCTATAGGAATGTCATCATGTCCTACAACTTTCTGGGTCTCATACATCATAACCTTCAAAGCCTCCTCTACTTCCTTTGTATTTGTCTATAGCTCGCGCAATTCAAGTAACTTTCACTAATAGCTAGATCTCCCAAAGTGATCTTTATATTCATTCCCCAATGAAAAGCTTAAGGAATTGCTTCCATCTAGTCTTTATATCCTTCTAAGTAACAAGCACATAACCTTCATCATTCTTAATGCATCTCACTTGAGAAAGGACTTTGGTCTTTCTTTCTCTTGCTTAAACCAACCTGAATATATCCTTTTGGCCCTCCTAGGAGTCGAGATTTTTGTACAAAGTTCCATAAACTTTTGACTTATCTTCACATACAGCCTTCTTTGCTTCCTTCTTCGTTATTTTGCAGTTTGTGACAGTTCCACATGTTCTACCTTTAGACATGGCCTTAAAGCATGTTTTTTTTATTTTGAGCTTCTCTTGCACCCCTCACTCCACCTCCAAGCTTTTGACATGGAGCTCCTCCCATTGACTCGCCTAGCATCTCTTTGGCTACCTTTCGGATACAAGATATTACCGCATCCCACATCTCATTTGCACTTCCATTACAATCCCAAGATAAGTTTTCTAAAATCATCTCTCTGAAGCTTGATTGTTTCAATTCCACCATCTAGTTCTAATGATCTTGGAAACCTTCCTTATCTTTACCATACATTTTATTTGCACGTACATAACTAACAAGCGATGTTGGGTGGTCAAACTCTCTACGGAGATTACTTGGCAGTCTTTACAATACAACTGATCTCTTCTCCTCAACGCAAAGTAATCTATCCATGTTCTAGTCAAGCCACTCTTATAAGTAATTAAATGGTCCTCCCTCTTCTTGAAGAGAGTGTTTGCTATGAAAATAATATAAACCATTACAAAATTTTAATGATTTTTTCCTCTTTGTTTTATCCCAGAAGCCATGTCCTCCATGAACACTAGCAAGGTTGCAGAAAGCGGTAGTCGGTACTCGGTCGGCGGGGTCACTGACTAAGGATTAATCGGCAGTCGGGAGAGTAATCGGATTTAGTCGGACATTAGTCGGTTTTGATTTTTTTTAATTATTTTAAATATATAAATCGATTTTTAATACATACACTCTCATATATATACACAAATTTAGCAATTTTAATACATACAAACACAAAGCTAACCAAATTCACAAGTTACTAATCAACAAACTCGCATGTTACTAATCATTGTAATTAGGAATCACCAAGCTAATTGACAAATCACAAAAGATAAATAAAAAGATGTAATAATTATATTGTAGTTATTGACATAATTTGATAATGTAAAAGAATTCATATACATATCTGTTGTAGTCATGGATGCTAAATGTTGGTTAGAAAGTAGTACTTTCATGTGTCCACAAGGATGTTAAGGCAAAAGGAGGTATATTTTTGTATTATTTTAAGTATAAAACCACTTCATATATATTTGAATTTATAGTAATAATGACTAAGTAATAACAACACAAACAACTAAAAGTATATAAAAAAGTATACAAAAACAATATACAAACAGTTTAAAACTTCTATGCAAAAGTCGGCCGACTAGGCCGATTACTCGGGCGACTAGTCGGGTCGACCCGACTATAGGCCGATTTGGCCTAGTCGAGTCGGATACCCCCCCGACTCGACTAGTCGGGCCAACTAGTCGGCCTAGTCGGCCGACTTTTACAACAGTGCACTAGCATATCCTGAAGCATCCTTTCACACATGTCCTTTAAGATCTCCACCTAGGCAAATCATATCTCTTTGCAAGATTCCTTGCATAATCTTATCCAAATCAAGATTAAATTTCGATTTCATTTCGAGATGGTGAAAAACGAAACAATTTCGAAATTTAGCCAATTTCAGCAAAAATCAGCTTAGATTTGTGAAGGGAGGGTACATATCGAGATTTTGATTTGGATTTCGATGGAGTATCGAAACCGAAATTTTCGCCGAAATTTCGTGAAATTGATACACTTATCCAAATCCTCCCAAAAAGCTTGTTTAATCCTTTTGTCTAAACCAATTTGGCGTGCATAAACTGAGATGATATTCAAATTTTCTTTTTTAAAGCGTTACTTTTAGCAAAATAATCTGATTCTCGAATCTTTACACCTCAACCACATAATTCTTCAAATCCTTATGAACAACCACTCCAATACCATTTCTGTCCCTTTCTTTACCTGAATACCGAAGTTTAAAACATGTCTTCTCGATCTCCCTTGCTTTTTATCCAATCCATTTTGTCTCTTGGAGACATAGTATCTGTATCTTCCTTCTTTCCATCGTATCTACTATCTCCATCGATTTGCTAGTCAAAATGCCAATATTACAACTTCTTATATGTCACTTCCTTTGCAATCTCTTTTGGTCTAACTTCTTTAGTCGCATGCGTCTATCATGTGAGAACCCTTGCAAATTTGAGACTGCATCCAGGCGGCGATGCAGCAAAACTAGCTTATTTACTTGCATGTGTTCCTCATGTGAGAACCCTTGTAAATTTTGAATTGTATCTGGGCAGTGATGTAACAACCCTTGCCAACTTCCCATTGCATTCGGACGATGCGATGGGTTGCTAGAAGGGAGCGCCTCAACGAAATCTAAATGTTGGTTTAAATCCATGTTGAAAAGATATGCTATTTTGAGACAAATTCCCAAATAATATTCTTAAAAAGAATACTATTTAAGAATTTGTCTCTCTTGCACTGGTTGTCGGATACCTAACGTGCAACTCTCCTCAATTTACACGAGCTTGCGACCGACCATGGATGAGTTATATATGCAAAATATACATAAAGAAATTACAAAGTTCGAAAAGACTTTAAGCTTTTGGCTTGTTCAGTTACATTTTCCGTGTATAATTATCTCGAAAGATACAACCATTTCGTGTAATCCATAAGGATCACAGAATAGCAACCACCCAAACTTTGTGGGGCTATTCCCATAACCAATGCCATCTAGGAAGTCCCATAAATCAATCCAATATTTTATTTATAAAAATAAATAAAACAGTCCAATCTATTGCCGATACCCTCTCCACATGCGTCGTAGTCTAGACATCCTTAGCAACAGGGCATCCAAAGAATAAATGCAATCAAGGCTACTGACAGATAGTTAATAGCGGGCCTTCTCCTAGCTCAGCACCTACCTCCGTCTGTTGTCAGCCTATACTAGCATGTACGTCCCAGGCCCTCGTCTGCTGAAGTGATGAATAGGAAAATGGCCTACTGCGCTGAGGCGAATTACCCTATTTGAATGCCCATCCCTCTCCCGTAGGTCGAGCATTTCTCAAACCTCTGGGAATGCAGTGATTCATAGGGAATGCAAGAAAATGGCTATGTTTAAGAAGGAGTCGAGGGCGGCAAGGGTTGCGGGCAGGAGGGAGGCGGAGGAGGTAGTAAGCACGTTGAATGCTCTGGAGGGGGTTAGGGAGCTTCGGCAAGAGGAGTTGATTGCGCGATCGGCCGCGCAACGGAAGATGGCGGAGGAGGACTTGAAGCGGGTCACGGAGTGGCGCCAGAGGTCGAGGGTGTCTTGGTTGAGGGAGGGGGTGCCAACACAACATACTTCCATCGTGTGGCCAGTGGTAGGCTACGTTCGAACTTCATCCGCTCAATCACAATTAATGACAGGCGCGTGATGAGGGATGAGGCTATGGGGAGGGCGATTTTGGAGTATTTCAAGGACTTCTTAAGGAGGCGCGCCCCGAGGAAGTAGAGGTGGGCGGGGTTTGGGGCTCAGCTGCTTTCGCCCTCGCTTTGCGAGGATCTGACGAGGAAGTTTTCGTTAGAGGAGGTTAAAGCAGCATGTGGGATCTTAACGCGGATGGATCTCCAAGTCCTGACGGTTTCTCGGTGGCTATCTACAAAGACTTCTGGGAGTTGGTGGGTCTGGAGGTTATGGAGGTTATTAACGAATTCTGTGAGGGTAATGTTGGCTTTGACAAAATTAATAGGTCTCTCATCGTTTTGCTGTCGAAGTCCCCCACGGACGAGCGTATTGAGGATTTCCGCCCCATTGCCATATCGAATGCTCTCTATTTGATCGTGGCGAAGGTGTTTGCTCGTAGGCTGGTCCCGGTGCTAGATGGAATTCTCTCTCCGATGCAGACGGCTTTTATTCGTGGTAGGCAGATGGCTGACGTTACCGCTATGGCATCGGAGATGGTTGTGAAATGGGCCGGGGAGGGGACTTGTGGGGTGATATGGAAGGTCGATTTGGCGAAGGCCTACGACTGCCTCGACAGAAGTTTCATTTGGTCGGTTCTGAGGAGGCAAGGCGTCCAGAGATTTGGATTTCGTGGATGCGCCGCTACGTCACTGCAGCCTCTTTCTCGGTTATGGTTAATGGGCGCCTTGAGGGGGGCTCGTTCCAGCCTCGGAGGGGGGTTCGGCAGGGTTGCCCTCTTGCGCCTCTGCTTTTCGTGGTGGCGGCGGATGTTCTTGCTCAGATGGCTTGCTCAGATGGCTTGGCCATATCGAATGCTCTCTATTTGATCGTGGCGAAGGTGTTTGCTCGTAGGCTGGTCCCGGTGCTAGATGGAATTCTCTCTCCGATGCAGACGGCTTTTATTCGTGGTAGGCAGATGGCCGACGTTACCGCTATGGCATCGGAGATGGTTGTGAAATGGGCCGGGGAGGGGACTTGTGGGGTGATATGGAAGGTCGATTTGGCGAAGGCCTACGACTGCCTCGACAGGAGTTTCATTTGGTCGGTTCTGAGGAGGCAAGGCGTCCAGAGATTTGGATTTCGTGGATGCGCCGCTACGTCACTGCAGCCTCTTTCTCGGTTATGGTTAATGGGCGCCTTGAGGGGGGCTCGTTCCAGCCTCGGAGGGGGGTTCGGCAGGGCTGCCCTCTTGCGCCTCTGCTTTTCATGGTGGCGGCGGATGTTCTTGCTCAGATGGCTTGCCGGGTGATCGACTGTGGTCTCTCGAAGGGCTTCTCTTGCGACGGGATGGTGGTCCCTCTGCTTCAATACGCTGATGACACGGTCTTTTTCATTGAGGGGGGCCTGAGGAGGTCTCCGCCATGGCGGCAACCCTGGAGGTGTTCAGTGAGTTGTCGGGCATGTTCAAGAATGCCGCCAAGTCTAAAGTGGTTTCGTTTGGTTTGGATGCGGTGGAGGCAGCCGATTGTGGTTCGATTTTGGGTTCGCAGCCTGGCTCCTTGCCCTTTGATTGCTTGGGAATGCCGTTGGACACGGGCAGGACGCGCTTGAGGGACTGGTCCAAGGTGGTGGAGAAGGTTGAGGTGAGGCTGGCCGGTTGGAGATATGCTTTACTATCGAAGGGTGGCCACCTCGTCCTCCTCAAGGCGGTGCTTTCGTTTATCCCCGTTTATTTTTATACAACCATCAGTTGCCTGTGGGGATTCGATGTCGACTTGAAAAGCTGATGCGGAGGTTTTTGTGGGGAAAAAATGGGGAGTCTTCAGGTGGGTTGCACTTGGTGGGGTGGGAAGAGGTGGCGAGGCGTAAGAGCGAGGGGGGGCTTGGCATCCAAAGGTTGGACCATGTAAACGAAGCCCTCCTCCTTAAGTGGATCAATAAATTATGGGGTCCTAGTGAAGATTTCTGTTCTGAAGTCTTGTGTAAGATCCGTGGTGCGGGTGGGTCGCGTTCGATCCCGGGAGCTAGGCTTGGGCCTCAGATGCCTTTCTGGGGTGGGGTGCTGGGGGTTCTCTTAAAGTTCTCTTCATTCTTTGATCCGGTGCTTGGTGACGGTCGCACTTTCAGGTTCTGGAAGGATATTTGGTCCGGGGAGGCACCTCTTTGTGAGAGGTTTCCTCGGTTATTTGCTATGGCGGTTGATGGAAATGCTTCTGTGGCCTCTTGTTGGTCTGGGGATGGTTGGATCCCCCTCCTTCGTAACAATCTTTCGGATCAGAGGCTCCTCGATTTTCTCCTTCTCTTGGACTCCATCGGAGGGGCTTCTCGGCCTTCGGGTGGGAGGGATCACTGGGCCTAGAGAGGAGGGCCCTTTTCGACGAAGAAGGCTTATTTGGTGGTTTCCTCTTCCCCTCGTTCGGGGCTGGATGTGTTGGTGCGTGATTGCAGCTTTGTTTGGGGCTTGAAGCTTCCTGAGAGGGTTGGTGTCTTCCTTTGGTTGTTTCGGAGGAAGAGATTGTTGACAAGGGATCGTTACGCAAGACTGTTTGGCTCTGTTCCGGATGGGTGTGTTCTTTGCAACAATGGCGTGGAAACTTTGGAGTATCTTTTCTTCGCTTGCCCGGCGGCGATGGATGTTTGGGAGGTAGCGGCTGAGGATTGGGTCAGCATCACAGATCTGGCTTCTTTTTGGGAATCGATGGTGACTAACAAGAGTAGGGGCCGTAGAGAGCTCTTGCGTCCCGTGGTGAGTGTTTGGGCAATCTGGCTTGGGCGAAATGAAGCTATCTTCGCAGGGAAGCGGTTTTACAAAGAAAACATTCTGTTTCATTGTACCCGTTTAGTTGATGATTGGTTGTTGATTTAGCTCCATATCTGGTGGCGCGTTGGATACTTTGTAAAGTTCTTTTCTTTTTTCTGTTTCTTTTCTTTTGTTAATATAGCAGGGGCGAACACCACCGAGTGTATCCCCCGAGTTTCTAGACTTCAAAAAATGCAAAGCATTCTCCTTTGTCGAATAGCACTCATAGACTTCTTCACATATAAGAACTGGATCTTCTCTTACTAGTCATAAGATGATCCCTCCTCAGCATCCAGATAAAAAGTCGAACCCGTAATGGTAATTTCCATCTCCAAAAGTCTGTGAACAGATCCAAAGCAAGCGTCAGATCCAAAACCTTGAACTTGTAGAAGGCCTTATAAGCCTATCGCACAGCGAGCCGTCTGTCAAACCAAGATTGGAAATCAACAGAGTCGCTCATCCCCCCACCATTTGGCAGTGATCCGACAACTCAGTATGAAAATGGGGTATCCACCTACCGCCCTACGAATAATCTTTGACAGAACATTCTGTGCTAATGCCAATGCATACAGGCGCAAAAATGAACCCACGAAGTTTCTTGCACAATCCAGTTATCCCCCCAAAATGGAAACCACATCCATCACTTAAGACAGGCTTCATGAATGGTACTACATAGCAAGGTTCGGAAACATGATCCATGCGCATATGCGGACGCATATGCGTATGTAGTCACCCCTCCAAACCGCATATGACATATGCGATTATATGCATGCCACGTAAACCACATACGTGGTCGCATATTATGTCCATAAGCGATTTAACCGATTAGAGATTCGAATAAAGATCCGATTATCCAATCGAACCCCACTCCAAGCGGAAAACCTTTCGAGCCTTACCAGTTCCCTGATTTTGAAATCCTTAGAGCTTCAAAACCCTTGTTCCTCGGCTCCTACCCCCTCTTCGTTGTTGCTTCATCACCTTAGTACTACACCACATTCACAGCAACTCTGCCTCCACTGTGATTCCTAGGTTGCAACGCCTTCACCTTTGCAGTGCCTTTGACTTCGCAGTGCCTCCGCCTCTGTCATTAGTCCTCCGTCGCAACGTCTCCTCTTCCACAACACCTCCTCTTTTGTGACTCCTCGGCCTCTTGTCCCATCCTTTACAGTGACTCCTCCACCTCGCGGCTTGCCGGGTGCTTCTTCTGCTCGGAACACCTTGCCATTGTCGATTGTAAGCATTCCATGTACAATTCCTGTTTCATATTTGATAAATAAATATTTTAGAATATTTTTCGATATATATCTATAGTACATATAAAATGAATTGGATTTGTTTCGTTAAATTGAATTAAGTAAATTAAATTAGATTTTTAAAATTAATTTCATTGATTTATGAAAAATTCAGTTAGATTGAATTCATTGATTTTTAATTATATGCAATTAGAATTAGTATCACAGTGCATTTGTAGTTACTTTAATTTGTCATACATCAATTTAAAATGAGATAAATAATGATCTCTCTTTTTATTGATTTTTAATTATATTAGTATATATGCCCCCATTTCAGTTCATGAACCGGTGCTCCTAATTTGATATCCTATTTTGTACCTCATACTAGTAGGCTTCTTTGTATGATTGGATTTTTTATATTTGCTTACCATTACTCCATCAAGAATTATGATTATCTAATGGGGGCTATTATCTACCATGTTGTTTCCATATTACGTTGATAATACAAGTTAGGTTGATAACAACTATATAATATTTTCATATTATACTTCTCTATTTTGTGGTCCCTTTTTTATTTTTAAAATTATGTGTGGAAATCTAAAGGAAACATGTAGTTTTATTGTATCTAAAATTATAATTAAATATATTTTATTAATATTTCTAATTAATACAATGCAAACCGCATAATCCGCCTATATATCCGCATATCTGCTTGCTCGCTCCGGACAACCTGACCGAACGAATAGCACATACCAACTTTCTGAACCTTACTGCATAGAAAAGCATCAAGCTAATACCCTTTCAGAAATTGGAAGGTAAATATAACGCAGTCGTCTGTGATGATTGATGAAGGACCCAGAGAAAACCCATAAATTGAGTGAAACATCCTGCAAAGCAAATTTGAACATCATCCCCAAATTCGTCACCATTTTACCACTAACACATGACTAAGCGCCACAAATTCTATCAAGACCAAACCCATGTACATTACGCCTTCTATGAGGATACATGGAACTATTATCAAACTCAGGGGTGGAGACAACTACGTCCCTTTGGTATCAAGACTTCAAGGTGTTTATCAGGGACCAAAGGAAGATCTACATACTTGCAAAGGGACATCGGAAAGAGATGGACTTAGACTATAAGTCCTCGCTTAGGGATAATTATCATGTCTTAACCATGGTATTAAAAAACGTGCCTAGAGGTGGTCGAGGCGTACGTCTCGAGGCGAGGCGGTCCATTTTAGCCTCGAGGCGTGAGCCTCATGTGGTTGAGGCGTAGTCTCGAGGCGGTCGAGGCGTTTTACCTTTTTTGAAGTTTTTTTAATGATTTTAATGATTTTAATGGTGGTTTGAGAAGCTTATAAATATATACTTGTTTAGGATAATAACTATGCAAGTTAAATGCTTAAATCTGATGTTTCTTTCATGCCCATAACTTCATATTTACTATTAATTATGTCTAACTATTTCAGCAAACTACTTCATATTTACTATTAATTATGTCTACCTATTAATTATGCCTAAATCTGATATTTCTTTTGTGCCCAAAATAGAAGGATCCATATACTCAAATACAAATAGAATCGCTCTTGAAATTTTCGTCAGGGGCGCTGCCCCCACACCCCCGCAGGAGGGCGCACCTGCTCCCCCCTAGACCCCCCAATCTCGTTGACCGAGCAGCGAGACCCCCGTCTTGTTGGGGTATGGTATGGCAGGAGGGGCGCATACACAATTCTTCAACAATGTTCAAATGGTTAGGATTCAAGGCATATCAACAATTCGACATATATTTAATCGTACTTTTATTACAATAATATTTCAAAGATTTGTTCGAACTGGATAGGATTCCCGATTTCTCTCGTGATCATATATTATATGTTAGATACATAACATAAATTTATTCAACGTATATTTAATCGTACTTTTATTACAGTATTATGTCAAATAGATATGTATTGTTTAATTCTTTCACAATATTTATTGACGATGAATTCCTTTTTTGATTGGATGAAAATGTGTAGAAAGGGATATGGTATTGTTCTATCTTCTATTTTGGAGTTCTTATCTCTATTATTTCATCATATCTTATAGTGTTAAGTATTATATGTTGGGCAAAGAACATATAATTACATTGACATATATATAATTATACTTTTATGCATAGTTTTCTCCATAAACTGAGGTTTACGCCTCGACTGCCTCAAGGCTACGTCTCTGAGGAAAACGCCTCATTCCGCCTTTAGTTTTTTCAAACCTTGGTCATAACATGGATGACAGTTGACAAACAACGTTGAGTCCGATATTGTGGTGAATCTCTTGTACAAGGATATCGTAAAAGATATGCGAGATGAACTGGTACAGATGTAATCTCAGCAAACTACCACGTCTCGTCATGCCAAGTTGCCAACATCTATCTACGGATTTTTTCCGCATCCCAAAGAGAGCCATATCCAGTACCATTCCCACGTCATTGGCTCTACAAGGAGCTTGCCATTTTCCAGTTGGTCTGTTGTACCAAACAAGTGATAGAGAAATCTGAGTCGTAGGTCTACATATTTCTTGCTGACCTAAATCCTCGCTTACAAAATGTGATGGACCAGTTCCTTACATCTAATACCATGTTGTCCATCAATGTCATCTTTAATCGTCTTCAGGATCTTAAGACTTCTATGGGCCATATCTCCTCTCTACATCTTGTCGAGAATTCTACCTTCCCCGCCTCCTATGGGGGAGGCGACCAACATACTTCCGTGAAGGACGCGGCCAAGACTCTAGCTACAATCGTGGTCGTGATTCTGGTTGTCCTCATTACATTTTTTGTCAGCGATGGAACCATCCTTTTAAAGATGTTTGGTGGAGTTTGAACTTTCCACACCATGTAAATTTGCATATGCATTTGACCGACAAACAACATGGACAGATGCACCTCCTGATCACGACTTCATTGGACATATAATCCAACTATCAACCACAGATTACTCCCACCTGATGCAGCTGCATAGAAGTTCGATACCACTCCCAGTGAGACCACTCCTGCTGCGCACCTAGCTACTACTTCGGATACCATAGCCAACTCTGCTTCTGTCACACCATCAACATGGATTATTAACTCTGGTATATCTATTTATCTGACGAAAGAAGGTAGCTTGCTGACCTCCTCTCAACCCTCTTCCACTGTGAAGTTGATTTGGGTTGTCAACGGTGTTCTTTCTCTCGTTACCATCGTTGGGACTATAGAGTTTTCCTCCAAGCTCAAGCTCACTGAAGTTCAATGCGCTTTTGACTTTCTTTGAACTAAGCTTTGTGTTGAGGTGAATTGTCGATGAAATCTATTGTTATTTTAAGAGCATCCTGACGATGTAGATTTTTGGTGGGGGATATGAGAAGAATGACCTTTACTACCTTGAATCACTGGCGATTCTACCTTTGTTGATGTTGTCTCCATCACCACTAACTCATTCATATGGCACTTGCGCCTTGGACACCATTCTGCCAAAGCTCTTTCCCAGATGTTTCCCGAACTCTCCTCACTGAAGTCATTTGAGTGCAAAGCATGTCAATTCGGAAAACATTATCAAGCCTTTTTCCTCCTAAGGCTGAGCCATGTCAGTCTTCACCATTTTCTTTAGTCCATTGTGATATTTCATGACATTGTCCAGCATGTACTATTGGTGGTCATGGAAATTTTGTTGTTTGTGTAGAGATGATTATAGCATATCTTCTTGGGTCTATTTAATTTAGAAATTATTAGATCAAGTCCTTTCAGTTCGGTAAAGTATTTATCTCTACTTGTATTTAGACTATACGGATTGATGATGCTTTTGAGTTTACCAATAGGACTTGGTGTCTTTCTTTGCCTCTTAGGGAAACCCTTCATCATACATCATGTATGTATACCTCTCAGCAAAATGGGGGTAGCGAAAAGAAAATTTCATCACCTTCTACACATTGCTCATACATTGCTCACTCACATGAAGGTTCCTAAGACCTACTAGAGGATGTCATTCTCACCGGCACTTATCTCATCTATAGTCCCTACTGGTCATTATTACTACATTTCTGTTGGCATCACTTTCTTTGAACAGACCAACTACTTTACTCAATTTGTCAGTGATATACCCTTAGAGCTTCTGCCACCCATTGTCTACCAAAGGAAACACATTGTTCATTCTGACCTTGTACCGTTACATGTTCTTTATTTGTAGGATGATGTACCCTCTTCGAGAGCCCCCTCCTCTGCAACTCCGGATACTCCATCAGAACTTTTTATAGCTCTGTTGAAGACAAAAAGGCAATGTAGTATACATACCTTGTCAGATTGTACTTCTACCGACAATCTATCCAGTTGTGACAAGTGATTTACATAGGCTTTTTGGTTGTTACTGTTCCTTGTGATCATCATTGTGCATTGTAGGATCATGGTCGTAAAAAGTCTGTGACTGATGAGATAGATGTGCTTACCTATAGGGATACGTAGGAACTTGAGTCTTGTCCACCATGTGTCAAGCATGTTGCATGTTGATGGGTTTTTACTACCAAACAGTCCATCGATGGTTCATTGGTTATATTAATAGACTGAAGGTCAGGCTTGTTATAAAGGAATTCTTCACTCCGACTTATGGAGAGGAGTACTTTGATATTTGTCTTCAGTAGCTATGATGGGATCAATTCGCATTGTTCTCTCAATTGTTGCCAACAAGAATTAGCACATCTTTCAGCTCAATGTGAAGAATGCCTTTCTATACTCTATACTATCGGGCAGCAAAGCTTACACTTGTTCACTTCTCCCGACGGTTTGCCAGAGCCTCTTTCCTCCTCCCTTTTTTGCTCACTCGTAAGGTTCTCTGGGGGTTAAGTCGAGGGAGTTGACTGAACATCTCAGCCATTTGCGGGAATTTCGCCCGCATCCGATCTCCAATTCTTATTCACCATGGATGACCGTGTTGGTTGAATTGTAATCGTGTCGGGTGAGCAACAGCCGCTTCGTCGCAGTAGGAGGAGGTCTACATGATGCAGCCACCAAGTTACTCTGTCAATAGCATGTATGCTGACTGTGTAAGGTCATTTAGGGCCTAAAGTAAAGTCCATGAGTATGGTTTAACAGGCTTACCACTAAGATCATCTCTCTTGGATTCCATAGAACGACATATAGTCATTTTGTATTCATTAGACGAAGGCTTATTTGCACTATAATACTGGCAATTTAAGTTCATGATAAGTTGGTTACAAGTGATGACGAAGCAGATATTCTAGATACCAAGGCCTTCCTTCAGAAGGTATCACCAAGAACCTTGGTTAACTCAGAGTCAACTATAATACTGGCAATTTAAGTTCATGATATGTTGGTTACAAGTGATGACGAAACAGATATTCTAGATACCAAGGCCTTCCTTTAGAATGTATCACCAAGGACCTTGGTTAACTCAGATACTTCCTTAACGTTAAGGTGATATGCATTGTAGAGGGATTACACCTATCATAGGTGCACTATTGCAGGGATATTCTTACCGCTTAATTGGATGAAAAATTAACTGACAACCTAGAGGAGTTGCGAAAATATACTACATCCATTGATCCTATCTTTGAGGATACTACACGATATAGAAGCCCAGTGGGCAAACTACTCTATCTCACTGTCACTGAGCCAGATATATCGTATGTTGTAAGCAAAGCCAGCCAGTCCAATGGGCAAACTACTCTATCTCAATACCTAGCACCAACTGCACCAACCCCCACCAAAAAGGAGAAGCCCAATGAACATGCATCATCATATCAGCACAAATGATCAACCCCTCTTATTAAAAGCATTGTGAATTCACAACAACGAAGTTATCTCGGAAGACCATCATCTAACCGTTCATTTATCTGTGTGATTCATCATCAACAAATGGAAAATCATCAAACCATCCACCAAGACGGGTCAGCAAAACCTTGTCCCAAACAACCAAATTTGACTTATTCCTTTACGCTCACGGGATCATTATCACCTTTAACTCAATTGCTAAATTATACTAACCCCCTCACTAGATGTCTTCCAAATGATTCTCCCCACAAATCATCTTTAACCCCTTGACAACCTTCCTCATTAGGAGCTTGCCATTGCATTGGATTGGACAAGATATGGAAAAGGTACCTTAATTTAATCGATGTTGATTCTCTTCAAAGAAATTCCAACGTGAAATATTTGCATCCTTCACCCATACTGCAACTTAATTTTCCTCATAATATAACAGATGGCAAGGAAATGAAAAGCATGCACAACAATGGGCATCCAACCCACCGTATACTATTTTTCTGCATCTCATTTATGTAAAGGAGATTCTATAAGTTGTATATTCCATAATCTTGGGATGTAGATTTCTTCAAGGCATATTGTGTTGATTGGCGCTTCTTTTAGGTATCTATGGTCAAGAGAGGCTTCACAAACACCTGAATCGATTGCATGAGACATTGTGTTATTATTGATTCCTTTAAGATTTTGGTGAATAGTCATCACAAAACAGGTTTTCGATCGCATTAGAGTGTCATGCAAGGATGCGCTCTTGATCCTCTTCTCTGTCATCATGGCAAATACACTAGTTATTATTGTTGAGCGGGTAGTTCGAGAGGGGATTGGCATAAGATATCAACGTAGGGATGTCTCAATATTCGTCCTTCAATATGTTGATGACACAATTTTCTTTATCAGACACAGCAGAAAAGGAGGATACTGGGATCTCTATTGTGCTAGACATTTTTTTGTTGAACTTTTTGACATGATTGTCAATCAGGAAAAATAGCCTACATCCCTTTGATCTTTCATATGAAAAGATAGCAAAATGTAATCGATCGGTGGCTTCTCTACGGGGATCTTTCAAGTTCATGGTTTAAAAAGGCTAGGTCGATTGACGAGGCAACACGGTTTTTTAGCCTTGAGATGGTCACCTCAGGTTATTTTATCAAGGTGTGCGCCTCGAAGGATCGAAGCAATCTTGAGGCGGTACGGCAAGGCAAGGCAAGGCATGTGCCTCAGATGGAGACATAATTTCTGGGCTACATATTAAGCTCGTTTAGATGCAGGACCGAATAAATGCATTGTATATCTTTACTATAAGCACTTTAGGATTAGAAGGATAGATATAATTTGGGAATTACAACATTCCAGAATCCAAAAATGCATTATAGAAAATTACAGTATTATAATATTTTCATGTATACAGTTTAATAAAAACCATCCCATTTCCTACGAACATGTGTTGCAGGTTATGCAAAATATGGTTGAAATGAAGTCAAATAGAAGAATTCAAACTTTTGCCTTGGCTTGAAATTCAGCTATAAATAAAAAGGTTTAAACATTCACCCATTTTAGGTTAACTAACAAGTCTTCAGTTCTATCAATGTCATGTCCATTTTTCATGAAGTATGACTAATGACAATCATGTAAAGTACGACTATAAAATGGACCACAAGCACTTTTCATTTCCAATACCCAGCTGCTAGTGTGTGTTCAATCGATTTGGGCGAGTTCGGGATTATTCCATTTGGTTGAATTCAATTTGGGTTGACAAATTTCCACACATCACCGGAACAAATTCGATTGGGTTAGATTCTTTATGTGAGCGATTTGGTCGATTGGGTTGAACATGTGAAAAATCAGGTTAATTGAAGGTTGAACAAAAACAAGAACCAAGTAGATATGGGGCCATTGATGCACGACAGAGGATGACAAAATAGGCATGAGTCAAGGTTGATAAGGCTAAAAAAGTTATGGATGTTCAAGTGAAAATGGAGTTGTTACGAACTTACGATGAGATTACAGGATTATCAAGGCGAACTTGAGGAACCTAAAGTAAATTAATATTGGTGCATAGTTGTATGGCAACGAGGTAGGATACGATGCTATGGAGCAATACTTAAGTTATCAAGAGGATAGATAAGCTATGGCGCATACTTATCAGGTTGGGATTACCAGAGAACGGGGAGTCATGACACATAGTATCCCTTAAAATGATTCTCAGAGAGGCATGGCTAGTTACCAGACTGAGAGCTTGGATAGGGAGATTGAGAGTTGAAAAAAAAGATATATTGATGTTTGGATTTCCAAACATTATATATTATTAATATAGGGTCACCCATAGCAGTAATTCGGGTTGTTTGATTGGTTGGTGGAAGACATTAGACCCGTGAACCAATTCGATACCCACTGAACAAATGCAGTTTGGATCCGACCTGACCCGACACCCAAATAATGCAATTTATTTGATCCATTTTCTATTATTTGGACGGATTATTTGGATTAACAAAAATAATGCCCCTTGACATGCCCCTATATGACAATGAATCATTCATTTCGTAAAACAGGGAAAGCAGGAGGAAAGGGGACTTGCCTTCTTCTTCTTAACGGGCTTCAGAATCTTGATAACACACTTGTCATTGTTGGCCACGTGCACCCCCTCGAACACCTCGCTGTACTTGCCCCTTCCAACCTTCCTCACCACCTCGTAGTCATCCTGCTGCCTGTAATAGCCACAAACACCCACAAAAGCATCATCACTCACTCGTCCAACTACCAGATCAAAACTCGACAATTCCTCCGAATACGAACACAAGTCCCTACCCCCATTGCACCGTGAGGGACTCGTAGTCCCAGTACTCCTTAGGGCGGAGCACATTGACATCGGCGTACACCCTGGCCTTGGAGGGTGCCCCCGGGCGCCGGGTGGCCTTGCCGATCTTCTGCGCCAGGGTGTCGGAGACGGGGGACGGCGGCGAAGGCGAGGCGAGGCGGGGGAGCCTACGGTGATGGTGGAGCTCGGCAGCGGTGGAGGGATGGGCGCGCGCAGCACCGGCAAATATTGGGCGGGTATGAGAGGAGGAAAGTATTAGGGTTAGGGATTGGGAGCGGAGGAGGAGACGCGAGGCGGAGCTCAAGAGTGACCTTAAGGCCATCAAAAAGGCGTTGGGGTCCCCCGCCGGGACATTAGAATTTTGGGCTCGGTGTACAAAGAAAGGGATAGGGGGAGGGAGAAACCTCCTTGATTCCTCCTAGGTGTCCAATTGAGTTGCAAAGTTAATTTTTTTTCCCTAACTTGGACCCAATGCTAGGGAGCTGCAAGATTCTAAATAAGAATTATGGGAAAGTTAGATATCATAATTCTTTTTGCAATTTTCTTCAATTAAGATTCATTTAAATCTCTAATAGGAACATGAGTATTAGAGTATTGACAACCTTTCAAATATCTAAAATCCTCTTATACTCTCTGCTTGTAACATGAATCCTCGATGATAAAAAGGTTATATGATAATATCCATTAAAAAATATAATTTAGATAAAATGTAAATGAGAATAAAGTTACAAAACAACAAACTATAAAAGTGATTTTATATTTAGCTATAGATTGATATATCCTTATTTAACAGCATATGTTACATACTTATTGTTCATACACTTGTATGTATGTACTATCATACAAGGTTCCTCTAATGTCTCCTTTTAATGTGAGGTATAAAAACGAAATGATTAAGTTCAATAGCTCAATAAAATCATCAAGATAACATGCACTATATACAAACAAAAGGATAATGAAAAAAGATAGGTGTAACCATGAAACAACCAAAAGCAATATTAACCCAAAGTAAAATATCAAAAGATGTTATATTACAATATGTTTATCAGCATCCATCGACTATTGAATTAATGGCAAGGCAAAGCACATTACTTTCTAAATTATGGAGAAATAATGTGGCATATTGCATTCGATTGTATATATGTTAGGTTTGCATAAAAAATAATATTGGATAAAGAAATATACGTATTTTAAAAAATGTGTTCCAATATACATGAAGATTGGACTTGAAACACGTGCGTGAAGATGCACTAGAAGGGGGGATATGGTGAATAGTTATTGTGTGAAAATGTGAAATTAAAAACAAGCAGTTCAGCTCAATGATGAATCCATGATTCATTAACATTCTATCTGCATTTTGTCTTAAATCCCTTAACAAATACATGTAAATATATATTAATTTTCATCTTTTATCAAAACATCATTCATGAATAAAAATACACTTTTATGCATCAAAATCATGTAAATAAAAAAAGAATAAAAAATTAAGAAAATAAAAGAAGGCAGATTGTAGATATGTATATATGTACAATATGACTTATACAATTTAAATTTGATTGCAAGATATATTTATATATCATAATCCTATAGATCTAGTCAGCATGGATTGGTCGACAACAAACAGGTAGGGGGAGATAACGAAAGTAAATCATAAAATAATTAATCATTCACTTCACACATTCTTCATTATTTATGAAATAATTATCAAATCTTCATTGATTTTTAATTAATTCATATGTATATATTTTTTACCAAATTCTTTTCCTAATTATTTCTAAAAATATATATAAATATAAAAATAAGTTAAAAATATTATATTTTACATATGCCAAGAAATTTAACTTAAATTATCGAATTCTCAACTTCTGAACATCGTAACTTCCTTATACGAACTCCAATTTCACTCCACTCATCTTTAAAGTCCATAAAATAATATTCTCTAATTAATGGAAGTGATTTCACTAAAATTACAGTCTATTTGCAAAAAGTCAATTTTGGGACCTAACGACAACTGGGTTTCTGAGTTATTTATTTTATTGAGAACACACTATTTATAGTTTTAATGATTTTATATTTTTTATTATTTTCTTGATCTTTGTATTTTAGTCGTGATTTATTTCAATTTTTTTGACACTATTTAGTATTTTAAATAAATCAAACACCTTATTTTATAGATAAAATTGAACTGTGTAATTTATACCTTTATTTACTAAATATTTAAATTAATTTATTAAAACTTGGAAAATTCATATATAAGCTATTTATTATCCTAATAATTAATAAAATGTAAAAATGTTATGTTATTTATTGAATATTAAATTAAATACCTATTTAATAAGTATACTATATACTTATCAAATAATATAATATTTATATTTTGTTAAATATTAATTATTTATCAAAAAAATATATTCTATAATTTAGATAATTAAATTATAAACATTTTCTCTTTGTATACCTAATTTAAATAACATTATTTATTATTTATTAATGGTTTTATAAGATTAATTATCATCTGGCCAACCAGGTGCTGACACATGTCAGCACCTGGTGCTTCTTCCTCAAGAAGCGGTTATAGCTTCAGCTGCAAGTGGCCATTGTTCACCTAATTATACCCACGCCATTCTCCATTCATTTCTCGATCCTAATCATCCATCACATCCTCCTAACATCCTAGATGCATGCCTACCCTAGGATTCGCTCTAAACCTTCGCCACTTTGTCTATAAATTGAGTTAAACCTAGTATGTTCAAACTAACTTCCCTTTCTCCAGAACAAACTAGTCGAGCCCCTATCTTCTTCCCCGACTCCGACCAACCAAGGAGGTGACAACTCCTCGTGCCTGACCCGCGTGGAAGGAGTATAATCGGAGGATAATTCCAAGGATGCATCATCCTTGCATCATGGCTGATCTGCCATGTTGAGATCCAGATAACCAGCCTGTTGAGCAGCGACTAGAGAGTCATATAATCTCTAATCCCAGGTACATCATTACTCAGTTTATTCTCTGATTTTATCGAGTTTCGTGTCCAATTAGCTTAGTTAATCACTCAATTCGAATCCTTAATCATCTTTATTCAATCAACACTCCACATCCATTTTCAATTCGATGCACGCCATTTATGTTATGTTATAACCCTTTCTGGAGCCATATTGGGAAATGCGAATTTATCTCATATTCTTGGTCGATTTACTACGAATCGAGCATATCTATCTTTATTCGCAGGTCCTCCGAGCTTTTGGAGCATCAATCCATCTCCTCGAGCTATTCATCATCGCCAATCTATCAATTGAGCAGCAGAGCGTCGTGTAGATCTCCAAACCATAGTTGACTCTAGTCAGGATGTCGACGTTCTCTTCTCCGAGCTCCCCCCATCATAGGTGAAGGAGAAAGAAGCTCTTCTCCTGGCACTACCGGAGTCCACATCAGCTACCATTTTGTCCAAACTTCGTCGAAGATCGTAAATAGGATGAAATCATCACCGCCAACCTTTAGATTGAGGAAGAACAACCCCAAGAAATTGTGCTTTAGTTAGATGAAACATGGCACATACATACAGACAAGATTAAGCAAGACCTTCTAATCCGGGTCGTCTACCTGCAAAACGGTGAAGATTTTACACAAGAAAGCCTTCAAGATCTTCAGAACTAAAGCCGCTCCAAAAGTTTCTCCATATTTACATTTAGGTCATGTTGATTGACCATTGATTCGCCCTTTTTAATTTGAAATGCGCGTTGTGTTTGATGTTATAGTCATGCAATCAAGATCGATAAAAAAATAACCGCACAAATCGATGAATTAATGTACTTTGTGATTTGATGTGTTTTTAACTTGGGCAAGCCCCAGGGTCGACTCAAGGAGGCAAATGAACAACTTCAAATTAGATTAGATGAACTAGCTCACGATTTTCCAAATGGGATTTTTTGGGTATATTTTAAAAAAACACCAAATGCAAAATGCAGTTAAATTAGGTCAATATGAAAACATACAACTTAGCCAAATTAAAGTTAACATGAAATTAATTCAAATCAGTCAAGTTATATTTTTCTAGAAACCTAATTTAATGATGAATGCAAAATGTATTTTTTGGATTTTTTGGATGTAATATGCACAAATGAAAAATGCAAACTTTTTGGGGGGTTTTATGCAATTTTTTCATGCAAAGAGAATGCAAAAATTATGAATTTTTTACTGAAAGTGAAATATGATGAGATGAAGCTACACTATTTTTTTGGAATTTTATGACAATATATGATTTTTAATGAATTTTTTGCTAAAAACAGAGAGGCTGTGGGTTTTAAATTTATAAGAAATCCACGAAATCAAATTATACAAGGAGTGATTTATCTCAAGTATATTTTAACAAGCAATCCAAGAGAGTTGAAATTTTGTAAAAATGATATACGTGGATTTAATTAAAAATCAATTACAGAAATCACTCAATAATTTATTTTAAGCAAAAGACAACTCCAGTTTAAATGAAATTTGGGTACAAATTAAAGGATGATTAGAAAAAACATTTAAGATTTTTTTCACAATTTTTATAGCAATAAATAATTATTTGCTAATTTCAGAGCTTAAATGGGCAAAATAGCACTGAATTTCAAGCTCTGATTTTTAATAAACTACCCATTACTCACAAAAATGCAAATAAATATCCAAATGACAAAGAATGATTTTCTCAACAATGTGCTATTTTTCATCAAAATAAATGACGCAAGAAAGACATCCAAATTATCATGCAAAGTCAGGGTGTCCTTTGATAACTAGAGAAATCGAGCGTCGTACGGTTTCACAAGGCGAAACCGCAGTCGGTGTGTTAACCGCTCAAAAATCCCTAATTAATCAACAATGAACCCACAATATAAATATCAAGCAATGAAAATAAATCGTGGAGTCAAATTTATTTTTAACTCTACAAACAAGGTGTATAGGTGTAAGTATGTAGAGAGATCGAACACAGGGAGCAAGGCAGGATAGATCAACAAGTGTATGTGTGTGTGTGAATGTGATGTAATGTCTACACTAAGCAATGTAAATGTTTTTTGTGGGTTTTTAATTTTATATTTTTTAAATTTATTTTTAATTTTTAATTTTGTAATTTGGTTTTCTTTTTACTGATTTTGTATTTTCTTTTTATATTTTATATTTTTGTATTTTCTTTTTCAATAATAGGATATATATACAATATAAGACAAGGGTGGAAAGGGTATTTATAAAAATTGGTAAAAATAGGGAAAAAATCAGGGAGTAAAATGTTTTTGGTCTTTTTATGATTTTTTACTGTTTTTGTGATTTTTGGGTATTTTTCCAAATATTTTTGGTATTTTTAAAAGGCAAAATAAAGAAAACAGTGAATTAAAACTCTGGCCAAAATTAAAATGGGAATGAAAAATATCAAACAGTGGCAAAATATTCCCAAATTAATTTTCAATAAAAGAGAATAAAATAAGAAATCTACAGAACCTGAGTTTATATTTTTAGGGGTTTTCTAGGATTTTTTAGATTTTTATGAAGTTTTTAGAGGTTTTCAAATTTTTAAGGTATTTCTTTTGAAATTTTTAGTGGTTTTTGGATTGACACTAGAAGACACTAAAATACACAATATATAATTTTTTTGGAATTTTTCAAAACGTTTTTATAATTTTTATGGATTTTCTAATGCAAACAGTAGGAAAAATGCATGTTTTTTATTTTTAATAAATATGAAAATGCAACAAAAATAAAATGCAAAAATATGACGTGAATCAGCAAGTTAACAGGAGTCTAAAATGATTTTTGTGGAATTTTTGGGATTTCAATGATGCACTAAATAAATACAAACAACATCAAGAAACTACACTACTGGCAAGGGTGTTTTTGCAAATATATGAAAGTACAGGTCCAAAATGCAATTTCTCCACAAAATCTGTACTGCAACTAAATTTTTATAGACTAAATATCAATCACAAAACCCGCAGGGGTATAGTTGCAAAAATCCCCAGTCCACGTGCAGAAGCACACGCCCCTGAGAAGGACTAAAATGTAATTAAAGAAATCCTAAGGGCTCAGTTGCAAAATATACCAAAAATATTATACGTGATATGAAAGTTTTAGCACTGAATGGAGATAACAAGACTCTCGAGGGTTCTTCTGCAAAATGCCCCGTCCCCTCACGCGCACAGGCACGTGAGGTGACATGGCGAAGGACCTAAGTGTAAATACGGAAAAGTACGGGGACTTAATGTAAATATTACAAAAATATAACACGCATATGAAAGTTTAAATCCTTAATAAACTAATACAAAAATGGTTGGGGTGAGATTGCAAAATACCCACGGCGGGCGCTGATCCAACGCTGCAAATCTGTCACTTGAACCACGTGTCGGAGATCCAACGCACGATGCCGCTTCACGCCTACGGCCGCGATTATATGATCGATGGAGATCAGACGGCCGGCGATGAGCACGATCCTACGGTAACTGTTGTCCTGGAAGATCAAGGGCTGATCGGACGGTTGGAAGAGGACGACGAGGAACAGGGAAGAACTCGCCTCGAGGCGAGTTTTCCACGCCCAGATCTCCCTCCTCCGCCGCAAGTTGTCGCTCAAAATTGCTCAGGAGGCTTCCTGGAAGGTCCCTGGTTGGACTGGGGGCTTCAAAAAGGTCGGAGGAGCTCCGGTGTTCACCAACGAGGTCGAGGAAGCCAAGAGGCCCCAGGTACCACCGGAGAACGGGCAAAATGCCCCCTGTCGCACGCGAAGGCTCAAATACCTGCAAAAAGAGTTAAGGAGGGCGAGGGCAAAGTGCCTCGCCCCTCCTGGTTGCGGAATAAGGCGGAGGGTGGTGAAATAGGAGCTCACCGGAGCAAGCTCCGGCGAGGTGGAGGCGAAGGTGCTTGGATGAATCTCAGGCGAAATGGAAGGTACCTAGGGGATCCTAATGCTACCAGGACTAAAGACAAGCAAGAAAAAGAAGGAAAACGGACCTCCAGGGCTATGTGCCCGAGGTAGAACCTCACGGCGGTGCAGCCGCCGGAGATGGCTGTGGAACACGCTAACGGCGACCCTCCGCGCCTCAACAGAGAGCCGGGACCATCCTCTGTCACCGGAGACTCACGACAGACCTCCGGAGGTCTGGGTTTTTACCAAGAAGCGGTTCAAAATTCAAAGGAAGGAGAAGGGTGTTTTTTGTATGACTGACCGACGGGTTCAAAGGTCGAGGCCGATCGAACAAATCTTCGATCCACTCCCCGATGTAATCACTGGGCGAGTATGAGGGATGAACGAGGAACATGTTTGCAGAAGGAAGCGACCTCAAAGGATGAAAGGCGAGACCTCGAAAAATCTGCAAAGGCGGGGAGAAAACGAGGTCTCTGACATGTTACCAGGGCTAGGACAGCTAGTTGACCAAGGTCAACTTTGACTGTCCCCTGATTGGTCCACGTGGACCAATCAGGAAAAATCCCTGAAAAAGAGTTATTATTTCAATTAAAAATAGTAAATGAGTTAATTAAATTTTGATTATTAAATGAAAAATGTTTATACTTTTATAAATTATTTTATGGTGATTTTTAATTATTTTTATTAGGCATATTTATACAAGTTTCCTTTTATACCCTTTGTAGGTATATATACCTATATATCTCGTTATTTTATTTTTATTTTGTGTTTTTAGTTTCTTTATTTTTATTTAGTATTTTATAAGATCATAAAATACTTTTATACACACAAATATATTTTTGTTTTATTTTTCTGAATTGCTTTGTATCTTTAATAAAATATCGGTAGGTATTACTATAGGTATGTTTGTAGGTGTTATACCTATGGATGAAATTTACAAGTATTTTATTTCAATTTCTTTTGCATTTTTATTCTGATTTTAATGTACATATTAATTATAAATATTAATTACAAAATTTAAAAATATAAAATTATAAAAATAATGAATAAAAAATAAATTGAATATTTTAATCTGTACAAGTATACAAGTAGGGTCCAAAACTCAACTTTCAAACCGTAACTTCGAAAAATACGAAACCACTCCATTAAATAGATTATTTTATGCTATATACAATTAAAGGTGAGTTTGGTACATTTCGAGTTTTTATTTGCAAGATACGGGTCTGGGAAGTTGGAGTTTTGGAATCTTATTCAGAACATAACTTTTTATATGTACATTATTTTTCAGTGAAATCAATTTTGTATTTTTATTTATTTAATTATCTACAACTTTCATGTACAAAATTTCTTTGTTTGATGTATAAAGAGTGGGATCAAAAATAGGTCCCAAAATGAATAAAGAATGAAGGGATTTTTATGGTGTTTTGACCCTTATCTCCCCCTACTTTATTCCTTGTCAACCTATTCATCAAGATGCCTAGGTCTCGGGGTTTCGGGTCATAAAATGTTTACAATATTTTATTCCTTTTCTTTTATTTTAATTATTCTATAATTTTGGCTTTAATTACAGTATTTTGTACACTATTTAGATGCGCGTGCATGAATGCTAAGATGGTGGATTTAATGCTATTTACACGCATTTGATAGGGCTTTTGATGCCAAAATGATAGAATAAAGATGATGAAATGTGGCTTCATCATCCTTGCAATACAGAAAAAAAAATTTAACAAAAACTGTGCATAGGGGCACTTTTATAATTAAAGAAACTTGAAGATGATATACTATAATTTTTCCAAAAAAATAAAATAAAATAAGAAAGGGGAATCATCCTTCTAAAGAGAACAGACTCTCACGCCTAGGGCACAATAAGAGAACAACACGCGAAGGGCGCGCGGCGGTGCTGGGTCACGGTCGACGGCACGCAGGTGCGGCAAGGACAGGAGCGGTGGAGCACGACGGGAACACACTGCTCGCGCAGTGGAGGTGCTGGCGTGGAGGCGGCCACGAGGTGGTTGGGACAGTGGTTCTCAGTCGCACTAACGCGCGGGCGAGAGCGCATCCTGGTTGCGATCGCCTGGAGCGAGGACACGCGGATGGCTGGGGCGAGGGCACGACCAGGAGGTACGACGGCTGGCATACAGTCGCGACTAGAAGTCGACCTTGGGGTACGTGGGCGTTAGAGGGGGGCGGAGCACGCGAGGATGGAGGTTGACGACGCGGTAGTAATGGCGTAGGGGGCCGCACGAGGGCGTAACAGAGGCCGCGACCAGGAGATCTACGGGTTGCGATGGTCGAGAGGGGGCAGTGGTGTGAACGTCGGTGGGCTTCGCACGACCTTAGCGGAAGCGTCACATGTAGCGGAGCGGTGGGAGCGGTGGTTGGCCTGCACGAGGAGGAACTGGTGGCGGTGACTGGCTAGGGGCTCGGTGGCATGCGTTGACGCGCACGTGGCTGGAGGAAGGGGGGAGGCAGTGACGGTTGCTGTTGCTTCACTGTTCTTCCCTTTTTTATTTTTTTTGTGATTTTTTTGTAATTTTTTAAACAAAAAAATTTAGAAATGAAATGAATATGTGGTGGTAATATTGTGATGATGGTGGTATGTTTAATGTATGTGGTAATTGTGACATGAATCAACAAGGGAAAAAATTAGATTAAAAAATGACAAAGAAAAGGAGAGGGACTACTTACCTATGATTTGTCGAATTTTACGGGAGTGGCTATGCTGCCTCTATCGTGGCCTCGATCAGCATGGTGAAAAGCTGAGAAGTTGGGCAATCCCCTTGTGGAGGGACGCTACACGAACATGGCTCGTGGATCTCGCTAATAGCTAAAGATGGCTCGCTCTACAGAATAAGGTTGTCGTTGTCACCTCGACCTCTCTGGAGCTGGATTTCTTCTCGCGAAATTGGAGGATGAAAATGAATGAAGGGGATGATGGGAATAAAAAGAAGAGGAGGAGGAAGTTGAAAAAGAAATGGAGAAAATGAAGGAGTTGTGGAGAAAGTGGTGACTTGAATGAGAAGTTGGAGTAGAAAAGAAGTAAAAGGAGAAGGAAAATAAAATAAATAAGTAGGCTACTAAAAATAATGCAGGGAAAATAAATAAAAAAATTAATTAATTAATTGAAATAAATAACAACAAATAGAATAAATAATAAAATAAAATATTGAATTAATAAAATAATAATACATAGAGTGACACGAGGCCGCTCTAGGAGCTGCCACGTGTCACACCTGAAAAATAAAAAAATAAATGTAAAGAAAATAAAAAAGAAACAACAAAAGATTTAAATCAAAAAGTGGTCAACATGAAAGTTGCTCTTCTCGACGAGATCTACAATTTTCATGAAGGGTCAAAAATCAAATGAAATCATTTGTACAAAGTGTATTTTTGGGTGGTATATTATAAGTATAAAACACCACATTTTGTATTTTACATTTTTTTCCATTTTTAATTCAAGAAAAATTAAAATAAAGTTAGAAAAAATATGAAATAAATATTTACAACTTAATCTATTTTTTTGTATTTTTAATAATTAAGAAAATGAAATATAAAATGAATGGTATTTTGGTCAATATGTACAATATAGAAGAGGGGCCCAAAACCCAAGTTTCACATACGATCTTCGATTTTTATGAAATTAGTCTTGTTTTGAAGGTTTTTGAATGTATATTACTTTAAAAGTGAGTAGAATTAAATTGAATATTGTATGAGAAAGATATATGCATGTTAAGGTTCCTATTTTCTAACTTGGATTTGAGGTTTATTGGACAATTTTACAAGTTAGTATTTTTTTATATTTTTTCTTAATTAGTGTTAGTAATATATACACTATAAAGTTAATTTTATTGGATTTGGAGTTAATATAAAATATATACAAATAGGTGAATTTGGCTAACAGATATGTGAATATTTACATGTGTATTTGGCTCCTTATTTAATGCAAATATGAATGCTAAAATGCATATATTTATTTTCACATGCATGAATGCTAATTATGCAACATAAGTGGTGAAATGCAGCTACTTACTCGAGAACAAGATCTATTTTCAACTTTTAGAGTGATGAATCACAGATTCATCAACCCCCTATACTTAAACCTTGCCTGTCCCCGAGCAACTAAAATGAAATGCAAGAGTGAAATGATTTTGGGTTCCATACCAAGGTCATGAACTAAAGGTGAAAATGGAGCTTGACTCGACCTTTGGATTTATAATGTGATGGAACCTTATTAGGATCTGAATTTAAGACCTAATAGCCTTTAAGTTCCACAAGTCTTCTATTCAAGACGCATCAACAGTCAAGTCAGAACAAATCCTCATACACAAATTCTGATAACCATGAATCTTACTTGTACTATATAAGTGAAATATAGCTCTCCACATCAGAAATAACAAAGAAACAATTTATATAGCCTCCTCTAACAAGGTAACTCTAATTCCCCGGTCTAGTAACTCTTTCTAAATATGCAGATGAGATGCAGATGACATGCTATAGAGATGAATGGCATGCAACACATTTGTTTTGAAACGTAAGGATGATAGAAAGAGTAAATAAGATGCCTTTATTTTCATTTTTTTATTTTCTGGTATACAATAAATTTTACACGAATATCGTTTACAAGAATTTTACAACTTTTTATACAAGTATTATACAATATACATACTAGTATAAATGTGTTTATTTTTTTCAATTTTTACCCACTCCGTAATTATTGCATAATATATACAAAAATACGTGAAAGTACGAGCTATGGATAAAGTATATATGCAATATATACACGTCCCCATATACTGAGTATGTGCTATGTCCTCAGAGCACAAGATGCGAGGAAAAAGACATAGCTCAGGCTAAGCGTAGGAGAGCTAAAATAACAAAAAGTATAGAAGATGCTCCGCCCCCTATACTTAGGCTCTGGCAATCTAAGTGTAGAGAAGATCAAAATGGGGTGGGCAAGGTCAAGAGGGGAAATGGATGAGTATACACAAGATGAACATCGGTTCCCCCTATACTTAGGCTCTGGTCAGCCTAAGTATAGGACAAGATTGGGTATGAAGACCTATGGGATCTGGAGAATATACAGAGAATGGTGAAGAGACTTAGGTCACTGTCCCCCTATACTTATGATATGGTCATCCTAAGTATAGCCATAAAATGAAACGGTATGGAACCGTGGCAAGTGATTCGAATCACAGGGGAGGGAGGGAGAGAAAATATATACAAGGAGGGTTGAGAATATACAAGGATCAAGAATCTTTGTGATGAATCTTCTTGCAGGATCGAGGAGGTGGTTAATATACATATGTGTCGCTGTTGGAATCGTCCTCAAAAGAATAATAGTGAGGTGTATGAATCATACAATGAGGTTCGACACACGGCTGCTTGCTTAGATATGGTTTAAGAACAACCGAACTGAGCTCACTCATATAATCATTGAGAGGAAGAGGAGAGTGATGCGCCTTGAGGGATTCAAGGGAACACCTCAAGGAATCAATTCTCGACTTCCTCTTACATGATAATCGACTAGAGGAAGGAGCAACCATGTTTGTAGGTGGGGTCAATTCAGTCCTGATTGTCTGCTTTGAAGGTCCGGGATGTGGTACGGTGCTGACCATGGGTTTTTCATCTGACGAGTCACCATACAGATTGTAATATTCCTGAAGGGTCAACACGCATCTCGGGAAGGTGCTAGTGATATCAGTTGGCTTGACATTAGTGGGCTCTTGTGTCGGATCATCAAAATGGTCAAGGCAATCAACAAAAGTCATGTCCGACTCAATGATAGCTTCGGGTTGTGAGTCTTTTATCAAAGCTGACACAGTGTTGGTAATGCAAACAGTAGGGATCATGGACGTGTGGGGAGTCTCAGATCCAATGGTCGGCTCGACAGGTCGTATCTCAGGTGTAACAGAGAGGTGGGACTCATCTACCTCTCGATGGTCTCGACTGTCAACGGATATGCGGGTCACCTTAGAGTAAAGTGTATCAAAGAACGGGTGAGGTCGGAGCGCTCCCAATGTTGTAAAATCGATTTCCTGAGTCTCGTAATCTATTGTCGCCTTAGCTGAGGCTAAAACAGCTTCCCCGAGGATAATAGGAGTCTGGGTAAACTCTCCTCGATGCTCAATATCAATAACTATGAAGTCTACCTGGAGTAAAGCACCTTGGAAAGTAATGATGACTCAAATGGTTCCTCTCACCCATTTTATGGATCGATCATTGATGAATCCACATTTCATCATCTTTATTCTATCATTTTGGCACCAAAAACCCTAGCAAATGCATGTAAATAGCATTAAAATCATCATCTTAGCATTCATGCATGTGCATCTAAATAGTGTATAAATTACTGTAATTAAGGCCAAAATTATAGAATAAATAAAGAAAAGAAAAAGAATAAAATATTGTAAATATTTTATGACCCGAAACCCCGAGACCTAGGCATCTTGATGAATAGGTCGACAAGGAATAAAGTAGGGGGAGATAAGAGCCAAAACACAGATAAAATACCTATACATTTTATTCATTCTTTATTCATTTTGGGACCTATTTTTGGTTCCACTTTTTACACTTCAAATAAAGAAACTTTGTACATGAAAGTTGTAGATAATAAAATAAAGAAAAATACAAAATTGATTTCACAGAAAAATAATGTACAGATAAAAAGTTATGGTCTGAATAAAAATCCAGAATGCCAACTTCCCAAACCTGTATCTCACAAATAAAAACTCCAAATGCAGCCTACTCACCTTTAATTGTATATAGAATAAAATAATCTATCCAATGGTGGTGGTTTCGCATTTGGCGGAGCTACGGTTTAAAAGTTGAGTTTTGGACCCTCATTGTATACTTGTATATATTAAAATATTCAATTTATTATTTATTTACTATTTTTATAATTTTATATTTTTATAATGTTGTTAATAATACTTGTAATAATTATGTATATTAAAATAAGAATAAAAACATCATTAAAACTCAAATAAAAATACTTGTACATATTTGATACATAGGTATTATACATACACTTATACCTATATAAAATACCTTTATATTTTATGTAATATACAAAATAAATCATAAAAATAAAATAAAAATATTTTTGTGTAAATAAAAGTATTCTGTAAGTTTATAAATACTAAATAAGAATAATAAAAATAAAATACCTAAATAAAAATAAAATACTGAAATACATAGATATAGATACCTATAAGGGTATAATGCAAACTTGTAAAAATATGTCTCATAAAAATAAATAAAAATCATAATAAAATAATTTATAAAATTTTAAACATTTTTTATTTTATAACCAAGATTTAATTAATTCATTTTCTATTTTAAAACGAATTAATAAAACATTTTTTCCAAGGTTTTTCTGGTTGGTCCACGTGGACCAACCAGCTTCAGCCCTTGGTTGACCTTGGTCAGCTCTCTGACCAAGGTCTGTACATGTCAGACTGCATTTTTTTCTTGGATTTCGCGGAATTATGGAGACCACGCCTTGCATTATTTCGAGTCGCTTCCTTCACGACTTTTGATCCCAGGCCCTAGATCTTACACGCCGATATCTTTTCTTGGGCATCGGATCATCATGCAACCCGTGACGCGTCCTCGAAGATCGCCCCTCGTCCAACTTTCAAAAACAACCCAAACACTTCTTCCAACCTTTGAACCCTCTTTGACCTAGCAAACCCCTTCTCCTTGGATGCTCTGGACTGGAGACGGTGACAGGGTCTCCTCCAGCTACTTGGGAGGGTCGCGCACGGCCGAGGAGCGGCTCCACCACCTTCGCCGGCCTCCGGCGTTGAGGTCACATCTCATTGGCTTGTTCGGCCAATTTGAGGTTGTCTTTAGTGTGTTTTCCTATTGCGTAGTTAGTTGACAACATTAGGGTTTGTTTCACGCCTTTATTTTGCGGTTCTATCGATTAATCCACCCCCATTCCGCAATCAAATATCTCACCGGAGTTCCACGAACTCCGGCAACCATCCACGCCATCACCCGCCAAGCTATCGCAAATAAATACCTGGGTCTTGCATTTTTGTGCTGCTGCGTTTTTGTCACTTGCAGGTCCCAAGAGAGGCAGCTGTGCCTCACTTTTTGCTCAAGAACTGTCCCAGGTGCGTCGGAGCGTCTTCGCGCGGCTGTGGGCCACCCCGTGGTCTTCGGCCCCATTTGAGGTACCTGGGCGGTGCGGGGGAGCTTCAGGAGGAGAACGAGGCCTTCGGTCGAAGGATTGGTGGTCGGAAGCGAGCCTTGCGACTCGACAAAACTCGGCACCGCCGAGTTCTTTGCTTGTTCTTCCAGCCAGGTCCCCGGCCGTTGGATCAAGAACGCCTCCCCCCATGGTGCAGCTATCGTCAGATCAAGTGTGCCTGGACCGTCCGATGCAGGTCTGATCTTCTAATCCTGGCCGCAAGCTACGAAGGGGTATCGCGCATCCCCGCTGCGACACGTGGCGTAAGTAACGCATAACCCACCGTCAGATCGCGCTATCCTGGGCATTTTGCGTCATTAGCCCGGGAGTTTTTGGTGATTTATATCAACTGCCTAATCATTCGTTTGCACTATTTATATTTTTGTAAACTTTATATCCAGGCCCCTAACTTTTATGATATTGCGATTATAGCCCCGCCAGGCACGTGCTGTGCACGTGGTGCTTGGCGATTTTGCGGAAAAGCCCTTCGGGCATTTTGTTATTAGATTTAGTCCAGCAAGTTTACTTTGCATATATATATTTTATGGAAATTTACATTCTGGCCCTCGGACTTTCTATCTATTCGCAAATATGCCCCTGGCCTGCTTGTAGTTTCTTGTTGTTATCTCTAATTTTTGCATGCGTCCATAAATCACTAAAAAATCCACAAAAATTGCATTAAAATTCCTGTTGCATTGTAGATTTATGTCATATTTTCATTTGCCATAATTATTGCATTTTAAGATTTATTAAAAATCAAAAATAGTCATTTTCATCACTGTTTGCATCATAAAATACCAAAAAATATAAAAACTCCTCAGAAAAATACCAAAAAAATATATTTTGTGTCTTTTGGTTTGTTTTAACTCCCAGCCGAAAATCATTAAAAAAATACAAAAGAAAACTCCAAAAAAATTGCAAAACTCTAAAAACCTTCATAAAAATTTATAAAATTCATAAAAAATCCAAAAATAGTGTTTTCTTTTCCTGAATTTTCTTTGTTTGATTATCTTTAAGCGAAAATTAATTTGGAGAATTTTTGTTACTGTTTGCTATTTTATTTCTCCATTTTAAGTTTCAGCCTTGCATTTTTGCTACTGTTTTCTTTATTTTGCTAATTAAAAATACCAAAAACATTCTAAAAATTTTCCAAAAATCACAAAAACAGTAAAAAAACCCTAAAAAGACTAAAAACAATTTGTTTCTGAATTTTTGGTAATTTTTACTTAGTTTTATAAATATTTTAGCTTGCCTTCTATTATATTGTCTTTACTTTCCAATATTGAAAAAGAAAAAGAAAAAGAAAAAGAAAAATATAAAATATAAAATTATAAAAATCAGAAAATTAAAAATCAAAATACAAAACAAAAAAAAATAAAATAAAAAAATTAAAAATTAAAAACCCACAAAAATTGTAGTTGCTTGCTTGCTTAGTGTAGACACTTTACACACACACACTTGTGCTTACATTTGCTTGAACTACCCTGCTTGCTCCCTGTGTTCGAACTCTCTACGTACTTGCATCTATACATCTTTTATGTAGAGTTAAAAATAATTTTTGACTCCACATTATTTCTAATTTATTGATCTTAGTGTGGGTTAATTGTTGACTTTAGTCCGGATTTAGTGTGGTCAACACACCGACTGAGTTCACGCTTTGTGCTGAACTCAAGACCACCTATTACCGGCTAAATCAAATGGCGCCGTTGCCGGGGAGCAACAGCGTGTAGTTCACATTTTGTTTGATTGTGTGACTGTTTACCATAGCATTATTTTCCATCTCTTACATTTTTGATATATCTTGTTGAACTATCTGACCGTCTCTTTTCTTGTCTTCTTGCGAGGGACCGCGGAGCAAGGCGGATTGCTTAGGTGATCCGGAGCATCCTTGGGAAGCGGAGCCGGCCTTCTTGGGCAAAGCCGGCAGGAGAGAGCAGGAGTGAGAGAGAGTGATTAGATTAGCTAACATTTACTTTTGTGAGAGAGAGACTATTAATTTGTAATAATACAGGTACATTCGGACTTGGACATTCGGACCCAATTTCCAAGTGTTTGTTCACTTGGGGGCTCACCGCAGTTTTGTCGGATTTTCATCGCATTTTTTTACTTTTTTTTCCGGTTTTATTTTCTTCACTTTGTGTGATTGAGCCCTTAGATTTAGGATTGCTTGCGATAGATTAAGGCCAAACACCTAATATATCTTGCATGTACCTATAGCCGCGTTTGGACTTAGTCAAAATTTAAACAGTCTGTTCATTTATCTCTTAACCCGTGTGCCGTGAGCGAGCCCCATCAAGCGCTACTCCTGAACTCGAGTGTGTCGAGAAGAGGAGGGGTAAGCCAAGACCGGACTCTTAGGTTAAAGATAAGTGACCGACTTGTGGTGCTTCACGTTAATAGCAATTTCTGAAACTTAGGGCGATTTCATCGGCTTGCATTTGCATATAGATAGGTTTCAATTCTGCCGAGCATCCTTGCATGTAGAGTGCTGGAGGCAAGGTGAGCATTTATGCTTTAGCATTCATCATTGTTTGTCGCTTGCATTGCTTTTCCGACTCTCCCTCTGATTTTGCCAACCTAGGAGCTTAAAGGAATTGAATCCCCGTTAGGATCGTGCATTTTTATTAAAAAACCAAAAAAAAGTGATAATCAATAAAATTGGGACTGCTAATATTACTCGACCCTAAAATCGACCAAAAAGAAAAATATTGTCTTGGGGCGAGTAATCCCCTCATTGTCTTCGTTTTACTTGCTTACGTACACGCTAAGGATTAGTGCCCAAATCCCATTGAGCCCCTAAGTGTTTGTACAACTTCTTGACTTTTTCACCTAACTCTAAAACAGACAAGATAAAAAGACCGATTTTCGGTCTCTACCGAGTTGAGTAGGTGAATTGAGGGTTTGGTTGTTTCATTTTTGCTTGTGATTGTTTTGTGTGCGTCCTAGATCATCTCTGCGCACCTGCGCCTTCTTCTTCACTCTCTTGACTTGACCGACGTGCTCCCCCGAATCATTTCTCTTGTTTCGAGATGGATTCCTGGAGAGATTTTTATCCGGATTTTGCGGATTCCTCCTACCCTCCAGCCGGTCCACCTCCCTTTTATCAGGAGGATCCTCCTAGTTTTTCTGATTTTTGTACATATCCGCCTCAGCCACAGTTTCAGACCTCGGACTTATATCCACCTCCATCCCCACCTATATATTATCCACCTCCACCTTCACATCCACCCGAGTCTGACCTGTTGGAGTCACCTCCCACGACCTCCATGAGTATTGTCATGAACCTAATGCTAGAGCACATCAATTTGATGAAGGAAAATCTTGACACTTTGAGAGAATATCGGACTAGTGCTCTTTTCATCGAGGATACATCTTTGCTTGTGAAGAATCATGGGAGCTTGCAATCGCCAAAAATACAAAAAAATGAGAAAAATCTAAAAATCCAAAAAGATTTCGGGAGACACTTGGTTGATCAAGATTTTGAGGAGAGAGTCCACTTGCCAGAACCCTGGACCACACACCCAGTCACATCCAGTCCCACCTTTGACCCTGAGGATGCCGCTGTACAGACTGCTCTTGGCATGCCTCATGTATATGCTGATTCCGACTTCCTCCCTTGTATGGTGGAAGTTCAAAAATTCAAAAAAATGTTATCTGAACCCGAAGTGGTGGCTACTATTCATGAGATTATCCGTGCCCCACTTCAGCAGGCCATGACCCAATTATCTGCTCCTCTTCCCAAGAAGAGAAAGCGGAGGAGCAGATCTGAGCGTCACATTCTGACCATGGCCACTGCCCTCGCCATCACACACCGTCCCATTCCCAAGAAGAAGAACACAGCTACACCTTTCATCACTTGCACCATCTCTGACCATACTTGTGATCGCACTCTCCTAGACGGCGGTGCTTCGATTAGCATACTACCCTTCTCGCTGGTACAGTCTCTTCACTTAGGGCCTCTCAAGAAAACCAGGATGATCGTTCAGTTTGCTGATGGATCCATCAAGAGGCCGAAGGGTATCCTTGAAAACGCCGTTATTTCTATTCAGGGCACGAGCCACAATGTTGATTTTGTCGTGTTGCCCATGGAGAACTCCACAGGGGAGCCATCTCCAATCATCCTGGGACGACCATTCCTCGCCTCTGCGAGGGTCGTTATTGACTATGGATCAGGAGAGATTCGCTTCCGTCCCGTTGACGAGAGCGAAGTGTTGATCACCACACCCACAGTTGACCAGAGACCTGCACCTGATGCACCTTCACCGATTATAGCTGACACTGAGGCCTGTGAACTACCTGATGCTACTAGAGATACTTCCTTAGTGATCCCTGATGAGACCCGACGGATCCCCCGAAAGGGGAGGAAGTCGGAAAGCATGGACCTCACTGATCCTCCTCCTGGTGTGTGGCGATGTGTTGATGAAATCCAGAGTATTTATGTGATTGAACCATTTGATCAGGGGGCAGATACCAAGATAATTGAGGATGCTTATGATGTTGCCCATTACTTTGAGAGACCTCATAAGGCAACAAATGACCCAGGTAAGACTAGACAGGACGGATCTAGTTTTACTACTTCCACTGATAAATCCGTTCCTGGCCCTTCACAGGTCAAGATGATTGAGGTCGGTTACGATGCTGCCATTTATTTTGATAAATTCAGACCTCTTGTTGAAGACAAGGATTCAGGTGAGAGTCTTGAGGACGATATGAGTTCGTATACTTCCACTGATGATTTCGTTCCTTTTGATTTTGACCTGGACGAGGACTCGCAGGACGACTCCGATTACACTTCTTCCGAGGATGATGAGTTTGTCCCATTTCACTTCGATATCGGCGAGACTTCCAAGGCCGGACCTAGTCGTACTTCTTCCACTCACCCGTTTGTGCCTACACACCATAAGACCACCAAGGGAGAACCTAGCCAAACTGCTTCCATCGATCAGTTCGTCCCTTTCCGATTTGACTCCACTGAGGGCCTTCCCTGTGTCGACCCTGATCGGCCTCCGTCCACTATGGACCCCGATGTCGACATACACCATATCCGATCTATCCCTCAGCGGTCCCGTAAGAAGGTTTGCTTTCCACCTTCTGACGATCACCCATTTATGTTGTAGATTCTATCCTGTGACTCTCTTTCCATCTCCCGTTTTTGCTCGCCTACCCATTTCTCGTGTTTGCCTTGCCTAGGACGCACTTTGTCCTACGTATAGGAGGGGTAGATGAGTTGAGTGTTCCTTCTTCGTTCTGTGTCATCGCTCCTGTTGTTGTCTATATTTAGGGCTTCTTTTACCCTAAGTATAGGGGGAGCGGTGTGTACATTCTCATGATCTCATCTCTTTTTCTTTTCTTCTTTTCTTCTTTTCCTACTCTATCTTCTTCATCTATCAAAAAGGTGCCGCCCTTGTAGACAGTTTTCCATACTTAGGACGTACTTTGTCCTAAGTATAGGGGAGTGTGCACCCCGAGTATTTCCATTCTTTGATCCTCTCCATTGTCTCCTCTTCTTGTCTATACTTAGGGATATCTTACCCTAAGTATAGGGGGAGACAACCTGAGTACGATCTGTTCATTCCCACCCTTGACCCTCCCTGCTTTGTGTACAGTCTGCTATACTTAGGATTATTTGATCCCAAGTATAGGGGGGACGGTCAACTTCTCATTCATTCATTCATTCCGTTAGTTATTCCTTCATTCTTTAGACTTGCCTATACTTAGTACGAGTTATGTCTTCTCTTTTCTCTCTGATCTATGAGGACATAGCTCAAGCTAAGTATAGGGGGGTCGTATATACTACGTATATACTTTAGCCATAACTCGTACTTTCGTATTTTCTTAATAATATGGCTAATAATTCTTTAAAATTCATTAAAAACATTTAATAAAAAGGTGTGATATTCCTCAGATTCTTTTTATATACAGATTAATAAATCAGGTGAAAATGTTTTTTGCAAAATGTTTGAAAAATAGTTTGAAAATCTTTGTGAACATCTATTGAAAACTATTTTGAAAATATTTTGTTACATGTTTTCAACCTTTGTAAAAATGTGTGGTTTGTAAAACTTCTTTTCTTTGTGTGAAATAAAATATTTGAAAAATGATTTGCAAATGGTTTGAAAAATGGTTGCAGAAATATGTTGAAAAATCTATCTATACTGTTTTGAAAACCTTTGTAAAATGATTTTCAAATGAGTGTACATGTTTGTAAAAATTATATTGGACTATAGTTTTCAAAAAAATTGTTTGAAAAACCTTGTGTCAAATAAGTTTGAGGAATACTAACATCACACCAAAATCCTCTACCTATATATATATGTATAAAATTGATCACATACCCTTGTAAATTCTTAAAATCCATTTCTTGTATATATAAGAAGCACTCCCGTGTACATAGTTTTCACCTAATTTTCGGCCAAAACTTTTTGTTTTCAAAAATCCCAAAAAAATTTGCAAAACTAAAACCCAAAAACATCTGAAAAATCTTTTTGAAAAATACAAAAATGCATTTGCATACGCATGCGTCATCTTTTCAAAAATCCATAAAAAATTCAAAATCTTGAAAATTGCATCACAAAAATATTTTCTGCACTCTGCATCGCATTTGCATAGCATTTGCATTTTTTGGATTGAGTTTGATAGTTGAACAAGTCTAAGTAAAATCCGGAGATTGGAGCTTGATTGGACCTTAAAATCTACCTAATAACAGGAACCTTATAGGAACTGGGTTTGAGGTACTTCAGGTCTAGTTGACTTAATTCTTTGAGGATCATGGGACTTGGTTCAATGGATTCTTGACTGCCTAAGTAGAGTATTTCAGAGCACACGCACGACTCTTGTTGATAATGACCTAACTTGGACACCTGCACCTTTCACATAGCTCTCCACGGATGAGGTGGTGAGGAGGCAATTTCCTTTGGCTTGGGGTAGCATATGAGGGTAGTACTTCTAGGCGGAACCTCTCTTCTTCTTCTAGTGAAGGAAGTGCACCTCAACTTGGTCTAGTGGTGATGAAGGCTAAAGACAGAAGCCGTGGGTTGCAATAAAGCTTCAAAAGAGGGATAGTCTACTGGCTCAAGAGGAAAATTTCTTGTATATATGCTGCACCATGTAGATATGTTGTACAGATGCATTTGAAAAAAAAAAAGAACTCCAAAAAAGTGGTGGGTCGGATTGAAAATTTAATAACCCCACCGGAGTGTATATAGTCCAATAAAGCAAAAGCTTATGGTATCCACGTTACATCTCATGAAGCTTGCAGCGGGAGACTTGGCTACACTGGCTGAGCTTCCAAAAGTCTATACTTCTTCCCCCTCTTCTTGAGCCGGCTGCACTTGAACTTAGAAGGGAATACCCCGCTTCTCGAGGAAAGAGTTGCTAGACCAAGGCATTAGAGTTACCAGGTTGGGGGAGGTTGTTTCTTTGTCACTTCTGAGGTGGGGAGTTACCTATCACTTACACTGTACGAGTCAGATTCATAGTCATAAGAGTTTGCGTATGAGTTGAAGTAATTCTGACCTGGCTATTGAGGAGACTTGGACAGAGTTTTGGGATTCTCAAGGACTGTTGGATTTCAAACTTGGTTCTCATTAAGGTTCCGACCGCACTAAAATTCCAAAGGTCCGACTTAAGCTCCAAACTTTGATTTTGTGAAGACAAGTTTGATAATTAAACTTTATCCAATTTTCTTCCTTTTCTTTTCTTTCTTTTCTTTTTGCACTTATTGCATAAGTGTTTGCTAGGGACTAGCAAAGGTAAAGTATAGGGGGATGATGAATCCACATTTCATCATCTTTATTCTATCATTTTGGCACCAAAAACCCTAGCAAATGCATGTAAATAACATTAAAATCATCATCTTAGCATTCATGCATGTGCATCTAAACAGTGTATAAATTACTGTAATTAAGGCCAAAATTATAGAATAAATAAAGAAAAGAAAAAGAATAAAATATTGTAAATATTTTATGACCCGAAACCCCGAGACCTAGGCATCTTGATGAATAGGTCGACAAGGAATAAAGTAGGGGGAGATAAGAGCCAAAGCACAGATAAAATACCTATACATTTTATTCATTCTTTATTCATTTTGGGACCTATTTTTGGTTCCACTTTTTACACTTCAAATAAAGAAACTTTGTACATGAAAGTTGTAGATAATAAAATAAAGAAAAATACAAAATTGATTTCACAGAAAAATAATGTACAGATAAAAAGTTATGGTCTGAATAAAAATCCAGAATGCCAACTTCCCAAACCTGTATCTCACAAATAAAAACTCCAAATGCAGCCTACTCACCTTTAATTGTATATAGAATAAAATAATCTATCCAATGGTGGTGGTTTCGCATTTGGCGGAGCTACGGTTTAAAAGTTGAGTTTTGGACCCTCATTGTATACTTGTATATATTAAAATATTCAATTTATTATTTATTTACTATTTTTATAATTTTATATTTTTATAATGTTGTTAATAATACTTGTAATAATTATGTATATTAAAATCAGAATAAAAACATCATTAAAACTCAAATAAAAATACTTGTACATATTTGATACATAGGTATTATACATACACTTATACCTATATAAAATACCTTTATATTTTATGTAATATACAAAATAAATCAGAAAAATAAAATAAAAATATTTTTGTGTAAATAAAAGTATTCTGTAAGTTTATAAATACTAAATAAGAATAATAAAAATAAAATACCTAAATAAAAATAAAATACTGAAATACATAGATATAGATACCTATAAGGGTATAATGCAAACTTGTAAAAATATGTCTCATAAAAATAAATAAAAATCATAATAAAATAATTTATAAAATTTTAAACATTTTTTATTTTATAACCAAGATTTAATTAATTCATTTTCTATTTTAAAACGAATTAATAAAACATTTTTTCCAAGGTTTTTCTGGTTGGTCCACGTGGACCAACCAGCTTCAGCCCTTGGTTGACCTTGGTCAGCTCTCTGACCAAGGTCTGTACATGTCAGACTGCATTTTTTTCTTGGATTTCGCGGATTTATGGAGAGCATGCCTTGCATTATTTCGAGTCGCTTCCTTCACGACTTTTGATCCCAGGCCCTAGATCTTACACGCCGATATCTTTTCTTGGGCATCGGATCATCATGCAACCCGTGACGCGTCCTCGAAGATCGCCCCTCGTCCAACTTTCAAAAACAACCCAAACACTTCTTCCAACCTTTGAACCCTCTTTGACCTAGCAAACCCCTTCTCCTTGGATGCTCTGGACTGGAGACGGTGACAGGGTCTCCTCCAGCTACTTGGGAGGGTCGCGCACGGCCGAGGAGCGGCTCCACCACCTTCGCCGGCCTCCGGCGTTGAGGTCACATCTCATTGGCTTGTTCGGCCAATTTGAGGTTGTCTTTAGTGTGTTTTCCTATTGCGTAGTTAGTTGACAACATTAGGGTTTGTTTCACGCCTTTATTTTGCGGTTCTATCGATTAATCCACCCCCATTCCGCAATCAAATATCTCACCGGAGTTCCACGAACTCCGGCAACCATCCACGCCATCACCCGCCAAGCTATCGCAAATAAATACCTGGGTCTTGCATTTTTGTGCTGCTGCGTTTTTGTCACTTGCAGGTCCCAAGAGAGGCAGTTGTGCCTCACTTTTTGCTCAAGAACTGTCCCAGGTGCGTCGGAGCGTCTTCGCGCGGCTGTGGGCCACCCCGTGGTCTTCGGCCCCATTTGAGGTACCTGGGCGGTGCGGGGGAGCTTCAGGAGGAGAACGAGGCCTTCGGTCGAAGGATTGGTGGTCGGAAGCGAGCCTTGCGACTCGACAAAACTCGGCACCGCCGAGTTCTTTGCTTGTTCTTCCAGCCAGGTCCCCGGCCGTTGGATCAAGAACGCCTCCCCCCATGGTGCAGCTATCGTCAGATCAAGTGTGCCTGGACCGTCCGATGCAGGTCTGATCTTCTAATCCTGGCCGCAAGCTACGAAGGGGTATCGCGCATCCCCGCTGCGACACGTGGCGTAAGTAACGCATAACCCACCGTCAGATCGCGCTATCCTGGGTATTTTGCGTCATTAGCCCGGGAGTTTTTGGTGATTTATATCAAATGCCTAATCATTCGTTTGCACTATTTATATTTTTGTAAACTTTATATCCAGGCCCCTAACTTTTATGATATTGCGATTGTAGCCCCGCCAGGCACGTGCTGTGTACGTGGTGCTTGGCGATTTTGCGGAAAAGCCCTTCGGGCATTTTGTTATTAGATTTAGTCCAGCAAGTTTACTTTGCATATATATATTTTATGGAAATTTACATTCTGGCCCTCGGACTTTCTATCTATTCGCAAATATGCCCCTGGCCTGCTTGTAGTTTCTTGTTGTTATCTCTAATTTTTGCATGCGTCCATAAATCACTAAAAAATCCACAAAAATTGCATTAAAATTCCTGTTGCATTGTAGATTTATGTCATATTTTCATTTGCCATAATTATTGCATTTTAAGATTTATTAAAAATCAAAAATAGTCATTTTCATCACTGTTTGCATCATAAAATACCAAAAAAAATATAAAAACTCCTCAGAAAAATACCAAAAAAATATATTTTGTGTCTTTTGGTTTGTTTTAACTCCCAGCCGAAAATCATTAAAAAAATACAAAAGAAAACTCCAAAAAAATTGCAAAACTCTAAAAACCTTCATAAAAATTTATAAAATTCATAAAAAAATCCAAAAATAGTGTTTTCTTTTCCTGAATTTTCTTTGTTTGATTATCTTTAAGCGAAAATTAATTTGGAGAATTTTTGTTACTGTTTGCTATTTTATTTCTCCATTTTAAGTTTCAGCCTTGCATTTTTGCTACTGTTTTCTTTATTTTGCTAATTAAAAATACCAAAAACATTCTAAAATTTTTCCAAAAATCACAAAAACAGTAAAAAAACCCTAAAAAGACTAAAAACAATTTGTTTCTGAATTTTTGGTAATTTTTACTTAGTTTTATAAATATTTTAGCTTGCCTTCTATTATATTGTCTTTACTTTCCAATATTGAAAAAGAAAAAGAAAAATATAAAATATAAAATTATAAAAATCAGAAAATTAAAAATCAAAATACAAAACAAAAAAAAATTAAAATAAAAAAAATTAAAAATTAAAAACCCACAAAAATTGTAGTTGCTTGCTTGCTTAGTGTAGACACTTTACACACACACACTTGTGCTTACATTTGCTTGAACTACCCTGCTTGCTCCCTGTGTTCGAACTCTCTACGTACTTGCATCTATACATCTTTTATGTAGAGTTAAAAATAAATTTTGACTCCACATTATTTCTAATTTATTGATCTTAGTGTGGGTTAATTGTTGACTTTAGTCCGGATTTAGTGTGGTCAACACACCGACTGAGTTCACGCTTTGTGCTGAACTTAAGACCACCTAATTTCGGTTAAATCAATCATCCAGCTAGACGCTCTCTCTTGACTTTTTGATTGACCTGGGTTTGAGCTTGTCAAACACAGAGTTTGGGAGGATATTTATCGGTGAGTCATCATCGATTCTTGCATGTGTAAAGGTGGTATCTTTGATTTCACATTCAACCCTAGGCAACCGCTTCACTCTACAGCTCTTGGTCTTTCTCCCCATCACCAAGGAGGTGGCCATAGACACTATGTGTCTCTCAGTCCTTGTCCTCTTATTGCCTGACCTCTTAGGCATAAATTTGCTTCTCATAAATTGTTTGAGGTCGGGGAAGTGATCTATGGACTTTATTAAGGGAAGTTTTAAAATCAATTCCTCATCGAGTGCTTCCCTTAGGACATGATCTATTTTTTATGTCTTTTTTCATTTTCTATTTTTATGAGATTTTCTGGTTTTCCAATTTTTTGTCTTTTTGAGATTTTCAAATTTTTGGTGTTTTTGATGGACGAATGGTCAGACTCTGGATTGGAGTATAAGTGGTTAGTAGAAGAAGAAGGAGGTAGAATAGACTCCAGTTGTACAAAATGTGTGGGTTCCCTTGTGTTTGATTGGTCTTCAACATCAAATCCGCTTATTTCCTTTCCACTTTAATAACCAAGCTGGTAGAAATTGAGTGCAATATATCGGTGACATCTCTTAACTTTGCACCAAATGATTCATTTTTCTCAATAAATGTAGATATGTCATCCTCCAAAAGATCTCATGACAGATCACGGGAGAAGTCTGTCAGTTGGAGGATACTGCTGAGAACTTGGGGTCTCATACTCAACATACCTAGACTCTGGCATGTAATGATGGGTCGGGTATGGACCATCCGAATGACAAATATTGGTCGGAGCCTCATATGATGGAGTCAATAAAGATGGGTTTCCTCCTAGATTGAATCTATGAGTCCAATCCTGTGAATGTGTAGGCTCTCTGAATGTGTGATATTAAGGCTGGTCAATGTAGGCTTGATTATTAGGGTCAATCAAGTCAGGAAGATCATAAGGCACATGCCTCTCCATTCAGTATGTTTGATCGACCATGTTATGCCCTAAGGTCAAGTCATGATGTGTATATGTAGATTTTTGTACAGTCCCTACTTAAGGTGAGAATGAAGTATGTGAGGGCACATAATTCTTCCAATCATCTATCTCAGCAAATGGCTTGCTCTTCATTCGGTTCATGATTCCAGCAAGCTCTCAAGAATAGAATATGGAGTAGGTGAGAAATGCAAAGAAATGGAGAAATCAGTCGAAATTATGACTTCATAATCGGGTCGAGGTGGAACCGACCACGGGTAAGGGTCTCCCGTGCATGGCGGAGGATACATGGAAGAAGGCGAAGGCGAAGATGAAGTATAATGGTCGAGGAGGAATGACTAGAGGTCTCAGGATATGAGGACCAATATCCCGACATCTTTGAAGACGAAATGATGAGTGTAAGTAGATCGAGGTAGAAAACATACAATTACACAAGATAATGCACACAAACAAACACAAAAGAAAATCATGAGTTCACACTCAACACGGTGAAGGACCCAAAGCGGGTTCTGATTAATCTGGTTGATTTTAAGTGTGATTCTTCAATTAAATAGAAAGGGATTATGTGATAGCCTAAAGGCAAGTCAGCTCAATGCCGGATGCATCTCCCCTATTTAACATGTCACCTAAGATACCAACACCCTTCCTCTCTTTGCTCATATCACCAGCCGATAAAATTCAAGGACCTGCCCCTATTTACCTACCGAAGTAGGCGGAGGCTGACAAGGCTTATAACTTCACCCTCGAGGGTTACTTGCAACTTGTCGCAGTGAACTGCTGCTTCACCCTTATCTACCTGCCAAAGTAAACGGAGGACTTGGTGTTTGTCAGTTGAACCTCGAGTAGTTCAGCTTGTAATATTTGCTAGGATCGGGGTATGTGATATGGAAGGAGAGGATTTTGGCTCTATCTTAGGGTGTGCACACACTCTGTAGCCTAAAATCAAGGTCAGGGTTGCTCTCCTGCAAACAAGGGTTAATTTTAGCCAAAATTTTTTGGTCCAACTCAATTAGCAGTCATGATTTTAGAGATTAGTTGTTATTGTAATTAATCCATACAAGCAATCACATCTACCATTTAGTCCCAATTCCTTTATCCTAGGTTAGGAAAAATGAGAGAGAGAGAATAAAAAAAGGTCGATGCAATCGAGAAAACAATGATGAATGCTTGAAAAAGAAAACATACAGTGCCTCCAGCTCTCTACAATGCAGGATGCAATACTGAATTGAAATTTTACACTATATGAAATTCCAATGAGAAAAAGCCGCTCCTAAACAAGCAGTTCTATTAGCGAGTGAAGAACAAATTTAAATTTGACTAAGTGTTTATGGTCTAAGTACGTCTTTTAATAGTGAAGTGTGGTTCTAAATATTACGAACACAAACAATCCTAGGAAGCTCTAAGAGTCGCGAGTGCAGGTCATAGTCTACATAAATCAACCACACAACACAGAGAGTTGTTTTATTATCCAGTTACACACACGAGAACCCAAACAGGAACCGCTTTAGATATGCAATTATTACAAGTTAATGAAAATTAAAATATCTCTTCAAAGATCTCCTTAGCGTCTCAACAGCAGACTCGATCCACGAATCGTCAGCCTCTGATGCTTTTTGAGATGCGTAGACTTCAAGAAAGCCACTCCAAGTCCATCGGGCCCTCACATAAATAGATAAAAATTATGTTAGAGAGAGATAAAAAAAGTAAACAGAGAAATAATTAAAAAAAGATGGAATAATTACAAAGTGGTTAAGGGGTCAGACTATCCGAGTGAATGAAAAATCTAAATCTAATTTTTCTAAATGATCCTAAGTCGTTTGCCTCCCCAGCAACGACACCATTGATTGATCGTTGATTCACCCTTTTTAATTTGAAATGCTTGTCACGTTTGTTGTCGTCGTCGGGCAATCAGGATCGACAAAAAATTAACCGCACGAATTGATGAATTAATGTATGCACGGTTTGATGTTTTTTGAACCTGAGCAAGCCCTAGGGTCGACTCAAGGAGGTAAAGGAACAACTTCAGACCATATTAGATGAATTAGCTCATGGTTTTCCAAGTGAGATTTTTTGGGTATTTTTTTAAATTCAAATGCAAAATGCAGTGGAATTTGGTCAATATGAAAACACACAACTTAGCAAAACTAATTTTAATGCGAAATTAATCCAAATAAGTTGTCATATTTTTGCTAGAAACCTAATTTAATGATGAATGCAAAATGTATTTTTTGGAATTTTTGGATCTAAGACGCACAAATAAAAAATATAATTTTTTGGGGCTTTTATGCAATTTTCCATGCAAAGAGAATGCAAAAATTATAAAGTTCTTACTGGAAGTGAAATATGATGAGATGAAGCTACACAAATGTTTTTGGAATTTTATGACAATATATGATTTTTTTATGATTTTTTTACTGAAAACAGAGTGATTGTGGGTTTTAATTTCTAATAAATCCGTGAAATCAAATTATATAGAGAGCGATCTATCTCAAGTAGATATTTTAACAAGCAATCCAGGAGAGTCGAAATTCCGTAAAAATGTGTATTTAATTAAAATTCAATTATAGAAATCACTCAATAATTTATTTTAAGCAAAAGACACCTCCTTAAATGAAATTTAATATAAAGTAAAGGATAATTAGAGACATCATCTACGATTTTTTCGCAATATCTAGAATAATAAATTAGTATTTTCGAATTTCAGAACTTAAATGGGCACAACAACATTGAATTTCAAACTCTGATTTTTGATAAATTATCCATTGCTCACAAAAATGCAAATAAATATCCAAATGATAAAGAATTAGTTTCCCAACAACATGCTGTTTTTCATTAAAATAAATGATGGAAGAAAAATGTACAAATTATCATGCAAAGTCTGGGGTGTCCTTGCAATATAGGAAATAAAAAAATTAACAAAAAATGTGCACATGGGCACTTTTGTAATTAAAGAAACTTGAAGATGATATACTGCAATTTTTCCAATAAAATAAAATAAAACAAGTAAGGGAAATCGACCTTCTGAGGAGAATGGACTCTCGTGCCTAGGGCACAATAGGAGAACGATGCACGGAGGGCGCGCGGCGGCGTTGGGTCGCGGACAACGGCGCGGAGGTGCGGCAGGGGCAAGAGCGGTGGAGGACGGTGGGGACGCACTGCGTGCATAGTGGAGATGCTGGCGTGGAAGCGGGAATGAGGTGGTTGGGGCAGAAGGGCTCAGCCGCATTGGTGCGTGGGCGAGAGCACGTCCTGGACGCGATCACATGGAGCGAGGCTGCGCGGACTGCTTGGGCGAGGGCGCGACCATGAGGTACGATGCTTGGCGTACGATCGCGACTGGAAGCGAGCCTTGGGGCGTGTAGGCACTGGAGGGGGGCGGAGCACGCAGGGATGGAGGTTGACGACGCGACAATAATGGCATAGGGGGCCAGGAGATCTGCGGGTTGCGATGGCCGAGAGGGGGCAGTGGTGCGGACGCTGGTGGGCTTCGCACGGGCTTGGCGGAGGCATCGCATGTGGCAGGGTAGAGGGAGCGGTAGTTAGCCTGTGGGAGGAGGAACTGGCAACAATGGCTAGGCAGGGGTGCGATGGCGCACGTTGACGCGCACACGGCTGGAGGAAGGGGGGAGGTGGCGGCGGCTGTTGCTTCCGTGTTCCTCTTTTTTTATTTATTTTTGTGAATTTTTGGTAATTTTTTAAACAGAAAAAATGTAGAGATGAAATGAAAATGTGGTGGTAATGTTGAGATGATGGTGGTGTGTTTGATGTATGTGGTAATTGTGATATGAATCAACAAGGAAAAAATTTGTTAGATAAAAAAATGACAAGGAAAAGAATGGGACTACTTACCTGTGATTCGTTGAATTTTGCATAGTAGCTATGTTGCCTCTGTCGTGGCCTCAATCAGCTTGGCGAAAAACTGAGAAGCTGGGCAATCCCCTTGTGGAGAGACGCTACGCGAACAAGGCTCGTAGATCTCACCAATAGCCAAGATGGCTGGAACTCATCGTCGCTCTACAGAATAAGATTGTTGATGTCACCTCGACCTCTCTGGAGCTGGATTTCTTCTCACAAAATTGGTGGATGAAAATGAATGAAGGGGACGATGGGAATAAAAAGGGGAGGACGAGGAAGTTGGAGAATAAGTGGAGAAACTGGAGGAGTTGTGGAGAAAGTGGTGACTTGGATGAGAAGTTGGAGTAGAGAAGAAGTAAAAGGAGAAGGAAAATAAAATAAATAAGTAGACTACTAAAAATAATGTAGGGAAAATAAATAAATAAATAAAATGAATTGAAATAAATAATAATAATCAAAATAAATAATAAAATAAAATACGAAATTAATAAAATAATAATAATATATAAGGTGACATGTGGCGGCTCTAGGAGCGGCCACGTGTCACACCTATAAAAATAAAAAATTAAATATAAAGAAAATAAAAAAGAAATATCAAAAGGGTTCAAATTAAAAAGTGATCAACATGAAAGTTGCTCATCTCGACGATCTACAACTTTCATGAAGGGCCAAAAATCAAATAAAATCATATGTACAAAGTGTATTTTTGGGTGGTATATTATAAACATAAAATACCACATTTTTGTATTTTACATTTTTTCAATTATTAATTCAAGAAAAATCGAAATAAAATTAGAAAAATATGAAAGAAATATTTACAACTTAATCTATTTTTTGAATTTTTAATAATTAAGAAAATGAAAAGATAAAATGAAAGGTATTTTGGTCAATATGTACAATATACAAGAGGGGTCCAAAACCCAAGTTTCACATACGATTTGCGATTTTTATGAAATTAGTCTTGTTTTGAAGGTCTTTGAATGTTTGTTACTTTTAAAGTGAGTAGATCTAAATCGGATACTGTATGAGAACGATATGCATGTTTTAAGGTTTTTAATTTCAAACTTGGATTTGGATTTTATCGCACAATTTTACAAGTTAGTATTTTTTGATATTTTTTCTTAATTAGTGCTAGTAATATATACACTATAAAGTTAATTTTATTGGATTTGGAGTTAGTATAAAATATATACAAATAGGTGAATTTGACTAATATACAGGTGAATATTTACAAGTGTATTTGGCTCCTTATTTAATGCAAATATGAATGCTAAAATGCAGATATTATTTACACATGCATGAATGCTAATTATGCAATATAAGTGATGAAATACATCTAATTACTCGGGAACAAAGCTCTATTGTTAGCTTTTAGAGTGATGAATCACAGATTCATCACCTGTGCGAGGTGTTAAGTGCAATAAATTCCTATTTTTCCTACGATTAGGTCGCTGACTAGGGACCTAATTAGAAGAAATCCGTTATCCTTTATTGTATTTTCTTCTATATTGCTACTTCAGACTTTGGACTATTTTGTGCACCATAAACATTATTATATCACTGTGGGTTTTTTATGTTTTATTTTGTTTCAAATTTTGAAGGATTTTATCAAGATTGGTTTTCTTCTTTAATCTTCGACTCCATTTTTGTGTTTGTTTTGAGTGCTTTTTCAAGCCTGTTGCTCGAGTGTTTCTATCTACTATATAGTATCATATACATACTTTATTTTGTCACATACTATATTGTAGGTATACCATTTGAAAGATATCACTTCAAGGAAAAATTAAAATCAAATAAAAATTTCAAAATCGAAACCGATTAAAAAGAGTTTCTGTTCTCTCGCTTTCTTGAAGAAGAATAAAAAATCACAAAATACCTTTCTTCACAAAACCGTAGTCTAGCTATTTTGCCTCCATGCGTTCGACCTAGGCACACTTGCTTGGAAAAATAAATAATGTAGATAAAATTGTATAGAGCCTGCTTTTATTCTCATTCTCTCTCCTCTATTTTATTGATTTTTGTTTAATTAAATATGGTTTTGTTATGAGCGATTTCTCTACACCAACATGACTTACATTTTATCGCTCGCAAAACCCCTGGTTATCACTCAACTACCAGAAAATGGAGTTTATAAGACTTTACCCTACTTAAGCGCGACGTCTTGTATATTAGCTTCACCTGCCTCGGGCTTACTGTGTCTCGTCATACAAAATATTCCCATTGTACTCTAAAATGTTTAGATATTAAATTACATATCACAAATTGTCTTCTATATAAGAAGAAAGGCTTTCACGGAACAACCTTACCAACGATTTTTTCCTCTGTTTGGGAAAAATGCCTTAATGGAACACCTCTTTGACAATAGAAAACAAGTGCAATATATAAATTCTTTTAGAACATAAAATAAATAGTAAATGGAAACAAATAGAATAGGATATAAATACTTTAGACCAAAAATTAAGGTTGCGTAAGAACATAAAAAATAGATATCAACTTTGTTGAGTTTTTCTTATCTCATACATACTCGGTGAAGAGTATAATGTCGTGTGAGTAATTAGGGAATTGTTGTACTTGTATACTATGTTGGAATTGGTGAAATGAATGTCCATTTATAAGCTTAGAGAGGTCTAATAACAAGAGAGTTCAATCGAATTCTCACTCAAACAATAAAAAACTAAATTTCATCTATTTGTGTATTATTACATCATTGGGTGTACTAGTTCAACATTGACATAAAGTATAAAATATACATTAATTATTAAAAAGGAAAAAATCAAAACAAATGAGTATGTAAAGCAACAATTCTAAAATACATCGATGCAAGGTAAATGTATTAGCATAACAATAACAAAAAGCATTTCGACGAACGAGCTCAAGAGTGTATCCTGTTGGGAGGGTGTACAAGTACAAAAGCAACATTTTTCTACTAATGCCAGGGTATTAAGTTTTATTGGAAAATGAGAAACTGAGCATGTAACAGTTGCAACTATGCTAAAACTATTTTGTGAAGTGAATTACACACGAATGACTTTGCACATAAAATATATAAGCTATATCATTACATGAAAACTCGATTTAAAAGACAAAACAAGTCTTGTTTTAAGTCTCTTGATAGTAAGAGAGTTCCAAGTGTAGTATATGATGCCTGATTGATCAAATCCAAAAAAAAGATTTATATAATGAATGTTAGTTAGATATAAAATAAATATCTTTTCTAATGATATTTATTTGTTATTATCAAAACAAGAGATGTTTCAATGAACTCTTCATTTTGATAATGACAAAACTTAAAAATGCCTAACATATTTATCAAAGCATCTCCCCTAAAATTACACAAATCCTACACGAGTTAGAGATAACGATAAGCCAAAGATATACAAATGATAGATCATCAATGCACCAATATCAATATCAAATGACTCAATAAATCTCTCCTTTTATTATAAGCAAAAAACTGAGGTGATAACAAAAAGTGGAAACAAATAAAAAATTGCGTACCAAAGATAATTAAGTACATGTTTAACTAAATAAGCAAAAAAATAATGTACATGTCGTACACAACCAATTTTTTTGAAAAAAGGCTAGAATAACATAAAAAATAATTGGACCGTAGTGGAAGAAGATAGAAGCATTTGAGACAATAATGTTTTGATGAGCTTTGATTCAATAAATTGAAGTAATCTTAATGTATTATTGGATTTTAAGAGATGTGAGACTATTATTGGCCTGAGTGAAGAACGTTCATGAATTAATGTCAATGTTTTTTTTATTCATTTTTATATGATTTATAGCATTAAAACATCTTTTGTTACACAGGAAGAATGAAAGGTGTCTTATATTAGAGGTTGTGGTATGAATAGCCTCTTGTAGTTGGTGTAGGGTTCAAGCACCGTGGAGTTTGGAAGTGCGAGGAAAGTAAAGGGAGGTTTGACCTTAAAAATCACGAAAATGCAAAAAATTGAATCGAATCCAAAATATACGAAGCTTATCATATGAAAGACATATCAATTATATTGTAAAAGTTTTTATTGCAATGTGAAACTACGTGATAACAGAATCTATTTCCGCATGTTTATAAAACATACAAGAGAAGCATAATATCTAAAACACGACACTATGAATGAACTTCAATAGGTGATGCTCACACTCACAAAAGTTATGGTGAATCGTGATTATGTTGTGAACTTGAGAGAGGATTCTCTACATTGATTGTCTATGACAAGCAATCTTGATAGATCCTTTTTCCTAATTTCATCTTATGAAATACATTTCTTCTCATGCATGAAGTATGGAGCAGACAATGGATCGTTTCGCAAAGGACATGCCAATGACGCGGCTCAAGGGGATATGGGGTGAACAACCAACCGTATGGAAGAGGATATGTAATGGACTGCCAAGAGAAAGAGAGATAAGATGATTTTTTCCTATAATTATCCTAATGCTAACAATTGCAACTGTGCTAAAACTATTTTGTGAAGTGAATTATACACGAGTGGCTTTACACATAATATAAATAAGCTATATTATTACATGAAAACTCGATTAAAAAGACATAACAAGTCTTTGTTCTAAGTCTCCTAATAGTACGAGAGCTCCAAGTATAGTACATGATGCCTAATTGATCAAATAAAAAAAATGATCTATATAATGAATGTTAGTTACATATAAAATAAATTATATTTTCCAATGGTATTTATTTGTTATTATCAAAAGAAGATGTGTTTCAATGAACTCCTTATTTTTATAATGACAAAACTTAAAAAGGCCTAACATATTTATCAAAGCATCTCCCCTAAAATTACGCAAATCCTACATGAGTTAGAGATAACGATAAGCCAAAGATATACAACTTATATATCATCAAGGCACCAATATCAATATCAAATGATTCAATAAATCTCCCATTTTATCACAAGCAAAAAACTGAGGTGATATCAAAAAGTGGAAACAAATAAAAAAATTACGTAGCAAAGATAATTAAGTACATGTTAAATTAAATAAGAAAAAAAAACAATGTACATGTCGTACACAACTTAATTTTTTGAAAAAAAACTAGAATAATATAAAAAATAGTTGGACCAAAGTGGAAGAATATAGAAGCATTTGAGACAATAATGTTTTGAGGAACTTAATTCAATAAATTAAAGTAATCTTAACGTATTGTTGGATTTCAAGAGACGTGAGACTGTTATTGGCTTGAGTCAAGCAAGTTCATGAATTAGTGTCAATGTTTTTTATTCATTTTTATGTGATTTATAGCATTAAAACATCTTTTGTTACATAGGAAGAATGAAAGGTGTCTTATATTAGAGGTTGTGGTACGAATAGCCTCTTGTAGTTGATGTAGGATTCTAGCATCGTGGAGTATGAAAGTACGAGGAAGGTAAAGGGAGGTTTGACCTTAAACATCACATAAATGCGAAAAAATTGAATTGAATTCAAAATATATGAAGCTTATCGTATGGACAACATATCAGTTTACGAAAAAAGTTTGTATTGCAATGGGAAACCACGTGACACCAGAAAATATCTCCGCATGTTTATAAAACATACAAGAGAAATATAATCCCTAAAACACGACACTATGAATCAACTTCAATCAGATGATGCTCGCACTCACAAAAGCGATGGTGAATCGTGACTATGTTGTGAACTTGAGAGACAATTCTCTCCATCGATTGTCTATGACAAGCGTTCTTGATAGATCCTTTTTCCTAATTTCATCTTACGAAATCCATTTCTTCTCATGCATGAGGTATGGAGTAGACAATCGATCGTTCGTAAAGGACATGCCAATGAAGCGGTTCGAGGGGATATGTTGCGAACAACCAACCGTACGGAAGAGGATATGTAATGGACTGCCAAGAGAATGAGAGAGGGAATGATTTTTTTCTCTACTTATCCTAATGCTAATAATTGGGCATTGAGAACCTGAGCATGTAATAGTTGCAACTGTGCTAAAACTATTTTGTGAAGTGAATTATACAGAAATGACTTTGGACATAATATATATAACCTATACCATTACATGAAAACTCGATTTAAAAGACATAACAAATCTTGTTCTAAGTCTCCTGATTGTACGGGAGTTCTAAGTATAGTACATGATGCCTAATTGATCAAATCTAAAAAAATGATCTATATAATGATTGCTAGTTACATATATAATAAATTATCTTTTCCATTGGTATTTATTTGTTATCATCAAAACAAGAGGTGTTTCAATCGACTCCTCATTTTAACAATGACAAATTTAAAAATGCCTAACGTATTTATCAAAGAATCTCCCCTAAAATTACACAAATCCTACTTGAGTTAGAGATAACGATAATCAGAAAATATACAAATGATAGATCATCAAGGCACCAATATCAATATCAAATGATTCAATAAATCTCCCCTTTTATAACAAGCAAAAAACTGAGGTGGTATCAAAACGTGGAATCAAATAAAAAACTACGTAGCAAAGATAATTAAGTACACGTTTAATATAAGCGAAAAAAACAATGTACATGTCATACACAACCAAATTTTTTGAAAAAAATGCTTGAATGTCATAAAAAATAGTCGGACCAAAATGGAAGAAGATAGAAGCATTTGAGACAATAATGTTTTGAGGAGCTTGATTCAAAAATAGAAGTAATCTTAACGTATTGTTGGATTTCAAGAGACGTGAGACTATTGTTGGCCTGAGTGAAGAATGTTCATGAATTAATGTCAATGTTTTTTATTCATTTTTATATGATTTATAGCATTAAAACATCTTTGGTTACATAGGAAGAATGAAATGTATCTTATATTATAGGTTGTGGTATGAATAGCCTCTTGTAGTTGGTGTAGGGTTCTAGCACCGTGGAGTTTGGAAGTATGAGGAAGGTAAAGGGAGGTTTGACCTTAAACATCACGGTAATGTGAAAAAATTGAATCGAATTCAAAATATACGAAGCTTATCGAATGAACGACGTAGCAATTGTACGGTAAAAGTTTTATTGCAATGTGAAACCACGTGATAATAGATCCTATTTCCACATGTTTATAAACATACAAGAGAAGCATAATCTCTAAAACACGACACTATGAATCAACTTCGATCAGACGATGCTCGCACTCACAAAAGCGATGGTTAATCGTGATTATGTTGTGAACTTGAGAGACAATTCTCTCCATTGATTGTCTATGACAAGCGATCTTGATAGATCCTTTTTCCTAATTTCATCTTATGAACTCCATTTCTTCTCATGCATGAAGAACAGAGTAGACAATGGATCGTTTTGCAAAGGACATGCCAATGAAACAGCTCGAGGGCATATGGGGCGAACAACCAACCGTATGGAAGAGTATATGTAATGGACTACCAAGAGAATGATTTTTTTCTCTTATTATCCTAATGCTAATAATTGGGCATTGAGAATCTGAGCATGTAACAGTTGAACTATGCTAAAAGTATTTTGTGAAGTGAATTATACACGGATGGCTTTGCACATAATATATATATATATATATCCTATTTTATTACATGAAAACTCGATTTAAAAGACTGAACAAGTCTTGTTCTAAGTCTCCTGGTAGTACGAGAGCTCCATTTATAATATATTATGCCTAATTGATCAAATCCAAAAAAAATGATCTTTGTAATGAATGTTAGTTACATACAAAATAATTTTTCTTTTCCAATGATATTTACTTGTTATTATTAAAATAAGTGGTGTTTTAATGAACTCATTTTGATAATGGCAAAACTTAAAATGCCTAACATATTTATCAATGCATCTCCCCTAAAATTAGGCAAAGAGTATATGTGTTAGAGATAATGATAAGCCAAAGATATACAAATGCTAGATCATCAAGGCACCAATATCAATATCAAATGATTCAATAAATCTTCCCTTTTATCACAAGCAAAAAAACTGATGTGATATCAAAAAGTGGAAACAAATAAAAAATTGTGTAGCAAAGATAATTAAGTTAATGTTAAATTAAATTAGCAAAAAAACAATGTACATGTCGTACATGACCTAAGTTTTTGAAAAGAACATGCTAGAATAACATAAAAACCTGTCGGACCAAAGTGGAGGAAGATAGAAGCATTTGAGACAATAATATTTTGAGGAGCTTGATTCAATAAATTGAAGTAATGTTAACGCATTGATAGATTTCAAGAGACATAAGACTATTATTGGCTTGAGTGAAAAAAGTTCATGAATTAATGTCAATGTTTTTTTTATATATTTTTATATTATTTATAGCATTAAAACATCTTTTTTTATATAGGAAGAATGAAAGGTGTCTTATATTAGAGGTTGTGGTATGAATAGCCTCTTCTGTCGGTGTAGGGTTCTAACACCGTGGAGTTTGGAAGTACGAGGAAGGTAAAGGGATGTTTCACCTTGAACATCATGGAAATGCAAAAATTTTTGAATCGAATTCAAAATATACGAAGCTTATTGTATGGACGACATATCAGTTGTACGATAAAAGTTTTTATTGCAATGCGAAATCACGTGATAACAAAAACTATTTCTGCATGTTTGTGAAAACACAGAAGAGAAGCATAATCTCTAAAACACGACACTACGAATCAACTTCGATCAGATGATGCTCGCACTCACAAAAGCTATGGTGAATCATGATTATGTTGTGAACTTGAGATATGATTCTCTCCGTCAATTCTCTATGACAAGCGATCTTGATAGATCCTTTTTCCTAATTTCATCTTATGAAATCCATTTCTTCTCATGCATGAAGTATGAAGTAGACAATGGATCATTTCGCAGAGGACATGCCAATGAAGCAGCTCGAGGGGATATGGGGCAAACAACCAACCATATGGAAGATGATTTGTAATGGACTGCCAAGAGAATGAGAGAGAGAATGATTTTTTCTCTAATTATCCTAATGCTAATAATTGGGCATTGAGAAACCGAGCATGTTACAGTTGCAACTGTGCTAAAACTATTTTGTGAAGTGAATTATGTAGGTGAAAATTAATAGGATATAAATATGAATGTATAAAAATATAAGGAGGGTTAGAAATACCGGATTTGATGAAATATCAAAATGATGACGAGATGGACTACCAACTTGCCAAGGCGTGCAAAGTTGTGCAATCTTAAGAATAGATTCGGAGGGTTAGTTATTTCTTTTATCAAAATACATGGTCTTAGATGTAGTCGTGGTTGAGCAACTTTACGATTCCACGTAATGTTGAAAAAATATTGACAGTATTTTTTTATAATGTGGCTATGAATTTATAATTGAAATGTTTAAAAGTGTGGGGGAGTTTTGTTGTCAATCATTTATCTCATAAACTTGTTTTATCTTTAAAAAAAATCCGAGGGGCTCGATCGACGTTGGCGAAGTACGTGTTGTTGATTTTTTCCTTCTAATTTCAAATGGCAAAGGATAAATTATTATTTTATAAACGTTACATGCATTGATGTTTTATATGTAACGTGGATAAAGAGATTCTAATATAAAAGGTTTTTGTGAAAATCTCTCTCCTATTTCAACACATTTTTACCTTTACATGATGTTCTTTTTATTGGGATTGTATTTTTTTTAAAAATATTCTATCTTCACAATATCCATGCTTTTTATTATTGTATTTCTTGAGGATCTCTTGTGATTTGAAGCTAAAAAAAGAGTAAGAATGATACTATACTTCAAATTAGATATGCACAAGTAATTATTGACCATCTTATACATAAACGAAATGTTGTATATGTTGTTGAAAGTTATGCATGTATACTCAAAATTCAGAGGAGAGTATTTGATGCTCTGCCTAGAATGCTTTAATATCTTTAAAGAAGAAAGAGGTTATTATTTAATATTTTATGGAGATCCTCTGATTCTTGAAGGATATATGCAAATTCGATCCTTGATTCATGAATATTACCACTAGAATATTCTTTATGAAAGTGGAGCTATTCTTTGAAATCAACCTCAGAAACATGCATTGCTCGATATAAAATAGAATCCGAGTTTATTGCGTTAGAGAAGGCATGTTCTCATGCCGTGGATGAGGATCTTCTCAGCATATCTTTCCATTTTGATGAAGATAATGCCATGAATATTTCTATTGTGAAGCCATGCTGCTAAAAATATTTTATAATGGGAGAAGCAGACATATTCTCCAGGCATATTCTTCTGAGAGACAATATTACGAGATATCTCATGGCATGATATCCATGTATTATGTGAAGTCAGAGTTAAATTCGGTTGAATCCTTTGACTAAACCAGTAAGCAAAAAACTTGTGGAGAGTACATCGAGGGGAATGGGATTGTGCCCAAATCAATAGTCGAAGTGATGGGAACCCAACCTTCATGAACGGAGATCCCGGGAAGGAGGTTCATATGGGATAAACAATTCACTAGACGACTAAGAGGATACTATCAATTATTCCCTATTCCTATGGTGTACAATATGATAGTATCATAAGTGGTGAGGTTGAACATACTTGTTCTTAATGGACGTCATAGCCCAAATTGGGTGGTGTGTAAATGCAGTACACACTTGATGATGATCCACCTATATGGGTGTGGATGTGAGGCCGCTTCCTATGAGATTTTTGGGCAAGATCTCTGGAGCACTCATGAAAATCTAGGTAGACGCATGGCCGAAAACGTGTCAACCCGCATGAGCAACAAAGATTAGAAAAATGTAATGTGAGATATGAGTCAATGGTTTCAAAAATAAAGGATTGGTTCATAGGGATTTTTGTTCCACCAACCTTTAGAAACTACATTCATATTCTCTATGTCTTGGTTCATAGTCAATAAAACACCAAGTCTTATGCATTACATTTTGAGTTCCTTCAAGTATTCGTCTTCAAGTATCGTCTTCGAGTTTCTCATCTATCTTTTAATATTTATTATCTTTAATATATTTTTTTTTGAAATTGTGGGGGATGAAAAGAGATAGTTCCAAAAAAAGTATTTGAAATAGTGGGGGATTGTTATTATTTGATGAATTATTTCAAATACTTACTTTAAATAAAATTGTGATCTATTCATGTGTGATTTATTTACCTTTGTTGTAATGTTATTTGTTCTTACTTCAAAACTATTACGTCGGTTTAAGAGACAACCAATATTTATTTCAATTTTGTATTACCCCCACGTCTTTATACTTGACTTAATTTAATTTATATATTCATTATCAAATAGCATTAAGATTAATACATGATTTATTATTAATATATTTAAGTGAAACGTTACTTGCATTCCAAATGTAACGTTTCCTTTTCATGTGAGATATTCAAACCTCACGTCAGGTTTGGTTTTAAATTCTGTTAACATGAACGTATAACGTATGTTATTAATGGATTACTTTTAATATGATGATTAAAGGTGGTTTTTATTGGGACGTCTATTGTTAAAGTCAATTCATCTCTATATATGTGAAGACTACTCTTGCCGAAAGAGAAATGATCTCAACCATTTACATTTCCTAAAATTCCATCTCTCATCACATTGCTAGTGTCTAACTTGAAGGAATGATCTATTGTTGCTCAATAGATCTCGATGTTGGTGCATGCACGTCCATTGAGATCTCGCCGTTGTATCCTGGAGAGTAGTCGTACCAATACCGGTTGCACCATCGGAATCTTCGTGGGGGTACGAATCTATTCTTAAGGACAATGCATCTTTGCACGCCTCGGCAAGTTGGTAGTCCATCTCGTCATCATTTTGGTATTTCATCAAATCCGGTATTTCTAATGTTCTTAATTCGAGGTTTGAAAGTTTTGTTTGAGTTGCTCTCCACCAGATTAGCTTTAGCTACCATTTCTTTAGCATTTTCCGATTTTTCCCTAATCTTACTTTGTTCTTCAATCCTAATATGGATAATAACATCATCGAGGCTCATGGTCTTTCTTTTATGTTTCAAATTATTTTTATATTCTTTCCAGGTTTCAAGTAATTTTTCTATTAGGCATCCAACTAGAAAAGAGTCAGGCAATTTTATTTTTTTCACTTTTTAGGTCATCAACTAAAACATGAAACTGATGGATTTGTGATGTAATATCCTTGTCTTTTGTCATTTTGTAGTTAGGAAATTGCCTATTGCAAATTTTTGATTTCCTGCATCTTCTAAAATATACTTCTTCCGTAGGCTTTCCCAAATCTCAGATGCTAATTTAGATGTATAATAGACATCAACAAGTTCATTTGAAAGCGTGCTCAAGATAGTATGTCTACAAACTTTATTAGCATTTTCCCATGCAGAAAAATCATTTTTTGGTTTAGGTGTGCTAAGGACATAAGCCACATTATTTTGCTCTAATAAAGTAAAATTTTTTTCTTGCCAACGTTTATAGTGGGAACCGAAAAACTACTCAATTTTAGATACATCAGGAAGAAGCGATTTTGAAGCAAGCATAACGACGCCCTCCATATCTATTCTTAAGAAATTATACACGAATGGCTTTGCACATAATATATATAAGCTATATTATTACATAAAAACTTGAGTGATTGTCTATGACAAGCGATCTTGATAGATCCTTTTTTGCAATTTCATCTTATGAACTCCATTCCTTCTCATGCATGAAGTATGGAGTAGACAATGGATCATTTCGCAAAGGACATGCCAATGAAGCAGCTCGAAGGGATATGGGGCGAACAACCAACTGTATGGAAGAGTATATGTAAGGGACTACCAAGAGAATGGGAGAGAGAATGATGTTTTCTCTAATTATCCTAATGCTAATAATTGGCCATTGATAAACTGAGCATGTAACAGTTGCAACTGTGCTAAAACTATTTTGTGAAGTGAATTATACACGAATCGCTTTGCACATAATAAATATAACCTATATTATTACATGAAAACTCGATTTAAAAGACAGTAAATGTCTTGTTTTAAGTCACCTGATAGTACGAGAGCTCCAAGTATACTACATGATGCCTAATTGATCAAATCCAAAAAAAAGATCTATATAATGAATGCTAGTTATATATAAAATTAATTTTCTTTTCCAATGATATTTATTTGTTATTATAAAAATAAGAGGTGTTTCAATGAACTCTTAATTTTGATAATGACAAAACTTAAAATACCTAACGTATTTATTAAAGCATGTCCCCTAAAGTAACGCAAATCGTACATGAGTTAGAGATAACGATAAGCCAAAGATATAACAATGATAGATCATCAAGGCACCAATATCAACATCAAATGATTCAATAAATCTTCCCTTTTATCACAAGCAAAAAACTGAGGTGATATCAGAAAGCGGAAACAAATAAAAAATAATGTAGCAAAGATAATTAAGTACATGTTAAATAACTTAGAAAAAACTATGTACATGTCGTACACGACCTATTTTTTTTTGAAAAAATGCTAGAATAACATAAAAAACAGTCGGACCAAAGTGGAAGAAGATAGAAGCATGTTTTGAGGAGCTTGATTCAATAAATTGAAGTAATCTCAACGTGTTGTTGGATTTCAAGAGACGTGAGATTATTATTGGCTTGAGTGAAGAAAGTTCAGGAATTAATGCCAATGTTTTTATTCATTTTTATACCATTGTAGCATTAAAACATCTTTTGTTACAAAAAGAAGAATGAAAGGTGTCTTATATTAGAGGTTGTTGTATGAATAGCCTCTTGTAGTTCGTGTAGGGTTCTAGCACCGTGGAGTTTGGAAGTACGAGGAAGGTAAAGGGAGGTTTGATCTTAAACATTACGAAAATGCGAAAAAATTGAATCCAATTCAAAATATACGAAAATAACCGACATATCAGTTGTACGGTAAACGTTTTTATTGCAATGTGAAACCACGTGATAACAGAAACTATTTCCGCATAAAACATGCAAGAGAAGCATAATCTCTAAAACACAACACTATGAATCAACTTCAATTAGATGATGCTCACACTTACAAAAGCGATGGTGAATCGTGATTATGTTGTGAACTTGAGAGACGATTCTCTTCGTCGATGTCTATGACAAGCGATTTTGATATATCCTTTTTCCTTATTTCATCTTATGAGATCCATTTCTTCTCATGCATGAAGTATGGAGTAGACAATGGATCGTTTCGCAAAGGAAATACCAATGAAGCGTCTCGAGGGGATATGGGGCAAACAACCAACCGTTTGGAAGTGGATATGTAATGGACTTCTAAGAGAATGAGAGAGCGAATGATTTTTTCTCTAATTATCCTAATGCTAATAATTGGGCATTGAGAAACTGAGCATGTAACGGTTGCAACTGTGCTAAAACTATTTTGTGAAGTAAATTACACACGAATGGCTTTGCACATGATATATAAGCTATATTATTACATGAAAACTCAATTTAAAGGACAAAACAAGTCTTGTTCTAAGTCTCCTGATAGTAAGAGAGCTCCAAGTATAGTACATGATGCCTAATTGATCAAATCCAAAAAATGATCTATATAATGAATGTTAGTTTCATATAAAATAAACTATCTTTTCCAATGCTATTTATTTGTTATTATCAAAACAAGAGGTGTTTCAATGAACTCATTTTGACGATGACAAAAATTAAAAATTCCTAATGTATTTATCAAAGCATCTCCCCTAAAATTACACAAATCCTACACGAGTTAGAGACAGCGATAAGCCAAAGATATACAAATGATAGATCATCAATGCACCAATATCAATATCAAATGATTCAATAAATCTTCCCTTTTACCACAAGTAAAAAAACTGACGTCATATCAAAAAGTGGAAACAAATAAAAAATTGTTTAGGAAAAATAAATAAGTACATGTTAAATTAAATAAGAAAAAAAACAATGTACATGTCGTATACACCTAAATTTTTTGAAAAAAACATGCTAGAATAACATAAAAAACAGTCTGGCCAAAGTGGAGGAAGATAGAAGCATTTGAGACAATAATGTTTTGAGGAGCTTGATTCAATAAATTGAAATAATCTTAACGTATTGTTGGATTTCAAGAGACGCGAGACTATTATTGGCTTGAGTGAAAAAAGTTCATGAATTAATGTATATTTTTTATACATTTTTATATTATTTATAGCATTAAAACATCTTTTGTTACATAGGAAGAATGAAAGGTGTCTTAAATTAGAGGTTGTGGTACGAATAGCCTCTTGTAGTTGGTGTAGGGTCCTAGCACCGTGGAGTTTGGAAGTACGGGGAAGGTAAAGGGAGGTTTGACCTTAAATATCATGGAAATGCGAAATTTTTTAAATCGAATTCAAAATATACGAAGCTTATCGTATGGACAATATATCAGTTGTACGACAAATTTTTTTATTAATGTAAAACCACGTGATAACAAACACTATTTCCGCATGTTTGTAAAACATACAAGAGAAGCATAATCTCTAAAACACGATACTATGAATCAACTTCGATCAGATGATGCTCGCAATCACAAAAGCGATGGTGAATCATGATTATGTTGTCAACTTGAGAGACAATTCTGTCCGTCAATGTCTATGACAAGCAATCTTGATAGATCCTTTTTCCTAATTTCATCTTTTGAAATCCATTTCTTCCCATTCATGAAGTATGGAGTAGACAATGGATCATTTCGCAAAGGACATGCCAATGAAGCAGCTCGAGGGGATACAAGGTGAACAACCAAGCAAATGGAAGATGATATGTAATGGACTGCCAAGAGAATGAGAGAGAATGATTTTTTCTCTAATTATCCTAATGCTAATAATTGACCATTGAGAAACTGAGCATGTTGCAACTGTGCTAAAACTATTTTGTGAAGTGAATTATACATGAATGGATTTGCACATAATATATATAAGCTATATTATTACATGAAAACTCAAGTTAAAAGACATAACATGTATTTTTCTAAGTCTCCTGATAGTACGAGAGCTCCAAGTATAGTACATGATGTCTAATTGATCAAATCCAAAAAATGATCTATATAATGAATGCTAGTTACATATAAAATAAATTATCTTTTCCAATGGTATTCATTGGTTATTATCAAAATCAGAGGTCTTTCAATGAACTCCTTATTTTGATAATGACAGAACTAAAAAATGTTTAACGTACTTATCAAAGCATCTCCCCTAAAATTACGCACATCCTATATAAGTTAGAGAAAATGATAAGCCAAAGATATACAAATGATAGATCATCAAGGCACCAATATCAATATCAAATAATTGAATAAATCTCCCCCTTTATCACAAGCAAAAACTGAGGTGATATCAAAATGTGGAAATAAATAAAAAATTACGTACCATAGATGATTAAGTACATGCTAAATTAAATAAGCAAAAAAATGTACAAGTCGTAGGCGACCAAATTTTTTGAAAAAAAACATGCTTGAATACCATAAAAAATAGTTGGACCAAAGTGGAAGAAGATAGAAGCATTTGAGACAATAATATTTTGAGGAGCTCGATTCAATAAATTGAAGAGAGGTGAGACTATTATTGGCATGAGTGATGAATGTTCATGAATTAATGTCAATCTTTTTTATTCATTTTTACATGATTTATTGCATTAAAATATCTTTTGTTACATAGGAATAATGAAAGGTGTCTTATATTAGAGGTTGTGGTATGAATAGCCTCTTGTAGTTGGTGTAAGGTTCTAGCACTGTGGAGTTTGAAAGTACGAGGAAGGTAAAGGGAGGTTTGACCTTAAACATCAAGGAAATATGAAAAAATTGAATCCAATTCAAAATATAAGAAGCTTATTGAATGAATGACATATCAATTACACAGTAAAAGTTTTTATTGCAATGTGAAACCACGTAATAACGGAAACTATTTCCGCATGTTTATAAAACATACAAGACATAATCTCTAAAACATGATACTATGAATCAACTTCGATCAGATGATGCTCGCACTCACGAAAGCGATGGTGAATCTTGATTATGTTGTGAACTTGAGAGACGATTCTCTCCGTTGATTGTCTATGACAAGCGATCTTGATAGATCCTTTTTCTTAATTTCATCTTATGAACTCCATTTCTTCTCATGCATGAAGTATAGAGTAGACAATAGATCGTTTCCCAAAGGACATGCCAATGAAGCGACTCGAGGGGATATGAGGCGAACAACCAACCGTATGGAAGAGTATATGTAATGGACTACCAAGGGAATGGGAGAAAGAATGATTTTTTCTCTAATAACCCTAATGCTAATAATTGGGCATTGAGAAACTGAGCATGTTGCAATTGTGCTAAAACTGTTTTGTGAAGTGAATTATACACAAATGGCATTGCACATAATATATATCACCTATATTACATGAAAACTCGATTTAAAAGACAGAACAAGTCTTGTTCTAAGTCCCCTGATAGTATGAGAGCTCCAAGTATAATACGTGGTGCCTAGTTGATCAAATACAAAAAAATGATCTATATAATGAATGTTAGTTACATATAAAATAAATTATCTTTTCCAATGGTGTTTTTTGCTTTTGTCAAAATAAGAGGTGTTTCAATGAACTCATTTTGATAATGACAAAACTAAAAAATGTCTAACGTACTTATCAAAGCATCTCCCTAAAATTACGCACATCCTATATGAGTTAGAGAAAATGATAAGCCAAAGATGTACAAATCATCAAGGCACCAATATCAACATCAAATGATTCAATAAATCTTCCCTTTTATCACAAGCAAAAAACCAACATGATATCAGAAAGTGGAAACAAATAAAAAATTGTGCAGTAAAGATAATTAAGTACATGTTAAATAAATAAGTAAAAAAACTATGTACATGTCTTATATGACCTAATTTTTTTTAAAATGCTGGAATAAAAGAAAAAACAGTTGGACCAAAGTGGAAGAAGATAGAAGCATGTTTTGAGGAGCTTGATTCATAAATTGAAGTAATCTCAATGTTTTGTTGGATTTCAAGAGACGTGAAACTATTTTTGGTTTGAGTGAAGAAAATTCATGAATTAATGCCAATGTTTCTATTCATTTTTATACGATTTATAGCATTAAAACATCTTTTTCTACATAGGAAGAATGAAAGGTGTCTTATATTAGAGGTTGTGATATGAATAGCCTCTTGTAGTTGGTGTAGGGTTCTAGCACCGTGGAGTTTGGAAGTACGTGGAAAGTAAATGGAGGCTTGACCTTAAACATGACAGAAATGCGAAAAATTGAATCGAATTCAAAATATACGAATCTTATCGGATGAATGAATATCAATTGTACGGTAAAAGTTTTTATTGCAATGTCAAACCACGTGATAACAGAAACTATTTCCGCATTTTTATAAAACATACAAGAGAAGCATAATATCTAAAACACAACACTATGAATCAACTTCAATAAGATGATGCTCACACCTACAAAAGCGATGGTGAATCGTGATTATGTTTTGAACTTGAGAGACAATTCTTTTCGTCGATTGTCTATGACAGGCGATCTTGATAGATCCTTTTTCCTACTTCCATCTTATGAGATCCATTTCTTCTCATGCATGAAGTATGGAGTCAACAATGGATCATTTCGCAAAGGAAATGCCAATGAAGCGGCTCGAGGTGATATGGGGCGAACTACCAACCGTTTGGAAGAGGATATGTAATGGACTTCCAAGAGAATGAGAGAGAGAATGATTTTTTTCTCTAATTATCCTGATGCTAATAATTGGGCATTGAGAAACTAGGTATGTAACGGTTGCAACTATCCTAAAACTATTTTGTGAAGTGAATTGCACACGAATGGCTTTGCACATAATATATATAAAAGCTATATTATTACATGAAAACTCGATCTAAAGGACAAAACAAGTCTTGTTCTAAGTCTCCTAATAGTAAGAGAACTCCATATATAGTACATGATGCCTAATTTATCAAATCCAAAAAATGATCTATATAATGACTGTTAATTACATATAAAATAAATTATCTTTTCTAATGATATTTATCTGTTATTATCAAAACAAGAGGTATTTCAATGAACTCCTCATTTCTATAATGAAAAAAAATTAAAAAAGGCTAACGTATTTATCAAAGCATCTCCCCTAACATTATGCAAATCCTACACAAGTTAGAGATAACGATAAGTCAAAGATATACAAATCATAGATCCTCAAGGTACAAATATCAATATCAAATGATTCAATAAATCTTCCCTTTTATCACAAGCAAAAAATTGATGTGATATCAAAAAGTGGAAATAAATAAAAAATTGTGTAGCAAAGAAAATTAAGTACATGTTAAATTAAATAAGCTAAACAAAACAATGTACATGTCGTAAACGAACTATATTTTTGAAAAATACATGCTAGAATAACATAAAAATCAGTCGTACCAAAGTGGAGGAACATAGAAGCATTTGCGACAATAATATTTTGAGGATACTGATTCAATAAATTGAAGTAATCTTAATGTATAGTCGTATTTCAAGAGACGTGTGACTATTATTGGCATGAGTGAAAAAAGTTCATAAATTAATGTCCATGTTTTTTATTCATTTTTATTTGATTTATAGCATTAAAACATCTTTTGTTACATAGGAAGAATGAAAGGGGTCTTATATTAGAGGTTGTGGTATGAATTGCCTCTTGTAGTTCGTGTAGGGTTCTAGCACCGTGGAGTTTGGAAGTACGAGGAAAGTAAAGGGATGCTTGACCTTAAACATCATGGAAATGCGAAAATTTTTGAACCGAATTCAAAATATAGATGACATATCAGTTGTACGGTAAATGTTTTTATTGCAATGTGAAACATGTGATAACAAAAACTATTTCCGCATGTTTGTAAAACATACAAGAGAAGCATAATCTCTAAAACACGATACTATGAGTCAACTTCGATCAGATGATGCTCGCACTCACAAAAGCAATGGTGAATCATGATTATGTTGTGCACTTTAGAAACGATTCTCTCCGTCAATTTTCTATGTCAAGTGATCTTGATAGATCCTTTTTCCTAATTTATCTTATGAAATCCATTTCTTCTCATGCATGATGTATGGAGTAGACAATGGATTGTTTCGCAAGGACATGCCAATGAAGCAGCTCGAGGGGATATGGGGCGAACAACCAAGCATATAGAAGAGGATATGTAATGGACTTCCAAGAGAATGGGAGAGAGAATGATTTTTTCTCTAATTATCCTAATGCTAATAATTGGGCAATGAGAAACTGAATTGTAACTATGCTAAAACTATTTTGTGAAGTGAATTATACACGAATGGCTTTGCACATAATATATATAAGTTATATTATTACATTAAAACTCAATTTAAAAGACAGAACAAGTCTTTTTCTAAGTCTCCTGATAGTACGAGAGCTCCAAGTATAATACATGATGCTTAATTGATCAAATCCAAAAAATGATCTATATAATGAATGTTAGTTACATATAAAATAAATTATCTTTTTCAATGGTATTTATTGGTTATTATTAAAACAAGAGGTGTTTCAATGAGCTCCTCATTTTGATAATGACAAAACTTAAAAATGCCTAACGTACTTATAAAAGCATCTCCTATAAAGCTACGCAAATCCTACATGAGTTAGTGATAATGATAAACCAAAATATACAAGTGATAGATTATCAGTACCAAATGATTGAATAAATCTTCCCCTTTATCACAAGCAAAAAACTGAGGTGATATAAAAAAGTGGAAACAAATAAAAAATTACGTACAATAGATAATTAAGTACATGCTAAATTAAATAAGCAAAAAACAATGTACATGACGTACAAGACCAATTTTTTTTGAAAAAAATATGCTTGAATAACATAAAAAATAGTCATACCAAAGTGGAAGAAGATAGAAGCATTTGAGACAATAATATTTTGAGGAGCTTGATTCAATAAATTGAAGAGAGGTGAGACTCTTATTGGTCAGAGTGATGAATGTTCATGAATTAATGTCAATGTTTTTTTATTCATTTTATAAGATTTATTGCATTAAAACATCTTTTGTTACATAGGAAGAATGAAAGGTGTCTTATATTAGAGGTTGTGGTATGAATAGCCTCTTATAGTTGGTGTAGGGTTCTAGCATCGTGAAGTTTGGAAGTACGTGGAAAGTAAAGGGAGGCTTGACCTTAAACATCACAGAAATGCGAAAAAATTGAATCGAATTCAAAATATACGAATCTTATCGAATGAACAGAAACTATTTCCGCATGTTTATAAAACATACAAGAGAAGCATAATCTTTAAAACACGACACTATGAATCAACTTCGATCAGATGATGCTCACACTCACAAAAACGACGGTGAATCGTGATTATGTTGTGAACTTGAGAGACTATTCTCTCCGTTGATTGTCTATGACAAGCGATCTTGATAGATCCTTTTTCCTAATTTCATCTTATGAACTCCATTTCATCTCATGCATGAAGTATGGAGTAGACAATGGATTGTTTCGCAAAGGAAATACTAATGAAGCGGCTCGGGGGGATATGGGGCGAACAACCAACCGTATGCAAGAGTATATGTACTGGAGTACCAAGAGAATTAGAGAGAGCATGATTTGTTTCTAATTATCCTAATGCTAATAATTGGGCATTGAGAAGCTGAGCATGTAACAGTTGCAAGTGTGCTAAAACTGTTTTGTGAAGTGAATTATACACGAATGACTTCGCACATAATATATATAACCTATATTATTACATGAAAACTCGATCTATAAGACAAAACAAGTTTTGTTCTAAGTCTCCTGATAGTACGAGAGCTCCAAGTATAATAAGTGATGCCTAATTGATCAAATAAAAAAAAGAACTATATAATGAATGTAGTTACATATAAAATAATTATCTTTTCCAATGGTATTTATTTGCTATTATCAAAATAAGAGGAGTTTCAATGAACTCCTCATTTTGATAATGACAAAACTTAAAATGCCTAACGGATTTATCAATGCATCTCCCCTGAAGTTATGCAAATCGTACATGAGTTAGAGATAACGATAAGCCAAAGATATAAAAATGATAGATCATCAAGGCACCAATATCAACATCAAATGATTAAATAAATATTCCCTTTTATCACAAGATAAAAGCTGAGGTGATATCAGAAAGTGGAAACAAATAAAAAATTCCGTAGGAAAGATAACTAAGTACATGTTAAAAAATTAAGCAAAAAAATGATGTACATGTCGTACATGACCTAATTTTTTGAAAAAAAATCTTGAATAACAAAAAAAAACAGTCGAACCAAAATGGAAGAAGATAGAAGTATGTTTTGAGGAGCTTGATTCAATAAATTGAAGTAATCTCAACGTGTTGTTGGATTTCATGAGACGTGAGACTATTATTGGCTTGAGTGAAGAATGTTCGTGAATTAATGCCAATGTTTTTATTCATTTTTATAAGGCTTATAGCATTAAAACATCTTTTGTTACATAGGAAGAATGAAAGGTGTTTTATATTAGAGGTTGTGGTATGAATAGCTTCTCGTAGTTGGTGTAGGGTTCTAGCACCGTGGTGTTTGGAAGTACAAGGAAGTTAAAGGGAGGTTTGACCTTAAACATCACGGAAATGCAAAAAATCGAATCGAATTCAAAATATACCAAGCTTATCGTATGAACGACATATCATTTGTATGGTAAAAGTTTTTATTGCAATGTGAAACAACATGATAACAAAAACTATTTCCGCATGTTTATAAAACATACAAGAGAAGCATAATCTCTAAAACACAACATTATGAATCAACTTCAATCAGATTATGCTCGTACTTACAAAAGCGATGGTAAATCGTGATTATGTTGCGAACTTGAGAGACAATTCTCTTCGTCGATTATCTATGACAAGCGACCTTGATAGATCCTTTTTCCTAATTTCATCTTATGAGATCCATTTCTTCTCATGCATGACGTATGGAGTAGACAATGGATTGTTTCGCAAAGGAAATGCCAATGAAGCGGCTCAAGGGGATATGGGGTGAACGACCAACCGTTTTGAAGAGGATATGTAATGGACATCCAAGAGAATGAGAGAGAGAATGATTTTTTTCTCTAATTATCGTAATGCTAATAATTGGGCATTGAGAAACTGAGTATGTAACAGTTGCAACTGTGCTAAAACTATTTTGTGAAGTGAATTACACATGAATGGCTTTGCATATAATATATATTAGGTATATTATTACATGAAAACTCGATTTAAAGGACAAAACAAGTCTTGTTCTAAGTCTCCTGATAGTACGAGAGCTCTAAGTATAGTACATGATGTCTAATTGATCAAATCCAAAAAATGATCTATATAATGAATGTTAGTTACATATAAAATAAATTATCTTTTCCAATGATATTTATTTGTTATTATCAAAACAAGAGGTGTTTCAATGAACTCCTGATTTTGATAATGGTAAAAATTAAAAATGCCTAACGTATTTATCAAAGCATCTCCTCTAAAATTACACAAATCCTATACGAGTTTGAGATAATTATAAGCCAAAGATATACAAATGATAGATCATCAAGGCACCGATATCAATATCAAATGATTCAATAAATCTTCCCTTTTATCACAAGAAAAAAACTGATGTGATATCGAAAAGTGGAAACAAAAAAATTGTGTAGTAAAGATAATTAAGTACATGTTAAATTAAATAAGAAAAAAAAACAATGTACATGTCATACATGACCTAATTTTTTGAAAAACACATGCTAGAATAACATAAAAAATAGTTGGACCAAAGTGGAGGAAGATAGAAGCATTTGAGACAATAATGTTTTGAGGAGCTTGATTCAATTGAAGTAATCTTAACGTATTGTTGGATTTCGAGAGACGTGAGACTATTATTGGCTTGAGTGAAAAAGTTCATGAATTAATGTCAATGTTTTTGATTCAATTTTATATAATTTATAACATTAAAACATCTTTTGTTACATAGGAAGAATGAAAGGTGTCTTATATTAGAGGTTGTGGTTTGAATAGCCTCTTGTAGTTGGTGTAGGGATCTAGCACCGTGGAGTTTGGAAGTACAAGGAAGGTAAATGGAGGTTTGACCTTAAACATCATGCAAATACGAAAATTTTTGAATCGAATTCAAAATATACGAAGCTTATCGTATGGACGACATATCAGTTGTACGGTAAAAGTTTTTATTGCAATGTGAAACCACATGATAACAAAAACTATTTCCGTATGTTTGTAAACTATACAAGAGAAGCATAATCTCAAAAACACGAGACTATGAATCAACTTCGATCAGACGATGCTCGCACTCACAAAAGCGATGGTGAATCATGATTATGTTGTGAACTTGAGAGACGATTCTCTCCATCAATTGTCTATGACAAGTGATCTTGATAGATCCTTTTTCTTAATTTCATCTTATGAAATCCATTTCTTCTCATGCATGAAGTATGGAGTAGACAATGTCGCAATGGACATGCCAATGAAGCAGCTCGAGGGGACATGGGGCGAACACCCAACCATATGGGAGAGGATATGTAATGGACTGCCAAGAGAATGAGAGAGGGGGAATGATTTTTTTCTCTAATTATCCTAATGCTAATAATTGAGCATTAAGAAACTGAGCATGTTACAGTTGTAACTGTGCTAAAACTATTTTGTGAAGTGAATTATACACGAATGACTTTGCACACAATATATAAAAGCTATATTATTACATGAAAACTTGATTTAAAAGATAGAACAAGTATTTTTCTAAGTCTCCTGATAGTACGCGAGCTCCAAGTATAGTACATGACGCCTAATTGATCAAATCCAAAAAATGATCTATATTATGAATGTTAGTTACATATAAAATAAATCATCTTTTCCAATGGTATTTATTTTTTATTAACAAAATAAGAGGTGTTTCAATGAACTCCTAATTTAGATAATGACAAAAATTAAAATTGTCTAACGTACTTATCAAAGCATCTCCCCTAAAATTACGCAAATCCTACATGAGTTAGATATAATGATATGCCAAAGATATACAAATGATTGATCATCAAGGCATCAATGTCAATATCAAATGATTGAATAATCTCCCCCTTTATCACAAGCAAAAAACTGAGCTGATATCAAAAAGTGGAAAACAAATAAAAAATTACGTACCATAGATAATTAAGCACATGTTAAATTAAATGAGGAAAAAACAATGTACATGTCATACACGACCAATTTTTTTTTGAAAAAAACATGCATGAATAACATAAAAAATAGTCGAACCAAAGTGGAAGAAGATAAAAGCATTTGAGACAATAATATTTTTAGGAGCTTGATTCAATAAATTGAAGAGAGGTGAGACTATTATTGGCCTAAGTTAAGAATGTTCATGAATTAATGTCAATGTTTTTTATTCTTTTTTATATGATTAATAGCATTAAAACATCTTTTGTTACATAGGAAGAATGAAAGGTGTCTTATATTAGAGATTGTGGGATGAATAGCCTCTTGTAGTTGGTGTAGGGTTCTAACACCGTGGAGTTTGGAAGTACGAGGAAGGTAAAGGGAGGTTTGACCTTAAACATCACAGAAATGTGAAAAATTGAATCGAATACAAAATATGTGAATCTTATCAAATGAACGACTTATTAATTGTACGATAAAAGTTTTTATTGTAATGCGAAACCACGTGATAACAAAAACTATTTACGCATGTTTGTGAAACATACAAGAGACGCATAATATCTAAAACATGACACTATGAATCAACTTCGATCAGATGATGCTCGCACTCACAAAAGCAATGGTGAATCGTGATTATGTCGTGAATTTGAGAAACAATTCTCTCCGTTGATTGTCTATGACAAGCGATCTTGATAGATCCTTTTTTCTAATTTCATCTTATGAACTCTATTTCTTCTCATGCATGAAGTATGGAGTAGACAATGGATCGTTTTGTAAAGGACATGCCAATGAAGCGACTCGAGGGGATATGAGGCGAACAACCAACCGTATGGAAGAGTATATGTAATGGACTACCAAGAAAATGAGAGAGAAATAATTTTTTTCTCTAATTATCCTAATGCTAATAATTGGGCATTGAGAAACTGAGCTTGTTGCAACTGTGGTAAAACTATTTTGTGAAGTGAATTAAACACGAATGGCTTTGCACATAATATATGTAACACCCCAACCCCAAACATAGTGCCATACCGAAAACTCACGAAGTGTAGGTGTGGTTTATAAGTGATGGGGATTACTATTTGAGAACTTGGGCTTAAGCATTTTGGGTGGTTGTCAATGGGTCCAATTGGGCATGAACCCAACAAGTTGTCAGGTTTAGTTTTCCTCGATAACGGACCGAGGTCCTAAGCCCGGGACGTTACAAATGGTATAAGAGCCAAGTTCCCTCTGATAGTGGAAAGGGCTACCCAAGAGGTGGAGCCGCCCCTATAAAAAGATAGGAGGAAATGGCTACTCGGAGCATGCGGCCGCCACTGTCACTGGGAATAAGTAATATGCATTTTTTACGAACTTGTAATTTGTTCTAAGTAGAATTTTTTTACTAATATTAATTTCTTCCCCCTTCTCGGAAAAGCTCTCCATCAGTAGGACAAAACATTACGGATTTAGCGCAAGAAATGCAGGCACTGTGAGCTTCCTTTTTCACTTAGGCATTCTAAGATTTATATTTCTTGCATTTGTTTGCGCATCGAATTAAACCGGAAAAAAATTAAAAAAGATTTCTTGATTGCATCATCTCTGCGGTCTTCTCCCTATGATAACCTAATTCAAAGACCACCAAAATTGTGCTTGATCACATTAAAAAGATAAGCTTGAAAGATCACTGCAGTGATCCGAGCGAAAGCGAACAAAAATTTGAATGCTTGTTTGATGCACATGGTGAATGACACAAAACTCACAAGCACATAGAACCCTAAGATAGAGACAAAAATCCCTGGTGCTACGTGAGATTGCAGAGAGAAATCGTAACTCCTCGACGCGTTGGTACAGGTTCTTGTGGGAAGAACAGATCATTGATTTGAGTACCACACCCTGGATTCCCCAGTCGGATTAGGACATCGATTTCTTATAATCTTCCACACTCACCTCTTCACTAAGGACTCTTAATTCTCTGATAACATTTGTTGAATCACTAAATTAAAATCGAAAAGATAATCACTTCCATGGTAATTTTTGTGTGAGTTGGTGAATCAATAACTTGTCTAGTGTTTGTCTTGTGTATGCAAGGTCGTAGGTCTCTGAACAATCCATTATAACAACACTTAGATTACGATCCGATCTATAGACCAAAATCTCATCCATCTTGTTCGAGTGAAAAATATGAGAACACACCTGATATAGCTAATATGGGAGAAGAAAACCGTCCGAATCCCATGGACCTCAGCCTCCAACAATTACGTCTTCTGAGAGAGGAAAATGCCACCATTCGCTGAGTCATAGATCCTCTTAATAGGGGACCACCCATAAGCACACATTACAATCCGACCCTTGAAGATCCAGTTCATTGGGTCCAGGTCCCACCTGAGGTAGCAGACTTTGAAATCAAACCTACATCCATCCCTCTGATCACAAAATTTTACGGAATCAAAAGTAAATACCCTTTCTTCATATCCAAGACTTCCAAACAATGTGTGACACAATGAGAATCCTTAGAATAGAAAAAGAGTACATCTACATGAAGGCCGTTACATTCTCTCTAAAAGAAAGAGCTCAACAATCGTTGAGGAGTTATGGGACCCCTACCACTTCATGGGATACCTTAAGAGAAGCCTTTATAAAAAAATTCTTCCCTGTAGGAAAAAACCAATGCCCTAAGACAAGCCGTATCTTCCTTCAAACAGAAGACCACCGAACCCATTCACGAGGCTTGGGAACACTTTAAAGAGCTACTTAGGAAATGCCCTCATCATGCACTCCTGAAGTGGAAATTAGTTCAACTATTCTATGAGGGCATAGACACATCTTTCAAGAGAGTCATAGATGGATCATACGATGGTAACTATATCAGCCGTGACGAACACTTTGTATGAACATTATTTGAGAACATGGCTGACAACTCAGAGAACATCTCTTCCATTGAGCAATATAGAGGCCATGTGAAACCAGTACACAGAGTTAACAAAGAGAAAACCATCAATGAGTCGATCGAGAAAAACAAATGGAAACCTTCTCTAGGCAAATGGACCTTATGACCCAAGCCATAGGAAATTTGGATATGAACAATGTATGGAACAACATATGTGGTGTCATTTCTAACCCCATCATTCAAGAAGTCAGCCACACCCTATTCGCCTATAATCAAGACATGACCCCTGAGACTGTGGATTGGATACAAAGAAATCAAGGAGGGTCATATTCAAACACCCAAAATTCATGATGGAGAGAACAATAGAATACTGGGTGGAAAGGACAATACAACAACCACTACCAGCTCAAAAAACCGATAGCACCACCAGTGACCCAACCACATACTACTGCTGTGAATTTTGATGCCTTGGCTCAAGCTATACAACAACTTGCCATAGCACAACAACAGACCACTGAATCTCAACAACAAGCAAACTCTGAGAATGCTCGGCAATTTACCGAGATCAGGTCCTACATCCCAGCCTTGTCACCTCAACCTCTGCCAAATCCCAACACCAACAAGGCTAGCTCATATGGAGTACTCCAAACTCCACCACCTCCCGGGTCTTTTACCTCACCACCTGACTTCCAAAACCAAAATCAAGGATTTCTCACACCTCCTAGGACAAACCATTCAAACCAAGGGACCACACAATAAGCACCTAGGAATCAAGTGAATTTTAAAACCCCATCCCGTTCAAACTAATCTGCTAATGTTGTAACTCTGAGAAACCAGAAAACCATATCTGCTTTCACCATACCGCTTGCTTCTGAGGATCAAATAGAAATTGAAGAAGAGGTTAATGATGGATAAGAACCAATTAAGACAGCCATGCTTACTCCTTCCTCCCCAACCATAACCATCCCCTTTCCTAGAGATCTTCATCGAAGAAAGACTCGATCATCCACCATCGATCCCTAGCTAGAAAAACTATTCTCAGATATTGTCATCGAAATCCACTCCTGAAAGCCCTCAAACAAGTCCCATCCTTCTCTCGCTTCTTAAAGGAAAAATGCACATCAAAGAGAAATCAAAGGGAAAGAATAAGAAAGACCAAGAAGAGACTGAAAAGTATGTGCTCCCGCGAGCCACATCAAATGCCATTTCCCAATTCCCATCCATCAAGAAGAAAGATCCAAGATCACCCTTGGTTAAATGCACAATCGGTGACTTGACTTTCGAGCACACTCTGTTGGATAATGGCACCTCGATTAATCTCCTCCCAACTGCTATCCTAGAGCACATTGACTTAGGGAAACTAAAACCTATCTCGATGATTTTACAAATGGCTGATCGTTCAGTGAAGAGACCAATAGGACTTATTGAGGATGTCATAGTCATCGTTCAAGGACATGAATTTCCCGTGGACTTCGTTGTGATGGATATGGATCCCGCTAACACACTGAGTGAAACACCCATCATTCTGGGAAAACCCTTCTTAGCTACTGCCAAAGCACATTTTGATTATGAGGAGGGCAAAGTAGAATTTAAAATCAATGGAAAGATCGTCCCTGTTGATCTTGTCATACCCACTTCTGTTGACTCCGAGATCGAAGACTGTGGTTGAATAGAGAGTTGTGTTGTCCTTGACATACAAGATGACCTTGCTCCTATCCATCTCTCTAAAGATCCTTTAGAGGTTAGTCTGAACACCTCTAGATCCACTTATAAGGATAACTCTCATGAAATTGCCACATACAATCTGAATCTCTCATTCAAAGCTCCACCATGCCCTCTCACCGGACAAGAAATTGATGAGCTTGATGATTCCTGGGACACACTGAACTCTGAACTTGCATTGACCTCAGCCATGATCATACCCATGATGGAACCACCTTTTGAGACCATTTCATTGATAGATTCATCAGAAGAAACTACACCTTTGACTCCACCAACATCCATTGTCGAATTGAAACCCCTACCCCAAGATCTGAAATATGTTTTCCTTGATATTGTACACACTCTACCACTCATCATCAATACCAACCTAGACCAAACTCAGGAAAGCCAACTCATGGAGGTTTTGAAAAGAAATTCCCAGGCTATTGTATGGAAGATAACTGATTTGAAAGGAATAAGATCGACATTCTGTACACACCACATATATCTGGAAAATGATAGAAAACCCTCTCAAGAAATGCAAAGACGGTTAAATCCCAATCTACGAGAGGTTGTGAAGAATGAAATCTACAAGTGGTCAAGTGCGGGCATCATTTATCCTATTGCTGATAGTCCTTGGATTAGTCCTCTCCGAGTTGTCCCCAAGAAAGCTGGATTGACAATTGTCAAAAATGAAAAAGGAGAGGACATACCCACCCAAGTAGCTACATCGTGGCGAGTCTGTGTCGATTATAGAAAACTCAACAAGGCTACCTGAAAAGATCATTTCCTACTACCATTCATTGACCAAATTATCAAGAATTTAGTAGGAAAAGAATTCTTTTGCTTTTTGGATGGATATCACGGTTATAACTAAGTGGTTATAGCACCAGAAGATCAAGACAAAACCACTTTCACTTGTCCCTTTGGGACTTATGCCTTTCATTGCATGCCTTTCGGATTATGTAATGCCCCAGCAACCTTTCAAAGTTGCATGATGGGAATTTTCACCAATATGATCGGCGATTTCATGGAAGTATTTATAAATGATTTCTCCATTTTTGGGGACTCCTTTGAGGAAACACTTGGAATTTTGGATAGAGTCCTACAAAAATGCATTGAAGTAAAACTGATATTTTCTTGGGAGAAATCACACTTCATGGTAAAGCAAGGGATTGTGCTGATACATACTGTGTCAAAGAAGGGGATGGAAGTGAATCCATCAAAAATTGAGACCATCACCCACTTAGGCCCACCCGAGAATATAAAAGGAGTTCGATCCTTCCAAGGTCACGTCGGTTTTTACTGCAGATTTATCAAGGATTTCTCAAAAATTTCCCACCCTCTCACAAAACTACTTGAAAAGAACCAAGATTTCACATTAACCGAGGAAGCATACAAGTCCTTCAATATACTAAGGAAAATCATCACTGAAACACCTATACTGTAGCCTCCTGATTGGAACTGTGAATTTGAAATCATGTGCGATGCTTCTGATTATGCTGTTGGGGCAGTATTAGGTCAAAGGAAAGATGGAAAATCCTATGCCATCTACTATACCAGCAAGACCCTGGATGATGCTCAAAGGAACTACACTGTGAGTGAGAAAGAACTGCTGGCTGTGGTATTTTCACTAGAGAAATTTCAATCTTACATATTAGGTACCATATCATAATCTACACAGACCACTATGCTCTCGAATACCTGATGAATCCCAATTCATCACTCTTTATTCCTTTATTTTAGCTAGAAACCTTAGCCAAATACCATGTAAATATGTGTAAATATCATAAGTTGCCAAAACACATGCATCATGTAAATATGCATAATTAGCATGTTTTTGTGTCAAAATAAAGGAATAAAGAAACACAAGAAAAAGAGGGAAATATTTAGAATAAATATTGAGTGATCTAATCCTAAGGGAGGGCTCAGCATGGGCCTGATCGCAAAAGAACCCAAGTAGAGAGAGATAAGGTCAATCATACTTGTACATAACCCCATGTATTTAAATAAATTTATCTTCCTCAAAATAAAAATTGAAAAGTGTTTCTCATACTTTGTACATTGTAAAAATAAAACTAAAATAAAAATGGGAAAAATAAAAATAAAAATAAATAAAAATTCTCTCTCAATAGTGTACATAGACCATGTAGATAAAATAAAAGGGCCTATTTATTTTCTCCTTGTAAATAATTAATAAATCCAAAAATATTTTTATATACTCCATATTTTATGGTGTAAATTAATAAAATAAAAATCAGAAAAATAAAAAACAAAAATCATAAAAATCATTGACCACCTTGTATATATACCATGTACACATGTATATAAACCTATTTCTTTAACCCATGTAAATAAATCATAAAAATAAAATAAAAATACCTTTTTATTCCAAATTTTATGTTGTAAATAAATAAAATATAAAATTGGAATACTTTTACAAAAATAAACAATTAAAAATAAAAATAAAAAATACATATGTATATATTCCTATATATAATAATATAATGTAAATACGTTATATATTTTTCAAAAAATAAATAAAAATCACAAAAAAATAATTTAAAAATAATAAACATTTTTCATGTTTAAACTTTTTCGAAATAAAATCATTTAGTAATTTAAAATGATTTTTCAAATAATTAATAAATGGCAACCTCCCATTGGTCCATGGGGGATTGTTGACCCCCGGTCAACTCTCCCCCCAGGACCACTCTCACGCGGATCTTGCCCCCGACCCGATTTCTCAGATTTTTGTAGGTTTGATCCGACCACCATCCATCGAAAACTCGGGCTCTGATTACTCTTGGTTTATTCATGATCCACACCCGGTGATCATTTTAGGGATCCGTGCCTCACCAAACCCTGCCCGACTCCATTTTAGCCGGACCCTTTCCACTATATAGCTCAGGTCCGCTGCTTTTCTCAGACGACCTTTGGCCATCGCCTTCGTCTCCTGGGACCTCCACTTTCCTTCCTAGAGTGGCAACTATCGAGGGGAGGTGTTGCAGTGAGGATTCGAGGTCTGAAACTTAGGTCCGGCGAGCTTCATCGCCGTGCGCCGCCGCAAGGTGCGCCCGAGCCTCTGGAGGCGACGCTCCATTGAGGCGACGATTCCCAGAGACCCAGCATCTCATCCACAGTCGACCACGATCATCAGGTAGTTTCGATACCCCGTAATTTCGCTCAATTTCCAATTACGCCCAATTTGCGCCGCCGGCATTCGTCGGCCGATTCACTCTGTTCCAGTCCCCCTTCCGATCATCGGATCCCCGATTCATTTTCACGAGACTCCTCCCCACATTCTCCGCATCTCCGATCATCCTGTCTCGTCACGGAGCAGGACCTCAGGTCTCCTCTGCCGTCGCTTCGTCGGAGACCACGCTCCGCCCCCTTCCGATCATCCATTTCACCCACTGACGGGTCGGGGCACTTTGCCCTCGACCTAGGAGTCTCTCTGTGCTGTTTTGCAGGTCTAAGGACCCATCTGGAGGTCCGAACATCCGAGCACAGGAGCTTTGCTCATCCTTCGTCGCCAGAGCTCCCCGAAGCTTCCCGGCTTCATCGGAGGTGCCCACCAGTTGCAGAAGAGTCTGAGCATCCTTCTACACATCTCAGCAGCTCACGAGGAAGTCCAACGCGCATGGATTGATCTGGTGAACTTCGCCGGAGTCGAGTTCTTCCAGGACCTTCAGTTGCCGTTCGATCGAGCCTGCCGCTCCAGTTCTGATCATAGCCGTCCATTTACGAGGAGCCTCCACCGTTCGATATATCTGGGATTCGATCGAGGGCGTTCATCCGCGAAGAGGCGTCCGCTACCCTCCACCGTTAGATCTCCACGTGGCGTCTTCCTCAGCGTTGATCCAGCGAAGGGTTAGCCACGCACCGTAGCCGTTTGATATTACACGTGTCACTTCTTCGTCCGCCAGATCTGAATAAAAGGGGTAATTTCACTTAGGCCCCTCTTTTTATTGCATTTATAGTTTAGTCCTGTAAATATTTAGTGTAGTTGTTTTAATTTTGGATAAATTGCACTGTAGACCTTGTTTTTATTTTATTTGCATTTTAGTCCCTGTCTACGTGGAACACGTGCATCGTCACGTGATATTTTGGGATATTTTGCATGTAGGGGCTTGGGGTTTGTTTGTGTTTTGAAATGAAATTAAGTTTTTGATATTTGCATTTATACCCCTGTGCGTGAATTAATTCGAGCATGTGCTGATTGTTTGGACTTTTTACACTTTCCACCCTAAGGTTTTAGCACGTGTTACGTTTAACCCCATGGAAGTATGTTTTCTTGCATTTAGGTCCTTGCTTGCTGTGTGCCTTGTTTTTATTGAATAAAATATCAAATCAAATCCAAATTAGGTGAAATTTAAACACGTGGCTCCTGCCACTGTGTAAAAATTTCCCTAAATGTTTGGGACATTTTCGAGGCTTTTTGCTATTTTAAAAATTCAAAAAACACATATTTTCGTTACTGTTTGAATTGAAAAATCAAAGAAAAATATAAAAACTTCTCTGAAAATTCTAAAAAAATTAACGATAGTTAATTTTGTGGTTTTCTAGCTTCTGTTAAATTTTTGGCTTATTTGGATTTATAAAACCCATAAAAATTGAAAAACCCTAAAAATCTTATAAAAATTCTAAAAAATTCTATAAAAATAAAAAAAATACAAACTCTTTTTCTGTAGTTTAATTTTTGCATATACTTTTCATAAAAATTGTCTTCAGAGTTTTATAGATCAATTATCTATTTTTAATTGATCTTTCAAGTCTGGCTGCACAGTGAACACTGTTTTTCTCCTTTCTCGATTTTTAGAAAATCAAATAAAAATTGAGAAATTCTGAAAAATTCACCAAAAACATGTAAAAACATAAAAACAATTTTATTTGAATTTTCTGTGCTTTTTTAGGTGTTTAAATAAATTGTGGTTGTTGCTTGTTTATACATTTTCTTACAAAATTAAAAACACAAAAAATTTAAAAACCATTAAAATCCACCAAAAATATTTTCTTCCTTGTTTTTTCGATTTGACTACTTCATTGGCCGTCAGGCCATCCCGTGCTCCTTGTGTCCAACCCTGGTCGCTATACCAGGTTAATAAAATTAGCGAGGACCGCTACTTGATTTTTATTGTTTTATACCCTGTTTGGTGGTTCCTTATATTTTCTTGTTGATTGAACCTTGCTATTCGGGTCCCAACGATTCTGATTTTTCTTACCTTATCCCGATAGTGAGAATCTCGGTCATCAGAATGGCGTCGTTGCCGGGGAGCACGGCTAAGTAGTCTTTTTCGATTTTTCGCGGCTTTCTTTTCGCGGCTTTTTGTAGATATTTGTAGATATATTTTCTCTGATTTATTCATATATTTTTCTGGACTGACACACTTTTATTTCTCTTTCTTGCGAGGGCCCGAGGACCAAGATGGTTTTTTCGAAAGCCGGAGCAACCGCTGGATTCGGAGGCGGCTCCCTTCTTTACGGAGCTGCTGGAGAGCGCGAGGAGGAGAGCGGAAGTGCGGGAGCCGCAGAATAGCCGCGAAATAACCGTAGATTAGTTAGTTTTATTTTCTGCAGAAATATTTTATTGTAATAATACAGGACTCAGACTTGGACACTTGGTTGATCTCGGGGTCTGTTTCGCCGAGCACTAGTGTGCTTGGGGGACCTCACCACGATTTTCATCGATTTTGGATTTTCGACCGTTTATTTACTGCCCAGTTGATTTACGCGGTTTTAGCCTTAGCTTAAGAGTTTTCTTTGATTATGACGTAATTAATTAAGGCCAAATCCCCAATTATCTGCCTGTTCCTATAAATCGATAATTGGACTTAATTAATTAAATCACAAAGAAAAAGTCGGATTATTTGAGCTCTAGTCCACGTACCTTGAGGAGTCACATACAACGTGTGCAGGATCCGTTGTGGCAGACACCGAGTGGCTCCCAAGATAGGACTCTGGACTTAGGCTTGAGTACCCGGCTACTGTTCTTCACGAGTAGAACTACTTTGTTTAGGGTCGGTTTTCGCGTGCATCATATAAGTAGTTTATATTCTGTCTTTATTCTATGCGCGGATCATTTTGCATGTAGACTGCTGGAGTCAGGTACGCCTTCTATCTTGTGCATGCATCATTGATTTTCGCGCATCGGCTTTTTCATCTTCTCCCCCTGTTTTTGGACTTAAAATAACCAGGAGAACTGAAAAATTCGTTAGGCGTTGTTTGCTTGAAAAACATCTAAAAACAAAAACTATAAAATTGGGACTGTTACCCAAACTTGATCTTAAAAGACATTGACCTAATAATTTGTCTTGGGAGAGTAATCCCCTCATTGTCTGGTTTGGATGAGCGAGAGAGTGACCCGCATTCTAGGTTAGAGCCATATCCGATTTCTCGACAGACTACCGACTTTTTAGTCGGGACAGTCTGTTAGGAGTATTGGATCCCTATCAGCTCGCTTAATCGCTCTGAAAGACTATGTGATCACCTAATAAAATAGGCAAGATAAAAGACCGAACCTTCACGGTCATCAGCTCTGGGTGCATAGGTGAATTTGGGGTTTTGCTTGACCGATCTTGTTTACTTTTCTAGGTTCCATCTGCTTTCTTCTCTTTCCAGTCATCTGTCTCTTCCCCTCCCACCTATCCTTTATTCATCTTCTCTGTCTACCCCTGGATGATGTATTTCCATCACTTCTGGCCGAGTCTTGCAACTTCTTCTCCATCTTCTGACCATCAGTCCAGTCCACCTTCGAGGGAGGTTGGATCTCCGACCAACCTCCCGATCCCTCCCTCCCATCCCTTTCATTCTTCTGGGCATGCTGCGCTACACGTCCGTGGAGATCAGATTGAGCATATGCGAGGATCGGACGATGCCATTGCTCAGTTGAGAGTGCACTTTTCACGAGATCATAGAGAGCAGATGCGAGTATCAGATGTCTCCTATGCCAGTATGGAGGATGACCAGATAGGACATGGAGCTCAGTTGGCTTCAACATTAGGTCCATTTATTCTGGTGGAGCATATTCAGAGACTGCCGACAGTAGAGGTTCTGACCCAAAGTCTACTCGAGTTCCCGTTGGTTTTCTAGCTAGAGTTCGAGTCAGCCCCAGAGTTTTCAGTTGACGATTCTTGGATATTCGATCTTATGATACTCCAAGATACAAAGGAGCCCCAGCTACAACAGCCAGCGATCCAGCCAGTTCAGTCCATCCCCGGATGATTCAGCCTCTTTTCTACAGAGACACTTCTTGGAGTCAGACTGATACCCTGACTCAGCTCAGAAGACACAGCTTGATATCGGACACCACTTTGAGAGGCCAGACATAGAGAGTCCCGTATTTGTGCCTTTTGTCCTCCACTTTGATGAGACATACATATTTTTTGAGGACCAGATGCTAGCCAGCATTGCCGCAAAACGAGGATCAGCTGCAATCACCGTACCAGCCTCCGTGATGATGACCAGTACCTTCTCCTGCTTCCAGATTACCGAGAGCCATATTTCAGATGATGATGCAGCCTGGTGCACAGAGTGGGTGCTTGATAGCAGCGCAGATGCCCTTATAGATCCTGATCCTCTACTTCTCACCGATTATCTTGCATTCCTCCCCGAGGGTTATCTGCGGGAGAATGCCACACATGATGAGTACTCGGTTTCATCTTATGAGAGTATCCGATCTGTCGGATCACGAAACTGAGTCTTCCGATCATTCTGATTCTATGTCTTCTCATCTTGACGACCCTCGTGAGGATGAGCCGATTCTTGAGATATTCGATGATCTGTCTGATTTGCCTCCATTATATGCATCGGATATCAGTTTTCTTAGAGAGTCTCCTGATCTTCACTTTCCACACCTCTTTGAGACACTGATAGATGTGGAGGATTCTATGACTGATCCATCCTTCTCCACGTTTGATTTCTTTGGCTCTACACTTCCACTCCAGTTTGAGCATGAGCCGACGATTTTTTTGTGTTACCGGATCCCAAATCATTATTCCCATATCCTTGGCCAGTAGCAGACACCCGCCTGATTGCATATCTGGGTGTCATTTCTTACATTGTTGATTTCGTCATAGTTCATCCACCACGACTATGACAACAGTATGACATACGCCTTACAGATGCCGTCCTGAACCTTGACACATCGTTATCCTAGCCTTTGCGCCCAGCTAGGGGCGTAAAATCTAGCGCTTGTTGAGAGGCACCTCAACATTGTACCCTTTTGTATATACGTGTTTCATATTGGTTTGATCATTCTTTCTTCCGTATTTGTTTTCACCCCAGGTCTCATAAAGGATTATCTTTTCTATACTTAGGATATACCTCATCCTAAGTATGGGGGTGGAAACACCGAGTTGTTCATATCGTCCTGTTTCATTACTCCTGTCGTTGCCTATACTTAAGGATCTTTCACCTTAAGTATAGGGGGAGTGATGCCCTCCCATCTTGTATATATGTGTCTTCTTCGATTATTTCTACCCCTATTTTGCTGCATATACTTAGGGATATTTCACCCTAAGTATGGGGGGGGGGGGGGTAGACCCTGTACATCCTTCCACTCGGATTTCCCTTCATGTACAACTTGCTATACTTAGGATTACTTGATCCTAAGTATAGGGCGAAACACCGAGTCTTCCTTATTCTATTCTTTGATTCGTCTTTGTATATACCATTCTTTTTCACTTCCCTATACTAAGAACGAGTTATGTCTTCTTCATTGCTCTTGATCACTATGAGGACATCGTTCAGCTAAGTATAGGGGGGTGTCGTATATATTTCATATATACTTTAGCCATAACTCGTACTTTGTGTGAGTGTGTTAAATAAATAAAAATGGCTAAAAATCCATAAAAATTTAAATTTTTTTGCCTTGTATATAAAATTCTTCCTGCACATACCTATTTATTTATACAAATTATTTTTGTACAAATGATTGTAAAATCTTTTTGTGTAAATAATTTGTAAATATTTTCATATCAAAATTTATGTATATAGTACAAAATTTTTGTAACTTGTTTGAAAAACAAAAAGTTTGCAAAAACCTTATGTAAACTTTTGTAAATATTTTGCAAAACTTCGCATTCATGTATACATCCATGTTTTCAAACATTTTTCAAAAATTTTGCACATGTGTAAATATTTGTAAAATAGCATCTTTGTAAATACTTGCACAGTTTTTCCAAATCATAGTTGACATTTAAACTGGCCTGAAATTAAATCGACAAATGGAGCTTGGTTAAGACCTTAATTCACCTAATGATAAGAGGGACCTTAGAGGGCTTAGGATTGAGACTTTTCAGGTCCATTGGGACTTAATTCTTTGAGTCCACTAGGCTGTGAGCATATGTCACCTTGATGAGCCTAAGTAGAGCACTTAACAACACACGCATGACTCTTAAAGACAATGGCTTTACTTGCACCAACACTTTACACATAGCTCTCCACGGATGAGGTGATGAGGAGGCAGTTTCCTTTGGCTTGGGGTAGCATATGAGGGTAGTACTTCTAGGTGGAACCTCTCTTTTTCTTCTAGTGAAGGAAGTGCGTCTCAACTTGGTCTGGTGGTTATGAAGTCTAAAGACAGAAGCTGTGGGTTGCAATAAAGCTTCAAAAGAGGGATAGTCTACGGGCTCAAGAGGAAAAACTCCTTGTATATATGCTGCACCATGTAGATATGTTGCACAGATGCACATGAAAAAAATGTGCAAAAGAAAAGAACTCCAAAAAAGTGGTGGGTCGGATTGAAAATTTAATAATCCCACCGGAGTGTACATAGTCAAATAAAGCAAAAGCTTATGTTATACATGACCATGTCATGAAGCTTGCAGCGGGAGACTCAGCTACACTGGTTAGAGCTCCCAAGGATACATGGCTACCCTGGCCATGGTCCATTCTCTTCTTCTCCCTCTTCTTGAGTCGGTTGCACTTGAATTTAGAAGGGAATACCCCGCTTCTCGAGGAAAGAGTTGCTAGACCGAGGCATTAGAGTTATCAGGTTGAGGGAGGTTGTTTCTTTACTACTTCTGAGGTGGGGAGCTACATATCACTTACACATTACAAGGAAAGATTCATAGTCATTAGAGTTTGTGTATGTAGACTTGTTCTGATCTGGTTTATTGAGGAGTCTTGACCATAGATTGGTGGAACTTAGAGGATGTTAAGTTTTAAGCTTAAGTCCAAATAAGGTTCCGACAAATTAATAACCCAAAGGTCTGACTGAGCTCCATATTTCAATTTAATGAAGGAAAGTTTAATAATCAACCTTGATTTCTCCTCCTTTTCTTTTTCTTTCTCTTTTGCACTTCTTTTTCAAATAAGTGTTTGCTAAGGGACTAGCAAAAGTAAAGTATAGGGGGGGTGATGAATCCCAATTCACCACTCTTTATTCCTTTATTTTAGCTAGAAACCTTAGCCAAATATCATGTAAATATGTGTAAATATCATAAGTTGCCAAAACACATGCATCATGTAAATATGCATAATTAGCTTGTTTTTGTATCAAAATAAAGGAATAAAGAAACACAATAAAAAGATGGAAATATTTAGAATAAATATTGAGTGACCTAATCCCAAGGGAGGGCTCAACATGGGCCTGACCGCAAAAGAACCCAAGTAGAGAGAGATAAGGTCAATCATACTTGTACATAACCCCATGTATTTAAATAAATTTATTTTCCTCAAAATAAAAATTGAAAAGTGTTTCTCATACTTTGTACATATTTTTAAAAATAAAATTAAAATAAAAATGGGAAAAATAAAAATAAAAATAAATAAAAATTCTCTCTCATCAGTGTACATAGACCATGCAGATAAAATAAAAAGGCCTATTTATTTTCTCCTTGTAAATAATTAATAGATACAAAAATATTTTTATATACTCCATATTTTATGGTGTAAATGAATAAAATAAAAATCAGAAAAATAAAAACAAAAATCATAAAAATCATTGACCACCTTGTATATATACCATGTACACATGTATATAAACCTATTTCTTTAACCCATGTAAATAAATCATAAAAATAAAATAAAAATACCTTTTTATTCCAAATTTTATGTTGTAAATAAATAAAATATAAAATTGGAATAATTGTACAAAAATAAACAATTAAAAATAAAAATAAAAAATACATATGTATATGTACCTATATATAATAATAATATAACGTAAATACGTTATATATTTTTCAAAAAAATAAATAAAAATCACAAAAAAATAATTTGAAAAATAATAAACATTTTTCATGTTTAAACTTTTTTCCAAATAAAATCATTTACTAATTTAAAGTGATTTTTTAAATAATTAATAAATGGCAGCCTCCCATTGGTCCATGGGGGATTGTTGACCCCCGATCAACTCTCCCCACAGGACCACTCGCCCGCGGATCTTGCCCCCGACTCGATTTCTCAGATTTTTGTAGGCTTGATCTGACCACCATCCATCGAAAACTCGGGCTCCGATTACTCTTGGTTTATTCCTGATCCACGCCCGGTGATCATTTAGGGATCCGTGCCTCACCGAACCCTGCCCGACTCCATTTTAGCCGGACCCTTTGCACTATATAGCTCAGCTCTGCCACTTTTCTCAGATGACCTTTGGCCATCGCCTTCGTATCCTGGGACCTCCACTTTCCTTCCTAGAGTGACAGCTATCGAGGGGAGGTGTTGCAGTGAGTATTCAAGGTCTGAAGCTTAGGTTCGGCGAGCTTCATCGCCATGCGCTGCCGCAAGGTGCGCCCGAGCCTCCGGAGGCGACGCTCCATCGAGGCGATGATTCCCAGAGACCCAACGTCTCATCCACAGTCAACCACGATCATCAGGTGGTTCCGATATTCTGTAGTTTTGCTCAATTTCCATTTACGCCCAATTTGCGCCGTCGGCTTTCGCCGGCCGATTCACTCCTTTCCAGTCCCCCTTCCGATCATCGGACCCCTGATTCATCTTCACGAGACTCCTCCTCACATTCTTCGCATCTCCGATCATCCTGTCTCGCCACGGAGCAGGACCTCAGGTTTCCTCCACCGTCGCTTCGCTGGAGACCACACTCAGCCCTCTTCCGATCATCCATTTCACCCACTGACGGGTCGAGGCACTTTGCCCTCGACCCAGGAGTCTCTCTGTGCTGTTTTGTAGGTCTAAGGACCCCATCTGGAGGTGCGAACATCCGAGCAGAGGAGCTTTGCTCATACTACGTCGCCGGAGCTCCCCGGAGCTTTCCGGCTTCATCGGAGGTGCCCACCAACTGCAGAAGAGTCCTAGCATCCTTCTACACATCTTAGCAGCTCAGGAGGAGGTCCAACGCACATGGATTGAGCCGGCGAACTTCATCGGAGTCGAGTTCTTCCAGGACCTTCAGTTGCCATTCGATCGAGCCTCCCACTCCAGTTCTGATCATAGCCGTCCATTTACGAGGAGCCTCTACCGTTCGATATATCTGGGATTCGATCGAGGGCGTTCATCCGCGAAGAGGCGTCCGCTACCCTCCACCGTTAGATCTCCACGTGGCGTCTTCCTCAGCGTTGATCCAGCGAAGGGTTAGCCACGCACCGTAGCCGTTGGATATTACATGTGGCACTTCTTCTTACTCTAGATCTGAATAAAAGGGGTAATTTCACTTAGGCCCCTCTTTTTGTTGCATTTATAGTTTAGTCCTATAAATATTTAGTGTAGTTGTTTTAATTTTGGATAAATTGCACTGTGGACCTTGTTTTTATTTTATTTGCATTTTAGTCCCTGTCTACGTGGAACACGTGCATCATCACGTGATATTTTGGGATATTTTGCATGTAGGGGCTTGGGGTTTGTTTGTGTTATGAAATGAAATTAAGTTTTTGATATTTGCATTTATACCCCTGTACGCGAATTAATTCGAGCATGTGCTGATTGTTTGGACTTTTTACACTTTTCACCCCAAGGTTTTAGCACGTGTTACGTTTAAGCCCATGGAAGTATGTTTTCTTGCATTTAGGTCCTTGCTTGCTATGTGCCATGTTTTTATTGAATAAAATATCCAATCAAATCCAAATTAGGTGAAATTTGGATACGTGGCTCCTGCCACTGTGTAAAAATTTCCCTAAATTTTTGAGACATTTTCGAGGCTTTTTGCTATTTTTAAAAATTCAAAAACACGTATTTTCGTCACTGTTTGAATTGAAAAATAAAAAAATAACTTCTCTGAAAATTATAAAAAAATTAGGGATAGTTAATTTTGTGGTTTTCTAGCTTCTGTTAAATTTTTATGTTATTTGGATTTATAAAACCCATAAAAATTGAAAAACCCTAAAAATCTTATAAAAATTCTAAAAAATTCTATAAAAATAAAAAATACAAACTCTTAATCTGTAGTTTAGTTTTTGCATATACTTTTCATAAAAATTGTCTCCAGAATTAATTATTTATTTTTAATTGATCTTTCAAGTCTAGCTGCACAGTGAGCATTGTTTTTCTCCTTTCTCGATTTTTAGAAAATCAAATAAAAATTGAAAAATTCTGAAAAATTCTCCAAAACATGTAAAAACATAAAACACACAAAACAATTTTATTTGAATTTTCTGTGTATTTTTTGGCGTTTAAATAAATTGTGGTTGTTGCTTGTTTATACATTTTCTTACAAAATTTAAAAGAGAAAAAATTTAAAAACCATTAAAATCCACCAAAAATATTTTCTTCCTTGTTTTTTCGATTTGACTACTTCGTAGGCCGTCAGACCATCCCGTGCTCCTTGAGTCCGACCCTAGTCGCTATACCAGGTTAATAAAATTAGCGAGGACCGCTACTTGATTTTCATTGTTTTATACCCTGTTTGGTGGTTCCTATCTTTTTTTTGATTGACCGATTTTCAAGTGATTGAGGTCGCAACGACCTGAGCTATTTATCTCCCTTAGTCGCTCGTGATTTTCCGGTCATCAATACCTCTTCACATAGAAAGATGCCTAGCCTAAACTGTTTAAGTGGGTACTGTTGCTACAAGAATTTGACCTAGAAATTCGAGACAAAGCAGGAGCAAAGAATGTAGAAGCTGATCACCTATCAAGGCTCCCCTCATCATCTTCACCAACCGATAATGTGGTCCGAATTTTTGAAAGTTTTCCTGATGAGAATATAATTTCTGTCTCTCAACTCCCTTGGTATGCACACATCATCAATTACCTTGCCACTTCCACATTTCCTGATGACTGGCCGCAACATAGGAGAGACAAAACCAAGGTCCAGGTCTGATATTATCATTGGGAAGAACCTATCCTCTTCAAAGAGGGCACTTATTTAATTTGGAGATGTTGTATCCCTAAATCTGAAGTCTCTAGTGTCCTATCTTACTACCACACTTCTGGGTGTGGAGGACACCATTCAGGAAGCACACAACCGCTAAGGTCTTACAATGTGGTCTCTATTGGCCTACACTCTTTAAGAATGCCCATCATCTTGCTCAATCTTGTCCCGCTTGTCAGACCAATGGAACAATGACCCTACGCAACATGATGCCCCTCCAACCTGTACATATAGTCGAAATCTTTGATACTTGGGGAAAAGACTTCATGGGACCTTTTACCACATCACAAGTCTATCAACACATCCTACTCGCCGTTGACTACATGTCCCATTGGGTTGAAGCCATTCCCACTCGCGCTGCTGATAGCGCCACTGTTGTCAAATTCCTAACCAACCTTTTCTCTTGATTTGGATTACCAAAGGTGGTCATTAGTGATGGTGGAACCCACTTTCTGAATGCTTTAGTAAAGAATTTACTTAAGAAGAATGGAGTTGAACATCACGTCTCAACCGCCTATCACCCATAGACAAATGGAATGACTGAGCTGTCAAACCGAGAAATCAAGACCATACTCCAGAAAATTGTCCACTCTGATCGTAAAGATTGGTCTCAACACTTACCTTCTGCTCTTTGGGCCTACCGTACAACCTTCCACACACCCTTAGGAATGAGCCCATACTGATTGGTCTATGGAAAGCCATGCCATTTACCTGTTGAGATTCACTACAAACCACTCCGGACGATCAAGAAATGCCATTTGGATTGTGATGAAGCTGGAAAAAGAAGATTATTGGATTTATCTGAATTAGAGGAATTAAGACCACAAGCCTGTGATAAGAACTTGTTGTACAAAGAGAAAATCAAAAGATGGCATGATGCGAACATTTCAAGGAAAATATTTCAAGAAAATAAAAAAGTATGGCTTTTCGATGCAAAATTAAAACTATTCTCAGGAAAGCTGAGATCAAAGTGGAAAGGACCATCACTGTAACCCGTCTTTCATAACAGGTTAATAGAAATCTGTGATCCACACACCAAAGCCACTTTTAGAGTCAATGGTCAAAGACTAAAGCCTGTTGTTGAACCATCTGGTCCCATGTCTGTCTGCACAACATACCTTCTGCAGGAAAAGTAAGTCACAACAACACCGAGCTGAGGCATTAAATCATGCATTCTTGTGAGTCTCTCCTCACAGGTGTCTTTTATCTTTACTCTTTTTTCCACATATTTTTACTGCATTGCATTAGATCAGTATAGGGGTACACTTTTTTCTAAAAAAAATCACAAGACAAAAACACAAAAATATCTTGCACACCCAATCTGATGGTCCTTTTGATCACAATGAGGACGTGGTTTTTGATAAGCATGGGGGGGGGGGGTGTCTCATGTTTTCAAAATATCTTTGCAAAAAAAGAGAAAAAGAAAAGAAAACCACCAAAAATATGGCCTTCCCAATTTTGTTGAGAAAATAGATCTTCACTGCATAGATTATAGACTGAGCTGAGTTGACCCTAATCCACTTAACTTCATCAAATTTCACTAGGCATGAGTTTTTAAGCTTTCTTCAGGCCCATATGGACTTTATTCTCTCAGTTCGACTAACTCTACTGGTGAATGAACTTCTGTATCTAACTAGATCACCTGAGCAACTAGTAGCACTCTTAAACTCTTCATTGGATATTGAGCAATTGCATATTCCACTTAGCTTGATTGATTTTATTTTACAAGATACAATTACAATCTAGTTGAGGTGAGGAGTTGTCCTCTTGGTTGTGCCAATGCCTGAACCTTGTCTATAGTCAGTGAAGGAACTTGACTCTGGAGCAACATGATCTCTCTAGTCTAAGCGTGTCAGCAAAGCCAGTATCGTGCCTCCAAAGTCAATATTAAGTCGATACTACCTTTGATGCCAAACCCAAAGTAAAAACACCACAAAAAGGCATATCACAATACAAAAGAATGCCAAAAAACACCAATCATGTAAAGATATGTGAAGCAAAAGCAATGAAAGAAGATCACCAAATAACCCTTATCCACCAACAAGTCATGGTAGCAGCCCAATGATACTACCTAATTTCTTAAAAGAGGCCTAGGGTTATGCTCTGCAAAAGGAAAAAATGAGAGCAATGGACCAATGTGGTCTACTTAAGTCCCATTCTCCAATAAACTATGACATATTTTTTATGCTGACATACTTGGGTAAAAAGAGAATATGCATGAATTCAGGTGAGGACTGAGGCTATATATGTAGGGAATTATTCGATACCTTGATAGATTGTGCTGTTAACTCATTCTCTTGACTCACGAAAGCTAAAACATCACTACCATTGTTTATATCCATTGAAGGTCAAAGAGAATACTTGTTTCTTAGGGATGAGCTGACTTGATCAACCTTCTGAAACCATGTCTGATTCTGTTGGAATTGAGAGGCTGTTGAAACCACAAAACTCAAGTCAAGTCGACAATTTGAACAAATCATTAATCCATGGGTCGACTCTACTGAAGTTTGTGTATTTGTGTGGTTAGGATCTGAAAACTCGAGACTTTGTGGGTATGTCTGTTGCAAACCGTCACCCGATCTATCTTGACTATTTCCCTTATACTTCATTATTATTTATCTTATTCTTGCTCGAGACTAGCAAGATTTAAGTATGGGGGTGTGATGATTACACTATATACAGTTATAATATGCTTAAATTAGGTGGAGTACAACCTTAATATTTGATTTATAAACTCCAAATTCATATAATCTACACCCACCAGAGAAAACCACTTTAATACATATAGAAAATGACTAATCAAAGTATAAATAGAAAATTCATGCTTATATATCTGGATAAAATATTTTAACGATCTCTATTTATATAAATATATCTATGAACTACATGTTGAGAATATATCCAATACTGAGATTGATAATTATCTGTGTTCATCATCAAAATATAACTTAAATTTAAACTTCATTAAAATTATATTGATACAAGAGAGATGGAGAGAAAAGCATTTAAACAAGAATCGAACACATTGATTTGGCTCTACAACTAGCTCTCACATTTTGTTGGAAAGAAAAGGGAGGGAGGTTAGTGTAAAAATCCCATTATTTATTCTCTTGCATAGAGACACCAATGTGCAACTCATTTCCCATGCAAAGACAAAAGCCACCCATGCATTCTCTTCCCCATGCACGTGGGTGGCCCTTCCCAAAACCATTAACTCCCTTTTATTTCTTTGTTTTGCAGGGAGCCGCCCACGCCATCTATAAGAGGATACATCTCTCACGTAAGGGAGGAGTCCCTTCGCCCACGACCTCACCCTCTCTCCCTCACGCCAAGCGCATCCTCCTCCTACGCACTGTGACCAACAACCTCCTCTCCCTCAAGTGCAACCGGCAGCCTCGTGCCCACCTTGCAGCCACCAGCTTGCGCGCATCTCCTCATGTGCTGTTGTACGGCCAGCATCTCCTCCTGAACTACTGTATGCTGCCACCACTGCCAGCCCGCGCACATCCTCTCCAGCCGCCTTCTCCTCCTCACGCAGCAAGCAACTGCATCTCCTCCTCCCCACGCATAGGGATGAGCATTGGGCGAGGCTGGCCTAGCCCGGCCCGAAGCCCGTCCCACATAGCCTGACCCAACTCGAACCTGAATTATTTATGGGCTGGGCTTGGGCCAAAGATTTAGGCCCATATAATAATTGGGCTAGGCTCGGGCTTAGCCCAACCCAGCATGTAAGGCCCGATATCCCGACCCGCATAGAAGCCCAGATATAGACCCGTTAGCCCGATAGCATGGCTCTCTTACAAGCCCAGATATAGGCCCGAATAAGCCCCTGACGGGCCTTAGCTAGGGGGATTTGGCACTTAGGCGCTAGCGCACCCCCCGCATTCCCGACTCCTGCACACCACCCTCCCCAGTCCCTACAACCGCTCCTTCCTTCCAAGTCCCAAACCCTCGTTCCTGATGTTCCTACAAACATCAACCCATCTCTGCTCGCTGCCCTCTCACACACCAACTGCCACCTCGAGGCTAAAGCCCTTCATAGCCTCCTCCACGCTTCTCCCGCTGCATCGAGCACCTCATAGCCTCCTCCACGCTGCGTCTAGCGCCTCACAAACCCTTACCCATGCTCGTACCGCGTCAAGGCACCTCGCTTCCCCCCGCACACCTGCGACTGCCCGCTCAGCCCTCGAAAGCACCTCCTCACCTCAAGCACCTCTCAGTCCTCGCTGCTTAGCCCTCGCCGCCTCATCCCGCAGCCCTCACCGTTGGAACCACCACCTCGTCGCCCTGCCTCACCTCATGGGTCACGATGACCGTCGGTCCATCATCAACTCACCGCAATATTTGCACTGTAAGGAAACTCTCAACTCAAGCTTTAAGTTGATAATATTATGTGTCATTTAACATTCATTTGGTGTAACTTACATTGGATATTGACATTGATGTTAGGTTTTTAATATGGATGATAATTGCGAAAAAATGTTCTTAGAAATCAATTTGAAGATTAGAATCTAACATGGTATTTAACTTTAGATGTCGAACAATAACCTAGAGATGCAAGATCTAGTGGAAGAGAATCCTCCAATGACACAATCGAGGGAACCTTCATAACTTAATGAGGTTGTCACTAAAAAGAAACGTGGAAGACAATTAAAACCGTGGGTTTGGAAGCATGTCACAAAAATCGAGATGGTAAATGGACGAGAGATGTGCAAGTGTAATTATTGTAAGGCACAATTATCTTGCAGGGAAAAAGGTGGGACAAGTCACATTGATTGTCATTTGAACCTTGTTTGTCCATATTATAACAAATAATTAAAGTCCCAGGCTCTTTTGAACTTTGCCAATTCTGATCAAGGAAGCACCACCATCTCTGCATGGAAGTTTGAACTAGATATAAGTAGGGATGATTTCACGAGGTGGATTATATATAGTGAATTGCCCTTTACGGTTATTGATAACCCAAATTTTCAAACTTTTATATCCAATCTTCAACCCAAGTACATGTTTATGTCCAGATTTACTCTTTAAAGAGATTGCATAAAATTATATGAGAGTTAAAAATTGAAATTGAAGATGATATTGAAATTGGTTGGAAGAATTTCCCTCACAACATGTAGACATCAATTCAGAATTTAGGTTACATGGCTATTACTGCACATTTTATTGACAATAATTGGAAGCTACAAAAGAAAATTCTATGCTTTTGTATCATTTTACACGTCATACAGGGGAGAATATTGCGGATATGATTGTGAATCGCCTGAGAGATTGGAATATGCCGAATTTGTGTACCATCACAGTTGACAATGCATCAACTAATGGTGTTGTTGTACGGAATTTAGTTGATCAGTTATCTCAGAAGGAGACACTACTCATGGGTGGACGTTTTTTCCATGTGCGATGTTGGGCACACATCTTGAATCTTGTAGTTCAAGATGGACTTTCTGAGATCAAAGAAATAACCACAAAAATCTATAATCTTGTTAAATATGTGAAGTATTCAACCAGAAGATCTCAGGATTTTAAAGACATTGCCAAACAAGAACGGATTGAAATAACCACAGGTTTGAGGCTTGACATTTGCACTAGGTGGAACTCTACCTTTTTAATGCTTTAGTCTGCTATCAAATATCAAAAGGTTTTCAATCGTTCGGGGCATGATTTCCATTCATCAAACACACCTTCTCTGAGTGATTGGAAAAAAAGCTGAGATTGTCAGTGGTATCTTAGAGAACTTTTATTTTACCACCAAGGTATTCTCTGGACAGAAATATTCTACTGTGAATTTATTCTTTGGTATTATTTTTGAGATTGAAAAACATCTCCAAACTATCCTAAATCATGATGATGTATCTATTAGAAATATGGCTTCAAAGATGTATGCGAAGCTTGATAAATATTGGAGGGAGAGAGAATCTATTTTGCCTCTAGCATTGGCATCAATTTTGGATCCACGTTACAAGTTCGACCTCATAAGATTTGCTTATTTAGAACTTTGTCCCAAGAATGAAGCCGCACAATATGTTGAAGGGGTTAGTCAAACTTTCTATACCTTATTTGATGATTATTCTGCTAAGTACATGTCAAGTATTTCGAACAAAAGGTCTACATCAAAATCCATTCAAGAAGATGTATTCTGCCCAACAATGAGAAGCATGGTAATGCTAGACAAGTTCGTTAAACAGAAAAAAGTGAGCGGTTCTTGTGATATATGAAAATCAGAGGTTGAAATCTTTTTAGATGATCATTCCACAGACAATAACCGGGGTGACAACTTTGATGTCCTGAGGTGGTGGGAATTGAACACGAGCAAGTATCACATCTTATCTGCTATGGCTCGTGACATTCTGGCAATACCTGTATCCACTGTGTCTGTCTTCTGAGAGTGCTTTCAGCACGGGCGGTAGGGTTCTTGATACATATCATAGTAGACTTAATCCAAAAACGGTGGAGGCATTGATTTGCGCAGGAGACTGGATCCGTGCGAATGAGCCAGAGAATTCTGATTTTGAAGAAGGAGATGATGAGGAGGAGCTAGAAGAGAATGCATTTGGTTATTATCTACTTAACATTCAATCAATATTCTCTATTACCATTATACTATATCTGTTATACATTTATCTTTATTTTAGATACAAGATGCAATGAACCTTCTAACTAGTTTGACAACATGTTTGATAAGAAAGTCTGACTATGCGAGGTAAAATCCATTTGATTTGATGTTAATAAATCCTTACAAGTTTTAATAGTATCACTGTTTATTTTCTAACCTTTATCAAAATAATTTTGCAAGTGGAAACCATGGAATCATTGAGTGGAAATCTCACTTCATCTTCCAGAGGATTTTGTGAAACATCTTTTTTGTTCTTTCTTGAAGTTTTTACGAACAATGAGCAATTTAGAAGTTTTTTTCATCAATGTTTTTAATAAACGATGAACTATGGGGATCATTGAGCTTGTTTGTTGTGGCCCTGTTGTTAGACATGTGATCCCCGTGCGAACCATTCTTACAATAAATGTTATTGTAATATATATGTTTATCAATAAAAGTTATTGATGTTTCATTCCCTTTCTGAAATTAAATGAATGAATGCATTATAAGGTCCCTCTGTACAATTAGGGTTATGTACCATGGCCATCTTGATGATTATGTAGCTGTTGATTCATTAAATGAATCATAGAGGCTGGTGTTTAGATGAATATCTAAGGAGTTAGATAGAGGACTCATCAAGCACCGTCAAATGATTATTAAGAGATGATCTCCAGCATGAGTAGGAGATGGCAATCCTTTCTCACATAGGCTGATATCTGACCGACCTCTTGATGCAGGTCCTCTACATGGGAATAGTGATTCGGAGGTGTCAGACTAGTTAGGTCAATGGGTTGACTTAACGAGATCGAGATAACCTAAATCCTATGTTGAATGCTGTCACAGCATAGACACATCCTCTGATCAGAGACAGATGTGTTACTATATGTCTGAGTGTGTACATTTGGCAGACCAATAGGTTGATGACCTAACCAAGGTCTATACACGGGCGCGCTGGTGTGCATGTAAGGGCATATGAGTAATACGATCTCTCAAAGGGATCATACAGGTTCACTTATGAACCGGAAGACATGAGCTCACTCATGAGATATTGGGACCGATCAAATTCCATGCATGGTCGTCGTGCTTCGAAAGTATGACTTGAATTTGAAGGTATGATATATGCTTTGAGAAAGCATGTGATAGATACTAATTCCCAATGACCAAGATTGAGAAACTTGGTGATCAAACCCTGAAGAAGACAATGTAAAATTGATCTTGATCTTCAGGTTGATCATAGGTCTTCCAGTATGCAGGATGTACAGGTATTGGGAATACCTGAGGGCGATGTGATCATAAACGATTGTATAACCATGACGCTTCCATTCCGAGGGAGTGATGAAATAGGTCTGGATTTTAGTGACTCCTTTCAGTAGAGAAGCAATTTGATCTTGATCCAAGTGTTGGACATTGGTCTGAATGAGATTCAGATGCAATGATAAGATTAGATTTGCGGTCTTGATTTAATCAAGCATCTATGGGAGGTTCGTAAGATCTGGATTTGAGATGAGATCTCAACATCCAAGTCACTATACGTGGAATAATACAGTCGCCCTATCCTTATCTCCAAGTATCTGCGAAGAAAGCACATTATTCTTAAGGGAGTTCAAGAATAATTCATTTGATGAATTATATATCCAAGCAACAAGGTCTTGATAATTAAATAAGATCCAATTATCGATTATGATAAGAATGAGATTCATATTGTGAGAATGATTATCCAAGATGATTAAATGAGATTTAATTATCAAGGATTATAGAATATGGATAGTACTATCCATAATATCTGTGTATTATAAATGTGATTTATAATATATATCAGAGGAGAGAGAAACTTTGTAAATAGCATTTGTTAATTATTAATGTGGATTGGATTCCCATTAGTTAATTAATTAGAAATGTAATTTACAAATTAGTTTGGGCTGTGAATATGATTCACATATTTATCAATGGCATGATTGAAATATTCATAAATTAATTTAGAATTAATTTGGTGGATATTTTTTTGATAATGGTTATTACAAAATCTATTAAGAAATAATAGATAAAATAAAAGGGAGATAAAATCACCACAAAAAAGGTGGCGTCACCTATAGGTGACGCCCCCTATTTTTGGGGTGATTTAATTATTTACTCCTTTTTTTATCTTGTTATCTCTTGATAAATAATTTATGTTAAATTAAATTATGTTGATGATAATGCAACATATGTTTGATTAAATATAAATTAATGTTGTTGGTTTTTAGCCAACAACAATCATGACCATTGATTAATGCATGGATCAACCTAGCCGTTGGATCTATGTGTGCCATGGATTGAGATCCATTGGATCCCAAACTAATATATAAGGAGGGCAATCCTAGCACGTTCAAGGTACATGAACAAGAGTTGTACAAGGCTACTACTCTCTCTCTCTCTCATTCTTGCCTACTCTCTCTCTCTCTCTCTATTCAAGGCAGCCGTCCGTCTTGAACATTGAGAAAGAGAGATTCTCGCCTTTGCCTTCGACTACTCGAGGATCTCCATCTTCTTTGGGACTGCTTGCTCTAAAGGAAGACGACATATTTCGTTGGACCAAATCAGAGGATTCATAGCTTGGATCTTCATCGAGGATTGTGGGAGGAACGCGTCTCATCAACGCGCCCGCGAGTGCCATCTTCGTGGATCGGACTTGAGACAGGAGGATCTCTTGCTTTAGAGATCTCATGATCGCAACCACGCTTCAAGAGGTATTTGTTATACTTTGTGGTTTGATGAAACGATCCAAGAAATGTTCTTGTGATCATGTGGTTTCATCACTTGATTAAAATTTTTTTAATTTCCGCTACATCTTGTGACTAGTACGACTAGTCGCCCCGATCGCATATGATGCGATCAACACGCTTTCGTGATGCGCTTGAGAATTCTCAATATCCTTCACCTGTCACTGCGGGCTGTCTCTTTGGGCATGCTGTCTTTTTGGGCTTGATATAGTTGAATCATTTATTTGCATCTTTGAATAACAAATTGCACCTTTTTTAAAGATTGATTTGTATTTGTAGGCATTAGCCTTGTAGGTATCCGACAGAAAGGAGCATGAAGATCAAGATATTTAATTCTCAAGGTATCTATTTTTCAGGTCATTCTTATGATATATTCACATTAGTCCATCTCGGCAATACACATATTGATTGGAGGATTATTTCTTCATTGCAGAAATTGGATTTGACATATGTATCTAGACTTTGATCTTTCACTTTGATATATTCATATGGATATAATGAGGGAGTTGACGACAGATTAATCCACTTGAGCCTTGAGGTACATTTTTCAGTCTGTTTGTTTACTATTGCTGCATATCAACAGCCTTGTTGACTGGTTCTAATTTATTATTTGGACATTTTAATATAATATCTCTATGAAACTCTTTCCATTAGATATTGTAGAATCATAGATGATCAAATCCATGCAAAACACTAGGATAACTAAATAATAAAGACCTAAATAACTAATAAATACTTCATAATGAAGATTACAATAAAAATAACCAAATAAGGGTGCGCCAAGTATATGGGCCCGCCAAGTCTAGACTCATAAGTTTTTGGTGACAAGCCAAATTGATTTTTGAGACATTATGGGCCGGCCCAGCCCAGGCCCGACCCACAAAAATTAGGTTGGGCTTGGGCCTTCAAAACAAATTAGTGGGCCTAGGACTGGCCCAAAACCGACAACCATAAACAGGCCTGGGCCTTGTAGGGCCCGGCCCAGACACGGTCCATGTTCATCCCTACTATTGCAGCAAGCAGCTACGTCTTCTCCTCCTTGCCACAGATGTCCACGTAACCAGCATCCTTTCCCCGTGACGGCCACCAGCTCACGTGCACAGTTTACACCTCCGCCATCCAACGCGTCTCCAACAGTCTATGTGCCAAACTCCTTGACGTGCACTGCAGCCACCTCGTGCGCACCTCCCCATGCTCCTGTGCACGCTGGCAACCCACATGATCGTCGTCCCCGCCATCATCGTCACTTCACATCCGGATAGAGAAGCATTTCCTCTCTCATTTTTATTTCATCTCATGCAATTTTTATATTAATGTTCAATCTAGAATTAAACTTGGAAGCATCTTATTTTGTAAACTCTTCTCAAAGTTCGCTTTGAATTCATGCATTGCGAGTTTATATTTTTTCCACCTCGATTTATTGTGAATGTTACACTATCACTTCTGTACTCATTTGTGATTCATCCCACTACTTCCTCCCTTAAATCACACTCATAATCATAAGTACTTTGTTTGAGTTGTCAGAAATATTTTCACCTTAGATCATACTTTCTCATAATTTTTCTTCCATCGCAAGAAATTTAATCAAATTTGAAAGGAAAACTAAATAGCAAGTTCACTTAGTCCCCGCAGACACGAACCTCTACTTGCACTATACAACTCATATTTTTCCAACATACTTGTAGTTGTAATATTATTTGTTTGATTGCATTTTTTCGTAGAACAACAACGGTGTGGTCAAATCAACTTTTAAACTGCGTAAAATCACTTCAACACATGTTTGTAATCGTATGCGATACATGTCTTTAGCATTTCGATCATGTCTTCTCTTTACTTGACTTACTTGACACATTTGAATCTTTATTCCAATGTAGATGACTGATGAACCCATGGTTCATTGGTTTTATTATTAATTTTATCCTTAATTCCTGAGGCAAACACATTCAATTCCACTTAGTTCAGAAAAGTTTTAAAAGTGCATCATGCATTTAAAGTGGATTCAATATAAGATATTTATTTATTGTGAAAAGCACATAGAAATTTACATAAAATGATGACAAATCTGAGCTGAAATGACACATCCTATATCTCTATAATATGTACAAAATTCTGACATTTTTAATAAATTAAAATTAGCTCCAACCAACTTGAAACTACTCCAATGTGTAGATATTACTAATATCATTTCATGAAAATATCAGTAAATTTTCAACTCAGAAAAAAAATGCATTAAAATCAGTTTGATCCGATGATGCTTGCACTCACAAAAGCGATGGTGATTCGTGTTCATGTTGTGAACTTGAGAGACGATTCTCTCTGTCGATTATCTATGCCAAAAGCCATCTTGATATATCCATTTTTCTCCTGATTTCATCATAAAAAATCCATTCCATCTCGTACATGAAGCATGGAGCAGACAATGGATCCTTTCACAAAGGACATGCCAGCGAAGAAGCTCGAGGGGTATGGAGGGGATAGCCAACCATGTAGAAGAGGATTTGTAACAGACTGCCAAGAGAATGAGAGAGAGAACGATTTTTTCTCTAATTATCCTATTGCTAATAAGGTTAGAGAGCTCTTTGGGTTGAACTGAATTGTATTGAGATAGAGGCTAAGCCTCTCCTTAGAGAGAGTATAGAATCAATACTCCATATCTTCTTCAATTCAACTTCAAACATGGCTTACATTTAACTTTGATTTAGTGGATGAGATAAAAAAAGGACACAATTTCCTTTTTTATCTCCATAATGAACAATCAACATTGATTTCTTGAGACCGTTTTTTCTTTTAATAAATTATTCATGGAATTGGTCTTCAATAATTATGGCCTTATCTCTCTAGTTAATTACCATTAATTATGTTAAGATAAATATAAAGTCATCCTACCGATTAATGAATCCAGTTCATTAGTCCATAAAAAAATGTAAATCCAATTTACATATACTCATTGATAACATGAATCCAATTCACACTAACATTAATTAATTATGTGAATCATATTTACACATGTCTTAAATTAAATGTGAATCGTATTCATATTTATATTCATTATTCTTAATCTATATTTGATGATAAGGATTTTTACCATGCGGGTCTAAGAAATATCATCACGGAGTGCGAAGATAGAGTGTCGCTAAGGCGACCCGCAAAGAGATCCCTATTCAACCAACAAGTACCAACAATATATAAGTAAGCAATGAATAGCCAAAAGTGCGAGGCACAATTTATTATACTATACAAACAAAAATGTATAGCATGTAAGCATGTAGATATTGAACCACAGAGAGCAAACTAGGTAGCCTAATGATTATTGATAACCAATGTGATCTATGTACATAATTGTCTTCAAGTCTTTTTATATGGGCTTTGGTTTTATAATTTTTATTTTATTTTTATGTATATATATATACTGTTTATAATTTCTAATTTTTCTTTTTAATTTTAATATTAGATAATAATTATATATATCTATATATGCACATATATTTACAATGTATATATAAAATGAAGTGTATGCTATATATATACACAAAATAGAGATATCATGAGATTCGATGCATTATATATTTTTAGGAGTTCTAAAAATTTTAAAAGGGTTTTAGGTTATGTAATATCGTATAAAATGTATTTAGGTATATACATGTGTATGATATAATATATGGTATAATAATTATAAATATAACTAAAAATAACAAAAAATACAGAATTCCATATTTAGGGGGTTTTCATAATTATTTTTATTATTTTTGTGCTTTTCTAGGATTTTTGCTGATTTTTTATGTATTTTAAAGTCAAAAATATCCTAAAATAGAGATTAAATCAATAGGTCGAATTGATTTGAAGATTAAAAATGACAAAATGTGTCAAACATTCTTTAAATCAATTTTAATATATAAATAATAATATAAAGAAAATTTAGAGACAAAAATACATATTTTTGGAATTTTTCATGATTTTTCCTATTTTTTACTGTATTTTGGAGATTTTCAATTTTTAGTCTTCTTTTTCTATTTTTAGAATTTTGGTCTGAAGTCAATATAAGTAACAATAATCACATTAAAATTTCTTTATGATTTTTAAATGTATTTTGATATTTTTGGCATTTTTATATTTGGATAAGGGCCAAAATATACTACATTTGATTTTTAATAAATTGGCAATGTGCATAAAATGCAAAAATAAAAATATGACGTGAAACTACAAACATCTACGTACATTGTCAAATTTTTACATTATTTTTGTAGCATGAGTGACTTTTATAAAAATTAGAAGAACATGCATAAAAATTAACAAATATTAAGAAGTTTACATGCATTCTAGAACCTTAAACAAAATCTAGTGGGTACTTTACAAGACCACACATATTTAAATTAAAATTTCATGACAGGGGTTGATGAATATGTGATTCATGACTCTAAAAGTTGAAAATAGAGCTCTGTTCCTGAGTAATTAGATGCATATTTTCCCTTATATTGCATAATTAGCATTCATGCATGCAAGCATAATATCTGCATTTTAGCATTCATATCTCCATTAAATAAGAAGCCAAATTCACTTGTAAATATTCATCTGTATATTAGCGAAAATACCATATTTGTATATATTTTATACTAACTCCAAATCCAATAAAATCAACTCCATAGTGTATATATTACTAACAATAATTAAAGAAAAATATCAAAAAATACTAACTTGTAAAATTTACCAATAAACCCTCAATCCAAGTTTGAAACTAGGAGCCTTAAAATATGCATATCTTGCTCATACAACCTCCGATTTAGGTATACTCACTTTTAAAGTAATGTACATTCAGAGACCTTCGAAACGAGACCAATTTCATTAAAATCGGAGCTCGTATGCAAAACTTGGGTTTTGGGCCCCCTGTGTATATTGTACATATTGACCGTTTTACCCCTGTATTTTATCCTTTTATTTTCTTCATTATTAAAAATAAAAAAATAGATTAAGTTGTAAATATTCTTTTTGTATTTTTTCTAACTTTATTTTGATTTTTCTCTCTTTTAAAAATGACAAAAAATTGCAAAAGGAATAAATGTGGTATTTTATACTTTTAAGGTACCATCTAAAAATACATTTTTGTACAGATGATTTTCTTTGATTTTTGACCCTTCACTAAAGTTGTAGATCTCATCGAGACGAGCAACTTTCGTGTTGATCACTTTTTGATTTAATCTCTTTTGTTATTTCTTTTTGAATTTGTTTACATTTAATTTTTGAATTTTCTAGGAGCGACATGTGGCCGCTCCTGGAGCCGCCACATGTCACCCCTTATTATTATTATTTTCGAATTTATTTTATTATTTTCGGATTTATTATTATACATTAATTAAATAAATGCCACGTGGCCGCATCCAAGCGCGCCAAGTGGCCCCATCTCATCTCCCATCTACCCATTCCACCCCACTCTCCCTTAGCTTGAGGAGGAGGCAACTTCTACACTTCACCACCCCACCCCCTCCACCTTCTCCATCTCTTCTCCAACCTCCTCCTTCTCCTCTTTATATTCCCCTCCACTCTTCCATTCATCCCCATCCGCCAGTCAAGAAGAAGAGGGCCTAGCTCTGAGATTCCACAGGTGACAGCTCTGGAGTCTCATTGAGTAGCGACGACATATCTATAGGCGTGGTCCGACAAAGGCATCTTCGCCGTTGCAGCTGCGTCCACGCACTGCTGAGCTCCGCACCGCCGCAACGTCAAGCAACGATCTAGGGTCATTCGAAAACCCATCCCCAGGTACTCTCTCATTTCTTCCAGGTAAACTTCCTTCTTCCATCTCTTACTTATTCTTCCCCTTCTCCTCTTTGTTCTTCTCCCTTCTCTCTATCTCTCTCTCCTCGATTCACTCATCCCCACTCATCAAATCGCAAAATCAACTAAATTTCCACGGATAAATCACCCATGGAGAGCCCAATGAGCATTTTTAATGATTTTTTCGACGATCTTTCTTGAACAAATTAGTGGAAAATTTACATTTGTAAAAGAAATAGAGGTAGTTCCCCTGTTTACAGGGGAACTTCCCCTGTTTACAGGGGAACTTCCCCTGTTTACAGGGGAACTTCCCCTGTTTTTCTTAGCTTCATCCTCCACATTTGCGTGACGTACGCAAGCCACCTGTCCATCGTGCACACCTCCGCTCGCTCCCTGCAAGCCCAACACCTGCACGACCGACGGCCTCCGCGTAGCGCGGCTCCTCACGTGGAGCTCCGCCAGCCATCCGCCCTTGGCATTCCCGACCTCGGCTAACCACCCTCAACGCCTTTGGCCGCCGTGCCTTCACGAGCACAGCAAGCCTCGCGCCACTCGCTGCATTCCAGCCGTTGCACTTATAATGCCTCCGTCCTTCGTTGCCGTTCAACCTCCGCCTCCAGAAGTCTCCGCTGCCGAGCCCCGCTATAGCTCCAGCCGCAGAACGACATCCTACAAAATGCCCCAAGCCGCGGGCACGTGCCTCCACGTGCTTCTCCCCTCGTTCAGCCGGCCAGCCCCGTGGGTTGACCCCTCCGCCACTGTCCAGCGGTGGCAGCGCCCTCGGCTGCATCTCCTTTATCAACTATTACGCCTCCACTGGTCGGAGACTGTAACGGAACGGGTCGTGACGACCGGCGGAAGCATGCAATTATAAATCGCACGACCGAACCGTTACCGAACACTTGCATGGTATTCAATAAGCATAGAGATACAATATTTGACTAAAGTCCAGTCAACATGAAAGTTATCTTATTACAAGTTTAACATGAGTAACATTGAAAAAGGACCAACAACAAAACTAGCAATTCAAAGTTCCAGTGGGCATAAAGACATCCTTCCATAAATAATCCATCAATGGTCCGTACCGGTTCAACTTCACAAAGATGGGTAGTTTCCTTGAACTATACGTTAGATTAAAGCTCGTGCTCTCCTGAAAAAAACAGCAATACATGTCGTGAGCTAACGCTCAGTATGTGCCGAGTTGGGGTCAAGCCAGCTAGCGCGGAAAAACAAGTCTCCCTAAGCTAACTTTACATCTTTAAAACATAACCTCTTCTATACAATCAGTTATCAACACTACTATACAATTTGCATAATTATCTTATTGCATGTGATACTAACTTGTTCTCATGTACCATCATCACGCGACTCATTATTTCACATAAACATGCATAAGAAAGGTATTCCTTGTGAAAACTTTCGTTAAAGCCATAATTACATATATACCCATAAAGTTTGCCATATTTGCATATATGCCTTAACATTTTCATAATTTTCACTTATACCCTCAGAACTTTTCTGTGGTTGCATATATGCCCCAGAACAATCATAACACTTGCATAATGCCATTACTTGGCCATAGTTGCACACATGTGCCTTAGCAATTTCAGAAACTGTACGCATACCATTGGTTTTCTTAGTGGTTAAAGTTGTCTTAATTGTTACTTCTTAATGGCTTTGGTGGCTTTGCTGGCTTTGGTGGCTTTACCGCTGGCATAAGCGGTCCATACTTGACAGTGTAGCTACAACTGTAGAGGACTTATCTTTCGCCTCAATCGGTTCCTTGAACCATACGCCCCTTGTGGCGTTGCCCTTTAGGCTTACGATAATTGGACTCTAGAGGTGGCTCCCACCATTAGGTGTAGCACTTAGCTCCGCTTATCATCATCATGCCATTATTCATTTCACATAAAAATTCCAATCTTTTTAATACATTTTCCATACCATAGGATTCATGTGAACATTGCAATTCGATATCTTGTTGTCAACTTTTATGACATGATAACTTCACAGATCGTCATGGTATGTAATATATATACATATATTATCTTTTTAACTGTCAACTATCTAACATGTGATTACCGCATCCTTTTATGCAAATGAAACAGAACAAATACAAACTTTACATTGCTAGTAATTTCTTATGGTGATACATTATATGAGTAAACTATGTGAGGTTGTGAAAGAAATATTTTAAATTCGAAGATACAATGCGTTACGAAATTGGTTGTAAATTAAGATAACATTCAAACGACCTCAGCTGATTGCAATTACGAATAGGGGCTATCGTGTATAATAAAATACATTTATTATAAAAAGATGTTGCTGTAGAATGCCAAATAAGACTCTTTGATCTATAACAGGCAATGACAAAAAAATAAGCAGTAACTTAAATAAGACCATTAATAACTCACTTTTTTTAGCGGTGGCTTTTCTGTGATGAATAAGTCAGAAACAATTCAATTTCTGCATAACTTGCGATATGCTAATAATATTTCTAAAACTAACTATTTGTAATCTCATATCATGATAAAATTACAATCTACATAAAATCCAACATTTTTATTTTAACGTGAGTGTTTCCATTAATTATATTATTCGGGTGAAACACAAATCCAAGATATGCGTGGTTTACCTCATCGCGAGTTTGAATGACAGAATTCCATTATTGATCTAAGATAAAAAAATAACGTATGTCTCATACAATTTTATATAAAACATCAAGTATATGGCTCAAGTATAACATAATTCATTGTTATGCTTCCAGTGCACGTTTACACACTCAAAAAAATCCGAGAATACAATTCCAGTATAATCTAATCTTGGTTCCGTATGCCTGACAATTTCATGTATCATGGAACATGCGTATAAGACTAGATCTCACTTAGGAATATTTATGAAATCGATTATTATTCATGTTGTGTTTACCACTTTCATACTCTATTTTCTTTAATAGCATGTGAAGCATCATTGATATAACTATGAAATGACGGTATTATCCAAATCCTAAATCACGTAACTGATTCACGATAATTATACGAACTGTATTATTATAAAAAAATCTACGACATCAGACAAATATAATGCAGTATCTATTTACAGATGATTTAGGAAAATAAAATAATGACTACATATGATCCTCTGAATTTGTCATCTTTTGTAATCGTCAAGATGATAGCATATGGTATATTCCGAGTTTTCGATCTAAACCAAAAGTCAACAATAAAATACTACTTAACGATCCTATGTGTTCGACACATACCTCGAGTTGACGAAAATATCTACGAGCCTCTCCTTGCTCCTAAGCCGACTTGCTCCTCTACCGGATCGTCGCCGACGTTCTCTACGACGGGAACAATTCTTCCGGTGAGATCTCTCTCTAACTCTTCTTCTCTCTTTTTTTTTGTAAGAAGCAAGTGACGTGGGGGAGGCTTCCTTTGGCTTTTTAAGCCTCTAAATAGGACAATCAATTGGGTAATAATACCCAATAAATTTTGTAATAATATCCATGCTATTCAATAGGAAAATAAAGATGGATTAAGGGATGGAGGAGTTACAAAAAAATCAGCCGTTACAATCTACCCTCCTTAAAAAATTTCGTCCTCGAAATTTCTTAGTAAAGGATTATACCGAAAAGCGGTGGATGTTTCTCGTACATTTCAATCACTAGCTCCCATGTGGCCTCCTCCTTCTTATGATACTTCTAGAGTATCTTAAACATCGGAACTATATGTCGATGAAGCTGATAGTCTCTACGATAGACTATGCAGATTGGTTTCTCCTCGAAAGTAAGATTGGGCTAAATATCAAGAACCTCTTGTCCGGTCACGTGTTAAGGATCAGGAGTGTACTTCCTTAACATAGATACATGGAATACATCATGTAGCTTCGAGTATTGATGTAGTAATGCAATACGACATGCCACCTCTTCGATTCGTTGTAGAGTCTCAAAAGGTCATATGTATCTAGGAGTATGTTTCCATTTCTTTCCGAATCGTAATACGCCCTTGGTTGGGGAAATCTTTAGAAACACATGGTCTCTAATTGTGAAACTCAACCCCCTTCTATGACGATCTGCATAAGACTTCTACCTACTTTGAGCTGCCGACAATCTCTTCCTGATTAGATCAACACTTTGCTTATTGATTGGATTAGCTCCGATCCCAAAATATGCTTCTCACCAACATCACTCCAACATGAGGGTGATATGCAAGGTCTTCCATAAATTGCTTCATAGAGAACCATCTTTAATGCTCGAATGATAACTATTTTTATAAGCAAACTCTACTAATGGAAGATGTCTGTCCCAGCTACCTGAAAAATCCAGAGCATAAGCTCTCAACATATCTCTTAGCATTTGGATGGTCCTTTCTGATTGACCATCAGTCTGCAGATGAACTGAGGTACTAAACTTCAATTGAGTTCCCATAGCATCTTGAAAATTTTTCCACAACCGAGACGTGAATCTAGTATCTCGATCTGACACAATTGATGAAGGAACGCCATGTAATTCGACGATTTCATTCACGTATAATTCAGGTAGACTATTCGTCGATTGATCCTAACGGATGAGTAATAAATGTGCTGATTTGGTTAATCGATCAACAATCACCCATATAGGGTTATGACGATGCTTCTCATCTACTTATAATTCATCCAAACCCATGATTGATCGATAACCACGAATGCAATAAGTAGGACAATCTGGTCTACAATCACTCTGATAGTATCATAATGATGCATCCTGATCTTAGATAAATCAATAACAAAATTCATGTGATATGCTTCAATTTCAATCTACTATATCCAAAGGTTGAACATGACTTGTTGTTTTCGGATGTTCAGTCTCAATATATTGACATATTAAGATTTGGGAAATAAATCCTACAATCATTATCTTAATCGTTGACCAGGATCATCGGGTATCTTAGACATTTTTGTCATGTATGGATGAATAATGTATATCGATCTCTGAAATTCATATAATATCTCCCACGTTAACTTATTGTCACCAAGAATCCAAAATCTTTAATATTATATCTAATCATCATTGATTCCATTAATAAAATCATATTATTCCTTCTTAAGTGTTTCAATTATTTTTTGAAAGATTCGCATCCTTTCTGCTACTTTGATCCTTCAGATTACCTGAAAAATTTCTCGTTGTATCGATAATTTCACCAATCTATTAGAGAAAATATTATCACTACTAACTCGAAGTCATAAGTAGGATACTCCAAGTGGAACGTTGGATAGTTACTCTCTTATGTTCTTAGTTGGCTTGATGCATAATCAATACATTTTCATAAAGTATACATACTTTCTTTGTCAGATATATCAATGTGAACTACAAAACTCTAATGCATAATAGTAAACTTCATGTCAGGGTCATGGTCAACATTTACTCCTTTTTATGAAAATTTCAATCATGATCCTACTTACAAACTTTGCATCCTTTCTAATGAAGCTTGTCATCATTCTAGTAATGTATAAGAAAGTTCTACATGAATCACCAATATACCTTGTCACCCTAGAGATCCATGAATCTCTAAAATATTTCTCAACAAACTCCAAGGTAATATAACTTTCACCTTAATTCACCATCTTTAATGTCATCAATCATTATATAAGATAATACTAAGGAATGTGATTTCGTCCACTCCAATGTTACATTTGTAGCACTTTTCATAGAGCTAATGATGACAAAAGATTATAAATACAACATTAAGATGTAATTGGTATTTCTCCCGATCACCAAAGTATATAACATTGTCATTCGCAATTATGATCATGATCCTCTCGAAAATCTCTATTCATAAACTCTGTAAAATCTATAAGAGTACTTTTGAGATCAAAATGCGTGATAAAATATTTCACAATGGCTAATCCTTAGTCTGGAAGCTATTTCGAGAATGTCCTTCTTTTTCTTCCACTTATATGGTAACCCGGAAATATATTTATTGCAGAAAATATCTTTTCTCTCCATAATCAATGAACAAATCATTTATCCAAGATAGTAGGTATCAATCCCTCAAAATTACCTTATTCATAGTACAATAACCAATGCAGATAATATGTGACCTAACTTTCCTTATTCACAAGGTGAAAAATATTTCATGTGGAAAACCATCAAATCACAAAATCTCTTATCCAATTGTTATTGCGATCGATTCTCTTTGAATTCAATAAGTGTCATTCAATAAGGACTTTTCAAAATTAATGCAATCCATGTGATAACAACAGTGGAGAATCCTCATGATGTGATAGAATGATAATCCGGAAAGGCGTCCAAAAGAAATCTGAAACATTGGAAGTTTGATGATGTAACCAAGATGACTATGTACTAGGAGCTAATTGGGTATCTGATGTAATAATTAACTATAGTTCATTGGCTTCTCATTTTCTCTTATCATATTCTCATTCTTCTCCAACTCCATAACTTTATCGCATACTCTTTGATAATGTTATTACCATGTCTAAGGTAAAATCACTTCAATCAATGGAGAATATCTCCGAAAAGTAGATTCTATTATGCTCAGTCGGTTAATCTTTTGCCATATCCTTTAGATAAAATATCTCCAATTATTCTTCTCCTTATGGTAGTATGTAATTTCAAAAGTCGTCTCCATTGAATGCATCAATCCAATGCTTAACTTTTCCATACCATGTCTACCCTATAGGATGAATGAATTGTTGAGAATAAAGACCTTCAGTATAAATCTACCAAAGCTTTATGCATGATACTTTCATTGATGAGTCATAATTATTATCAACCCTAGTAATTATTGACATGTGTACTTAACAATCTCATTATTCAATTATGACTCACAATCTCAGGTCACCTTAAGTCCATAATGATAGATCCTCTTTTAGAAGTCAAAGGGCAACTAGTTGCATGTAATACGTAGGTTTGACTCTATTCATGTCAGTCTTGGGTCACTATCTGTTGTGGATATCCTATGCCCAGAGGAACTCTAGCTCTGATACCATTTGTAACGTCCCGGGCTTAGCTCCCCGATCCGTTAACGGAGCGTTACTGGCCCTAACAACCTCTTGGGATCAGGCCCATACGGAACCGATTAACCACCCCCAAAATGCTTAAGCCGGGTTGTTCGGTAGTAACCTCCTCACTTTTTATCTCACCCGGAAATCTCATGTTTCCACGGTGTGGGACTTTTTTGGGGTTTTACAACTTCCCCCCACTTATATTCGCAACGTCCTCGTTGCGACATGGCACATCACTTCTTCCTAGTGATAGTGGCGGCTGCACGCTTCGGGTAGCCATTTCCTCCAACCTCTTTGTAGGGGCGGCTCCACCTCTCGGGTAGCCCTTTCCACTATCAGAGAGAATTTGGCTCTGATACCATTTGTAACGGAACGGGTCGTGACGACCGGCGGAAGCATGCAATTATAAATCACACGACCGAACCGTTACCGAACACTTGCATGGTATTCAATAAGCATAGAGATACAATATTTGACTAAAGTCCAGTCAACATGAAAGTTATCTTATTACAAGTTTAACATGAGTAACATTGAAAAAGGACCAACAACAAAACTAGCAATTCAAAGTTCCAGTGGGCATAAAGACATCCTTCCATAAATAATCCATCAATGGTCCGTACCGGTTCAACTTCACAAAGATGGGTAGTTTCCTTGAACTATACGTTAGATTAAAGCTCGTGCTCTCCTGAAAAAAAAAACAGCAATACATGTCGTGAGCTAACGCTCAGTATGTGCCGAGTTGGGGTCAAGCCAGCTAGCGCGGAAAAACAAGTCTCCCTAAGCTAACTTTACATCTTTAAAACATAACCTCTTCTATACAATCAGTTATCAACACTACTATACAATTTGCATAATTATCTTATTGCATGTGATACTAACTTGTTCTCATGTACCATCATCACGCGACTCATTATTTCACATAAACATGCATAAGAAAGGTATTCCTTGTGAAAACTTTCGTTAAAGCCATAATTACATATATACCCATAAAGTTTGCCATATTTGCATATATGCCTTAACATTTTCATAATTTTCACTTATACCCTCAGAACTTTTCTGTGGTTGCATATATGCCCCAGAACAATCATAACACTTGCATAATGCCATTACTTGGCCATAGTTGCACACATGTGCCTTAGCAATTTCAGAAACTGTACGCATACCATTGGTTTTCTTAGTGGTTAAAGTTGTCTTAATTGTTACTTCTTAATGGCTTTGGTGGCTTTGCTGGCTTTGGTGGCTTTACCGCTGGCATAAGCGGTCCATACTTGACAGTGTAGCTACAACTGTAGAGGACTTATCTTTCGCCTCAATCGGTTCCTTGAACCATACGCCCCTTGCGGCGTTGCCCTTTAGGCTTACGATAATTGGACTCTAGAGGTGGCTCCCACCATTAGGTGTAGCACTTAGCTCCGCTTATCATCATCATGCCATTATTCATTTCACATAAAAATTCCAATCTTTTTAATACATTTTCCATACCATAGGATTCATGTGAACATTGCAATTCGATATCTTGTTGTCAACTTTTATGACATGATAACTTCACAGATCGTCATGGTATGTAATATATATACATATATTATCTTTTTAACTGTCAACTATCTAACATGTGATTACCGCATCCTTTTATGCAAATGAAACAGAACAAATACAAACTTTACATTGCTAGTAATTTCTTATGGTGATACATTATATGAGTAAACTATGTGAGGTTGTGAAAGAAATATTTTAAATTCGAAGATACAATGCGTTACGAAATTGGTTGTAAATTAAGATAACATTCAAACGACCTCAGCTGATTGCAATTACGAATAGGGGCTATCGTGTATAATAAAATACATTTATTATAAAAAGATGTTGCTGTAGAATGCCAAATAAGACTCTTTGATCTATAACAGGCAATGACAAAAAAATAAGCAGTAACTTAAATAAGACCATTAATAACTCACTTTTTTTAGCGGTGGCTTTTCTGTGATGAATAAGTCAGAAACAATTCAATTTCTGCATAACTTGCGATATGCTAATAATATTTCTAAAACTAACTATTTGTAATCTCATATCATGATAAAATTACAATCTACATAAAATCCAACATTTTTATTTTAACGTGAGTGTCTCCATTAATTATATTATTCGGGTGAAACACAAATCCAAGATATGCGTGGTTTACCTCATCGCGAGTTTGAATGACAGAATTCCATTATTGATCTAAGATAAAAAAATAACGTATGTCTCATACAATTTTATATAAAACATCAAGTATATGGCTCAAGTATAACATAATTCATTGTTATGCTTCCAGTGCACGTTTACACACTCAAAAAAATCCGAGAATACAATTCCAGTATAATCTAATCTTGGTTCCGTATGCCTGACAATTTCATGTATCATGGAACATGCGTATAAGACTAGATCTCACTTAGGAATATTTATGAAATCGATTATTATTCATGTTGTGTTTACCACTTTCATACTCTATTTTCTTTAATAGCATGTGAAGCATCATTGATATAACTATGAAATGACGGTATTATCCAAATCCTAAATCACGTAACTGATTCACGATAATTATACGAACTGTATTATTATAAAAAAATCTACGACATCAGACAAATATAATGCAGTATCTATTTACAGATAATTTAGGAAAATAAAATAATGACTACATATGATCCTCTGAATTTGTCATCTTTTGTAATCGTCAAGATGATAGCATATGGTATATTCCGAGTTTTCGATCTAAACCAAAAGTCAACAATAAAATACTACTTAACGATCCTATGTGTTCGACACATACCTCGAGTTGACGAAAATATCTACGAGCCTCTCCTTGCTCCTAAGCCGACTTGCTCCTCTACCGGATCGTCGCCGACGTTCTCTACGACGGGAACAATTCTTCCGGTGAGATCTCTCTCTAACTCTTCTTCTCTCTTTTTTTTTGTAAGAAGCAAGTGACGTGGGGAGGCTTCCTTTGGCTTTTTAAGCCTCTAAATAGGACAATCAATTGGGTAATAATACCCAATAAATTTTGTAATAATATCCATGCTATTCAATAGGAAAATAAAGATGGATTAAGGGATGGAGGAGTTACAAAAAAATCAGCCGTTACAGAGACTCCGCCAGCGGCCCCGTGCCTCCATCACCAACCAGCAGCTCCGCCCAGCCACGAGGTCCCTGTCCCCTCCCCCTCACGTGAGGCGCACGTGAGTGGGGGAGAATTTGTAGAAGCACCCTCTTCAGTCTCGATATTCGCGCCCCCTTCAAGCTGGCACGTGCTTTGCATGTGCCCTGGTGGAAATTTTCATCTGCCCCACTCACGCTTCCATAAATTAGCAAGGAGGACATGCCAATTTGAAGTCACGTGCCGTGCACGTTCGTGAGCAAAAATTGCAACAGAGCCCCCTGAAGTCTAGGTAATTACATATTCGTCCAGTAAGCATATTTCATTTTAATCAATTTTATTTTTGTATTGCATTTACATCCCTGTGTTTGCACAATCATTTAAACATTCATTTAGCCTCATTTTTAAATTCTAAAAATTGCATTGTGTAGCTTAACTTGTCCTCTTTCATATGTGACACTTGTTTAATTTTTGTGATATCAGGGAATTTTATTATTATTAAATTGGTGGAATTTTGTCATATTTTGCCCATTTATGCCTCTGAATTGATATTAAATTCTCTATTGCTCCAAAAATCCCCAAAAAGTCACATTAGACTGAAGATACTTACCATTGTGCCTAAAAATCATCTCATTTGCATGTATCTTGAGGCTAAATAAATCATTTAGTGATTTACTTAATTGATTTTTAATAGGTGCAGTTCACATATAAATTTATGTTGATTAATTTTCCTGGATTCTTCACACTTAGATCTATCTAGGATAATTTTGATATCTGATAATATTGTGATTTGTTATTTATTAAAATTAATTTGGTCAAAAATCACTGTGCATCCATTTTTAATTCACAGTAAATTCATTTAGTGTCAGAAAATTCTAAAAATATTAGAGGACCTTAATTTCATTCCATTTCATCATCTGGACAAGTATCATAATTTTTGGACTTAATTTGAACGCTTATCTGAATTAACACGTAAACTGGCTAGATCTTGCATGTGTATTGCATAAAAAAACCAAAAAAGACCAAAAAATTATCCCCTGAAAATCAAACCTTGGACTTTACTAAAAATTCACCTAAGGAGACAGTTTCTTCCCTGAGTTTGACCTTGGGCTTGCCCAAGTAAAAAAAAATTACCGCTCGAGATTAACTTGCTTTAACTAAAAGTGGTTTTTGATCTGCTCTCATTATCCAATTGAAACAAACGATATCAATTAACTTGAACATTAATTTGCTCGAATTAACAAGGGTAGTGGGAAGCATTTCAGGGGTATGTTTGCAATTACACAAAAGTTCAGGTACTCTTTACAATTTTCCAAAAAAATATAAATTGAATATGCAACTTTATGTATTAAAACTAAATATACAAAACTAGGTAGTTATGCCCACAAAATACCTAACTCATGTGGCAAGCCTTGTATGCTGAGCTAGCATGGACCCAGATTCAAACACCGAATGTTTGGGGGGCTCTATGCAAATTGTACTAAAATAAAATATGCAAAGGTGGAGGGGTGTAGAAGAAATATACCACTTTGCACGTGCCATTGGAGGGCTAGGAGTGCACCATGTAGGGACGCTTAAGTCCATCGGAATGTTGAGGGCGCGCTTCGCTTCTCTTCTAATTCGACAGTTGGAAAAAGATCTGGCGCTTCGGCTTCGTAGGATGATGATGGAGTATGATGTAAGAACATAGAAGAACAACGATGAAGTATTCCTTCAATTGGGATAACGTGAGACCGGGCACCAGGAGGTTGTTGAGATGCTCTGTACATGGTTTGCAACAAGTGGAGATGCCAAAAAGGTTTGGACCCCATCGATAAGGGCATAGAGTTCATGCTCAAAGTCGGGCACCTGGGAGTCTCCTGAAGGAGTCAAATTGACCCAAATCGGGTTTTGGGAAGTCTACCCATGCACCAAATCGAGGCGATAAGCCTCGACCCAAAGCGAAGCTGATTCTCTCAAGAAATGAGGATGTCTGGGGAGCTCCGACGAAAGGAGAAAGAATGGGATCTGACTCGTAGATCCATAAGGGATCGAGGTGGATCACTTGATGGGATCGATGGAGAACGTGATTGGAAATGAAGTGAAAAGGGCAGGGGGTCGGATGCATATGAAGTTACGGTGGAACAGAGACGGAGTATGGATCTTTGGCGAGCTTTGATTTTAAGATTTACACTAAACTATAGATCTACGGATGAAACAAAATGTAGGAAATAGTAAACTACGGCAAATTCTACCTAGAAATGGAAAGAAAATGTGCATCTCTTACTTGCGGACCAGAGAGCATAGGCATCACCAGAGATCCACCTTGGACCACCTCCTCACCTCCTCGTGTTGCATAAGCTTCGGGAGGGCATTCTCTCTGTCACCGGGAGCACACACATGCAAAGTAGGAGATTCAAGGGCTTAAAGAAGGATCAAACTAGCTAGGAAAAGGAGAGGTTTATTTATAGACATGATGTTGGTCCTTGTTGATCTAGGGATTGTGTCTAAATCGAGGAGCTTCAGTTTGATTTTTGACTATGGCGTGACTCAAGGATGTTCAATCTCCATGAAACGCACATCACGCCTAAACAAGGCATCATGAGCGCCAACTGGAAAAAGGGCAAAAACATGGTCCTAACAAACGGGTGACTCGAGGAAGAGAGGGAGAGAGAGGAGGATATTGACTTGGAGTCAACGACCGACGGAATGTGATTGGTCCATATAGGACCGCAATAGAACAAAACATCCTGAAAAATGATAAATAATTTAAAATAAAATAGAAATGAATATATTAATTTTATATTATAAAACAAAAATGCTTGTTATTTTATTTGTTATTTAATTACCATTTTATGTATTTTTACGTGCTGTTTATCATGAGTTATTATTTACAAGCATAATTATAGGTATATTTACCTATATATAACTTATTATTTTATTTTTATTCAAATTTTATTATTTTATATACTTTTTTATATTTATAACTTATTTTAATATACGTAAATATATTTTTATTTTGTTTTTCTGATATAATTCACTTAAATAAATATATATACTTACTGTATAGGTATTAGTATTGTATATTCATCTACGTATTTTGCTATATTATTCTATTTTATTGCTTCCTCTATGTTTTATTTTATATAACTATACACATATATTATAATAATATTTACAAAATTATAAAAATATAAAATTATAAAAAGCATAAAGAATAAATAATTCAGGTATATTGTATAATAGGGGTCCAAAACTTATTGCTTTTTATTTATTTTATTTTATTGCTTCCTTTATGGTTTTATTTTATTTTATTTATTCCTTTATGATTTTATTTTATTCTAACTATATACAGTTATAACTAATATTTACAAAATTATAAAAATATAAAATTATAACATATTAATAAAGTGAATATTTTATTCAGGTTTATTATAGAGGTCCAAAACCTATTCACGTAAATAAAATGAAACACAACAGCCTTCAAGAATCACAAAACCATGCTCAAGTCTCCTCAGCCAGGTTAGAATAAGTCAACTAATATATAAACCCTTACAACTATGAATTTATCTTGGACAATGTGTGTGATATGCAGCTCTCCTCGACCGAGGTGGTAAAAGGCAGTCTTCTCCAACACGGTGACCCTAATTCCCCAATCTAACAACTCTTTCCTCGAGAAGTGGAGTATTCCCTTCTAAGTGCAAGTGCAACTAGCTCAAGGAGAGGAGGTAGAGAGAAGAATGGATGGTGACCAGTGTATCTACATATCCTAGGATGCTTGACTAGTGTAGCCAAGTCATCCGGTTGCAGTCTCACATACATCTGACTTTGATGCTCGAGCTTGCTTATTGACTATACACATATATACATTCAGACATGCATTTTATTTTCAATCAGTCCTATCAACTTTTATGGAGTTTTTGATTTTTTCATTTTTGAATAAATATACAATAACATTTACATATGGACTTTTTCACTTAAGTCAGTAGACTATCCCTCTTTTGAAGCTTTATTGAAACCTACAACTTCTATCTTTAGTCCTCATGTCTACTGGATCAGGTTGGGGTACAATGGCCACAAAAGTGTGACTTCCGATGTTTCCATTGGCTTGTGTCTCATGTTGGCAAATCCAGCTCTCTACCACTTCAATTGAGGTGAGCAAAGAGAAAAGTGCAGGTATGCAAGCTAGGTCATTATCAACAAGAGTCGTACGTGTGCTCTGAAATACTTTACTTAGGCAGTCACGATGACATTGAACTAAGTCTCGCGATCTCAAATAATTAAGTCAAGTAGACTTTAAATACCTCAATTCGAGTTCCTATAAAGTCTTGTGATTAAGCAAATTTAAGTCCAGCCAAGCTCCAATCTTCAGATTTTACTTAGACACGTTCAATTATCACACTCAATCTGGAAAATGCAAATGCTATGCAAAATGTAGAAAATAGTTTTGTGATGCAAATTTCTAATTTTGAACTTTTTATGAATTTTTGAAAAGTTTTGCAACATTTTATGCAATTTTTTAATAGGATTTTGCAAATGTTTTGGGGATTTTTTCAAAAAAGGAGATTTTTGGAACAAAAAGGAAATATGTACAGATATTTCCACAGGTGTGTATCTTTTTATTTACAAGAATATGGTTTCAAGAATTTACAGATTTATGTATATGAAGTTTGGAAAGGTTCTTTATTTGTTTGCATTATATACATAGTTTTCAAAATATTTTGAAAATATTTTTGCAAACATTTTTAAAACTTTATTTTGAAAACTAATTTAACTAATAAATTTTATAAATATTTTACAAAATTTGAAAATCATTTTCCATCAAATAGTATATATAGATTTTTCTAAATATTTTTTGCAATCAATTTTCAAACATTTAACAAATAGATTTTCAAAACATTTTATTTTAAACAAAGAAAGAAGTTTTTACAAGCAACATATTTTTATAAAGATTGAAAACATTTTTCAAAAACTTTTCCAAATAGTTTTGAAAAGATTTTTCAAATAAATTTCCAAACGATTCTTCAAATATTTTGCAAAACATTTTTACCAATTTATTAATGTGTATATACAAAGAATTTTAATGAATTTTATACAAGTATGTTATTTACACTTAATTAACTGTATTCTAGCCATACTTATTGAAAATCGAAAGTACGAGTTATGCCTAAAGTGTATACAAAGTATATACGACCCCCTATACTTAGCAAGAGCTATGTTCTCATAGATCGAAGAGAAAAAAGAAGACATAAATCTTGCCGAGTATAGAAAAGCCTATACTACAATGGCGAAAGAAAAATAAATGAAAGAATAAGAAGAATGAGAAGTCGACCGTCCCCTTTATACTTAAGATAAAATAATCTTAAGTATAGCAGATTGTACACAAGGTAGATAGGGTCAAGAGAGGGAATAAACAAATCACAACTCGGTCTGTTTCCCCCTATACTGAGGGTAAGATATCCTTAATTCTAGATAGAAAATCGCAACAGGAGAGGAGATAAGCGAGGTTTCTATCAATGAACATTGTTAGACAAGTGAGCCCAGGGTGAACCATTCTTACAATAAATGCTATTGTAATATATATGTTTATCAATAAAAGTTATTGATGTTTGACTCCCTTTCTGAAATTAAATGAATGAATGCACTATAAGGTCCCTCTGTACAATTAGGGTTATGTACCGTGGCCATCTTGATGATCATATAGCTGTTGATTCATTAAATGAATCATAAAGACTGGTGTGCGGATGAATATCTAAGGAGTTAGACAGAGGACTCATCAAGCACCGTCAAATGATTGTTAAGAGATGATCTCCAGCCTGAGTAGGAGATGGCAATCCTTTCTCACATAGGCTGATATCTGACCGACCTGTTGATGCAGGTCCTCTGCGTGGGAATAGTGATTCGGAGGTGTCAGATTAGTTAGGTCAAAGGGTTGACTTAGCGAGATCGAGATAACCTAAGTCCTATGGTAAATGCTGTCACAGCATAGGCACACATCCTCTGACCGGAGACAGATGTGTTACTATATGTCTGAGTGTGTACATTTGGCATACCAATAGGTTGATTACCTAACCAAGATCTATACACCAACGCGCTAGTGTGCATGTAAGGGCATATAAGTAATACGATCTCTCAAAGGGATCATACAGGTTCACTTATGAACTGGAAGACATGAGCTCACTCATGAGGTATTGGGATCGATCAAATTCCATGCATGGTCGTCGTGCTTTGGAAGCATGACATGAATTTGAAGGTATGATATATGCTTTGGGAAAGCATATGAACGATACTGATTCCCAATGACCAAGATTGAGAAACTTGGTGATCAAACCCTGAAGAAAAACAGTGTAAAATTGATCTTGATCTTCAGGTTGATCATAGGTCTTCCTGTATGCAGGATGTACAGGTATTGAGAATACCTGCAGGTGATGTGATCATAAACGATTGTATAACCATGACGCTTCCATTCCGAGGGAGTGATGAAACATATCTGGATTTTAGTGACTCCTCTCAGTGGAGAAGCAATCTTATCTTGGTCCAAGTTTTGGACATTGGTCTGAATGAGATTCAGATGCAATGAGAATATTAGATTTGCGGTATTGATTTAATCAAGCATATGTGGGAGGTCCGTAAGATCTGAATTTGAGATGAGATCTCAACATCCAAGTCGCTATACGTGGAACAATACAATCGCCCTGTCCTTATCTCCAAGTATCTACGGAGAAAGCACATTATTCTTGAAAGGGTGCAAGAATAATTCATTTGATGAATTATGTATTAAAGCAAGAAGGACTTGATGATTAAATGAGATTTAATTATCAAGCAAAATATGAATGAGATTCATATTGTGAGAATGATTATCCAAGATAATTAAATGGGATTTAATTATCAAGGATTATGGAATATGGATAATACTATCCATAATATTTGTATATTATAAATATGATTTATAATATATATGTCAAAGAGAGAGAATCTTTGTAAATAACATTTGTTAATTTTTAATGCGGAATGGATTCACATTAGTTAATTAATTGGAAATGTAATTTACAAATTAGTTTGGTTGTGATTATGATTCACATATATATATATATATATATCAATGGCATGATTGAAATATTCACAAATTAATTTGGAATTAATTTGGTGGATAATTTTGTGACAATGTTTATTACAAAATTATCAATAAATAATAGATAAAATAAAAAAGGATATTAATTACCACAAAATATACGTGGCGTCAACCATGGGTGACGCCCCCTATTTTTGAGGGTGATTTATTATCTCCTCCTTTTTTATCTTGTTATCTCTTGATACTTAATTTATGTTAAATTAAATTATGTTGATAATATTGAAACATATATTTGATTTAAATATAAATTAATGTTGTTGGTTTTTAACCAACAACAATCATGACCATTGATTAATACAAAGATCAACTTGGCCGTTGGATCTATGTGTCCCATGGATTGAGATCTATTGGATCCAAAACTAATATATAAGGAGGTCTAACCTAACCTTTCAAAGGTACATAATTAAGAGTTGTACAAGGTTACTATTCTTTCTCTCTCATTCTCACCTACTCTCTCTCTCTCTCTCTCTATTCAAGGTGGCCGTCCATCTTGTACATTGAGAAAGAGAGTCTCTCGCCCTCGCCTTCAACGACTTGAAGATCTCCTTCTTCTTTGGTGTTGCTTGCTCTAAAAGAAGACGATGGATTTCGTTGGACGAAATCAGGGGATTCATAGCTTGGATCTTCATTGAGGATTGCGCGAGGAACGCGTCTCATCATTGCGCTCGCAAGTGCCTTCTTCGTGGATCGGACTTGAGACAGGAGGATCTCTTGTTTTAGAGATCTCGTGATTACAACCACACTTCAAGAGGTATTCCTTATACTTTGTAGTTTGATGAAATGATCCAAGAAATGTTCTTGTGATCATGTGGTTCCATCACTTGATTAAAAAATTTTAATTTCTGCTGCATCTAGCGACTAGTGCGACTAGTCGCCCCGATCGCATATGATGCGATCAACACACTTCCGTGATGTGCTTGAGGATTTCCAATATCCTTCAAGTGGTATCATATCCTTAGGTCGAATAAGGTTTTGGATATGATCCATAGACCTAGGACGACTTGGGTTTGAAAGGGTCGCGAAATTTTTGTCGCATATCAATTTTCGCACCTCTTTCTAATTGGAATTTTTCGGTACTGTTTAAATTATTTAAACACTAAATTTGCAATTGGATTTTGTTCCTAATTAAATAAGGAAATCATAGGATCTGAGTTTATGTAATTTGGATTTCATTTGCTAAAGATATGACCCTTTGAATAAACATGTATTCACTATTGCGGGAACATTAGATCTGAACGTGATTAATGAGTTAATTACTAATTCGATGTATATCGAAATGCATGAAATATCACTTGAGTTCTTTCATAAATCAAATTAACAATCTAAGAAAATTGATTTTGCGTAATTTGGATTTAAATTGATCAAGATAAGTTGATTTTAGTGATTGGGGGTCACTGCTGGAAATTGACATTTTTGATCATGAACCATGTGATAGTCATTCAATTATGATGATGAAAATTAATAGTTAATTTTCTGAAATAATTAGTGATAAATATTTGTGAAATATTTAAAGAGATAATTATTTCATTGAATGACATTTTCCTAAAACAAGATGATAAGATAATTGATCTTGATCATTAATTGGTTGAAATTAAATCATCAACAAACACTTCTTTCATGAAGAACCTTAGTTTATCCTACAATAGTTGTAGGACAAGTCTTACATGAAAACCCTCTTGCTTGAATAGGATTGGGGATTTGTTTAACAAATCTCCTTATAATATTATCAAAATTATTTTGATGTATATTATATGGTATAATTTCGGTTGAAAAACTGATGAGCATCTCAAAGTACATGATGATCTATCTGGCATTATCCTTTCCTGAGGTGGATATGGTGACTAGTCGGAGAGCATTTGGGTTGCGGGTTGCAACGTATGTGATCCGTCCCACTCTCGTCGGTACTGGCCATGACAGCGGGTAGGGACTCGATAATGCCAGAGAAGTCAAAGTGTATTTTTCTAATTATTAAAATTCGAATAATACGTACTTTGAGATTATACTTACTATTCAAGTAATAATCAAGTTTTTTGATTGATAATTGGATTGATGATTAATTTAATGTGATTAAATTAATTATATCCAATAAACACTCTATTATGAATAGATGGGTATTTCCCTTGGAAGAGTTAATTATGTGAATATGATTCACGATAATTAATTATTACAATTTGAATATGAGGTGGAGGATCACATAAGTGACATCCATGATCTCCCGTCAAGGCAAAGGATTCCGTCGCCAGATGTTGTATATAGGAGACGCCTGTCCGAAGTGACATATCCTATATGTGATTTATTCGGATTGGGTTCTTTGCTTCTCGAAAGAGTAAGGCCGTATACGTAGTGACCCCAATGTCGAGTCCTCATATTATTGGGGCGATATTGGATTGCGTATAGCGAGTATTAAGCCTGTTGACAGTTGGTTCAATTAACAACGGGTCAACATCATCTTAGGGGTGGTGGGCCTGGGTGTTAAAGACCGAATTAGGAAATGCAAGTTGGACTTGAAAGGCGGAATGAGTTCCCGCTTATTTTTATCGGAGTCACAAGTTCTCATATTATTGGGATGTGAAAAAGATAGGAAAGGAGATCCCAGATCCTGCTTGAGATATAGCGGTAAGTATATCTCTTACTTTGAAAGACAATAAGGGAATAATCTTTCAAAGTTGACATAGCAAGATAAATTTGATTTAAAATGCCTAAATCAAATGTCTTAAAATTGAATATATAATCATTTATATATTCTAATATAGTGCATTCTTAATTTCAGAAAATGAAGTCCATGAACCCACTTAGCAGGCTCTTGGAGGTCAACCAGTTGACCGGACCAAATTATTCAGATTGGATCCGAAATTTGGATCTTGTCCTTTCCGCGGAGCGCATCTCGTATGTACTATCCAAGGACAAGATTGCAGACCTTAAGATTGCGGAAGATAAATCATATAATGAGATATATGATGAAGACCATAATCTGGCAAGATGTTATATCCTTGGGTCATTGTTCAATGTGCTTTAGAAACAACATGTGGAAATGAATCATTGCCAAGAGATTATGATGAATCTGAAGGATATGTTCGGTGACATAAACCGCACACAAAGCTACAATGTGATGAAATAGCTTATTCGCTGCAAGATGCAGGAAGGGACCTCTGTCAGAGAACACGTGCTCAAAGTGTTTGGGTACTTCTCTGAATTGGAAACCCTGGGAGCCTTCATGGATTCTAACATGCAGGCTGATTTTATTCTCCTGTCGCTCCCAAGTTTTTCAACAACTTTGTCGTGTCTTATCAGATGAGCAAAGGCGATTTCACTAATGCTGGGCTATTAGTTGCATTGAAGTCTGCAGAAGACATGATCAAGAAGGACGACCCCTCTGCTAGTGTAATGGTTGCACAAGTGAGAGGAAAGCACGGGCAGAAGCAAGGTTCTCGGAAGGGACCGGCCCAGAAGAGAAAGAAGAAGAATCAAGGAGTTGGTTCATCTTCTAGTGATTCCACACTAATGACATCGAAAAAGTCCGATGTCTGTCACTACTGCAAGAAGCCGGGGCATTGGCGGCGTAACTGCCCTAATTACCTGAAGTCTGCTGACAAAGGTAAAGCCCCAACATGTATAAAATCTACTTTCATCATTGAAACTAGCTTTCTCGTTGGACGAGAAGGAAGTTGGGTTGTAGATTCTGGTGCTTCTGTTAATGTATGCAATTCGTTGCATTTGTTTCAGGAAACCAGGAATCTGGAGCAAGGGGAGATAGTCATCCAGATGGGATCTGATGCAAGTGTTGCAGCAGTCGCCATCGGGACGTGCATACTATCATTATCTAGTGGTCGAGTCCTAGTACTTAAAGAGTGTCTTTATGTACCTGAAGTCAGGAGGAAGTTGATATATGCATCTAAGCTTGTTAGACATGGATACTCCTTCTTGTTCTGTAATAAGTTAGTCATTTATCAATATGATAAATTTATTACGGAAGGTGTTCTGACTTCTGGTGGACTCTATGAATTGTGCATTGGTTAATGTGTCATGAATGCCACTACCACTGATAATAAAAATCCTAAAAGATCCAGGGAGAATGGAAATCATTCGAATATGATTTGGCATCAAAGTCTTGTCATTTATCTATTTATAGGATCAATAGATTGATAAAGAATGGACCTTTAGATTTTCTACAAGTTCAATCTTTACCTACCTATGAACATTGCATTCAAGGAAAAATGACCAGGATGCCTTTCCATAATAAGGTTACGAGATGCGAAGGTATTCTTGACCTAATACATACTAATGTATGTGGTCCCTTCAGTACCACGACTAAAAATGGATATCGATATTATTTGACGTTTATTGATGACCATTCGCGATACGGGTTTATTTTCCTACTACGTCATAAATCTGAAACCTTTGAAAATTTCAAAGAGTTTAAGGCTTTGGTTGAGAACCAAGCTGACAGGAAGATTGAACGGATTCGATCTGACCGAGGTGGTGAGTACCTCTCAGATGAATTCAAGGAATATCTTAAAGAGAATGGAATTGTCTCCAATCTCACTCCCCCTGGAAATCCCCAACTTAATGGTGTCGTTGAAATATGCAACAGGACCATCATGGATATGGTCCGTTCAATGATGAGCAAAGCACGTTTACCTCTTAGTTTCTGGGGATATGCAGCAGAGACTGCAATATATATCCTGAACAAGATTCCTAGCAAGTCTGTACCCAGGACTCCTCACGAGCTCTGATATGATGCCAAGCCTAGTGTTAAACTCTTGAGGGTTTGGGGATGCTTAGTCCATGCGAAGAACGTGGACGCAAGTAAGCTAGAATCTCACACTCGTGAGTGCTACTTCATTGGGTATGTTAAAGATGGTATTGGATACCAGCTTTATGACCCTGAGACCCAAAAGGTTTTTGTCTCTAGGGATGTGAGATTTCTAGAGGATGATTTCCTTAAAGGTCAAGACATAAATGAAGTAGAGGAGGAACTCATTGGATCCCCTGAGGATTATGAGATTCCTGAACCCGAAATTGAAGAGATAAATAAAGATGAAACACTCATACCTCTTCGAAGGAGTTCGAGGGTGGTTGCTCCACCTGAAAGGTATGGATTCCATGTGTCAGGTGAGACTGACAATGATCCTTCTTCATTTGATGAAGCACTCGCAGATCATGACGTGGATAGATGGATGCTAGAAATGAAGTCAGAAATCGAATCCATGCATAAGAATGGTGTATGGACCCTGGAGGATCCACCTAAAGGGGTAAAACCCATTGGGTGTAAATGAATCTTCAAGAGAAAGAGGGAACCTGATGGGAAAGTAGAGACTTTCAAGGCACGGCTCGTAGCCAAGGGCTACACACAGAGAGAAGGCATCGACTACGATGAGACATTCTCTCTGGTGGCCATGCTTAAGTCCATTCGGACACTGCTAGCTATTGCTGCATCACTTGACTACGACATCTGGTAGATGGACATCAAGACAGCTTTCCTCAATGGATACCTCGAGGAGGATATCTATATGGAGCAGCCCAAGGGCTTCATAGTTGAGGATGGAAACATATGCAAGCTGAAGAAATCCATCTATGGGCTCAAACAAGCTTCTCGTGGCTGGAACATCAGATTTTACGAAACCATAAAGAGTTATGATTTTGTACAGAATCCTGATGAACCTTGTGTGTACAAGAAGCTTAGTGGGAGCGCCATTCTGTTCATAGTGCTTTACGTATATGATATCCTTATCATTGGGAATGATACATGAATGATGACCAGTGTGAAGATTTGGCTATCTCATACCTTCGAGATGAAAGATCTTGGAGAAGCCTCTTACATCTTAGGCCTGTAGTTGTTCAGAAATAGAGAACAGAGGATATTGGGATTATCACAACATGGATACATTAAGAAGATTCTTGAATGATTCCATATGGATAGTTCTAAGAAAGGATTCCTCCCCTTAAGACATGGTATCCATATGTCTAAAGGGATGGCTTCTCAAATTGTTGAGGAAAAGAAGGCCATGGCTGGATGCCCCTACGCATCAGCTGTAGGAAGCTTGATGTATGCCATGATGTGTACTAGGCCAGACATATGCCATGCAGTGGGAGTGGTAAGTCGTTACCAATCTTGCTATGGAGAGCAACACTGGATGCAGTAAAGAACATATTCAAATATATAAGACGGACACAAGATTACATCTTGGTCTATGGAGATGGTGATCTCCAAGTCTTAGGATATACAGATTCAGACTTCCAGTCAGATATTGATGATCGAAAGTCGACATCAGGGTTTGTATTCCTGTTGAATGGTGGTGCTGTGAGCTGGAGAAGCAAGAAGAAGGACACTACGACAGATTCAACAATAGAATCCGAATACATTGCCGCATCAGATGTTGCAAAAGAGGCGGTGTGGTTGTGCAAGTTCATCTTGGATCTTAGCGTAGTTTCCTCTGATACTCCCATACCGTTACTCTGCGATAACACGGGAGCCATTGTCCAGGCAAAGGAACCCAGATGGCATCAAAAGATCAAGCACATGGAAAGTAAATACCACATCATTCGGGAGATTCAAAAGTGTGGTGACACCATCATCACCAAGGTGGCCTCTGCCGACAATGTTGCTGATCCTCTTACCAAACCTCTGACACAGAAGGTTTTTGACCAGCATGTAATGAGTATGGGTTTACGGATTGTACCTGAATGATTATGAGGGCTAGTGGGAGATTGTTAGACATGTGAGCCTAGGGCGAACCATTCTTACAATAAATGCTATTGTAATATATATATGTTTATCAATAAAAGTTATTGGTGTTTCTCTCCATCTCCGAAATTAAATGATTGAATGCATTATAAGGTCCCTATGTACAATTAGGGTTATGTACTATGGCCATCTTGATGATCATATAGTTGTTGATTCATTAAATGAATCAAAGAGGCTGGTGTTTGGATGAATATCTAAGGAGTTAAATAGAGGACTCATCAAGCACCGTCAAATGATTGTTAAGAGATGATCTCCAGCCTGAGTAGGAGATGGAAATCCTTTCTCACATAGGCTTATATCTGACCAACCTCTTGATGTAGGTCCTCTGCATGGGAATAGTGATTCGGAGGTGTCAGATTAGTTTGGTCAAAGGGTTGACTTAGCGAGATCGAGATAACCTAAGTCCTATGGTGAATGCTGTCACAGCATAGGAACGCATCCTCTGATCGGAGACAGATGTGTTACTATATGTCTGAGTGTGTACATTTGGCAGACCAATAGGTTGATGATCTAACCAAGGTCTATACACCGGCGCGCTGGTGTGCATGTAAGGGCATATGAGTAATACGATCTCTCAAAGGGATCATACAGGTTCACTTATGAACCGGAAGACATGAGCTCACTCATGAGGTATTGGGACCGATTAAATTCCATGCATGGTCGTCGTGCTTTGGAAGCATGACATGAATTTGAAGGTATGATATATGCTTTGGGAAAGCATATGATCGATATCGATTCCCAATGACCAAGATTGAGAAACTTGGTGATCAAACCCTGAAGAAGACAGTGTAAAATTGATCTTGATCTTCAGGTTGATCATAGGTCTTCCAGTATGCAGGATATACAGGAATTGGGAATACCTGAGGGTGATGTGATCATAAACGATTGTATAACCATGACGCTTCCATTCCAAGGGAGTGATGAAACATGTCTGGATTTTAGTGACTCCTCTCAGTGGAGAAGCAATCTGATCTTGGTCCAAGTGTTGGACATTAGTCTGAATGAGATTCAGATGTAATGAGAAGATTAGATTTGCGGTCTTGATAAGCATCTGTGGGAGGTCCGTAAGATCTGGATTTGAGATGAGATCTCAACATCTAAGTCGCTATATGTGGAACAATACAATTGCCCTGTCCTTATCTCCAAGTATCTGCGGAGAAAGCACATTATTCTTGAAAGGGTTCAAGAATAATTCATTTGATGAATTATGTATCCAAGCAAGAAGGACTTGATGATTAAATGAGATCTAATTGTCAAGCATAATAGGAATGAGATTCATATTGTGAGAATGATTATCCAAGATAATTAAATGGGATTTAATTATCAAGGATTATGGAATATGGATAATACTATCCATAATATTTGTATATTATAAATATGATTTATAATATACATATATGGAAGAGAGAGAATCTTTGTAAATAACATTTGTTAATTATTAATGTGGATTGGATTCACATTAGTTAATTAATTGGAAATGTAATTTACAAATTAGTTTGGGTTGTGAATATGATTCATATATATATATATATATATATATATATATATATATCAAGGGTAAAATGGGGCTGCCCCCAGGGGTAGCTAACTTAGCTACCCCCGCCCCATTTTCTCCATTTTTTTATTTTTTTTTGAAAATTTCTTCCATGAATATTCATCGCTATATCCCTATATTATGTTATTAAAATTTCGTGTGAAACAGAGACTCCTACGACCTCCATCCAGACAGTCATTTTTTAACGGTAACAGGATTTTTTAAATCGACCCCGTTTGGATGGAGGTCGTAGGAGTCTCTGTTTCGCACGAAATTTTAATACCATAATATAGGGATTTAATAATGAATTTACACGGTTTTAGATTTCAAAAAAATAAAAAAATTATGTCAAAAAGGGGCGGGGGGAGCTAAGTTAGCTCCCCCTAGGGGGCATACACATTTTACCCATATATCAATGGCATGATTGAAATATTCACAAATTAATTTGGAATTAATTTGGTGGATAATTTTGTGATATGGTTATTACAAAATTATCAAGAAATAATAGATAAAATAAAAAGGAGATTTATCACCACAAAATATAGGTGGCATCAACCATGGGTGACGTCCCCTATTTTTGGGGGTGATTTATTATCTCCTCCTTTTTTTACCTTGTTATCTCTTGATAATTAATTTATGTTAAATTAAATTATGTTGATAATATTGCAACATATATTTGATTTAAATATAAATTAATGTTGTTGGTTTTTAACCAACAACAATCATGGCCATTGATTAATACATAGATCAACTTGGCCGTTGGATCTATGTGTCCCATGGATTGAGATCCATTGGATCCCAAACTAATATATAAGGAGGGCTAACCTAGCCTTTCAAAGGTACGCAATTAAGAGTTGTACAAGGTCACTACTCTCTCTCTCTCTCTCTCTCATTCTCGCCTACTCTCTCTCTCTCTATTCAAGGTGGCCGTCCATCTTGTACATTGAGAAAGAGAGTCTCTCGCCCTCGCCTTTGACGACTTGAGGATCTCCTTCTTATTTGGGGCTACTTGCTCTAAAGGAAGACGACATATTTTGTTGGACGAAATAAGGGGATTCATAGCTTGGATCTTCATCGAGAATTGCAGGAGGAACGTGTCTCATCATCGGGCTCGCAAGTGCCATCTTCATGGATCGGACTTGAGACAGGAGGATCTCTTGTTTTAGAGATCTCGTGATTACAACCACGCTTCAAGAGATATTCCTTATACTTTGTGGTTTGATGAAACGATCCAAGAAATGTTCTTGTGATCATGTGGTTTCATCACTTGATTAAAAAATTTTAATTTTCGCTGCATCTAGCGACTAGTCACCCCGATCGCATATGATGTGATCAACACGCTTCCGTGATGAAGACACTCATCCCCCCTATACTTAGGGTGAAGCATATCCAAAGTATAGAAGCAATGAGTGAGGAAAACAAAGCATAAAGTAGAAAATACAACCAAAAAGAAGAAAAGGAAAAAATTAAAGGAAGAGTTTTTGAGGGACATTATCTGAATCTTCTGCTGCTGTATTGCTTGTAGAGGATTCATCAATGATTATTTGAACTACATCAACACCAGTCAGGAAAGTGTCATGCTCAAGGTACAACTTCAGTAATTGAATGTTCACGAAGAATGGTTGTGTGTCTGCTGACAAGTCTGATATCATGATACTTCCGTTGTCACACACTTCTTGCACTATGAATGATCATGTCCATTTACTCTTTAATTTTCTCGGGAATATCTTTAATTTTTCATCAAATAGACACACTTTCTATCCAATCTCGAAGGTCTTTCATCTGATGTACCGGTCATGCTAGCATTTAACCTTCTCCTTATACATCAAGGTGTTATCATAAACATAGTATCAGAATTCTAGGAGCTTGTTCAGACCCTTTTTCCTTTGCTGACCACCTTTACTTGAATCCAAGTTGCATATATTGATTGCACATAATGATTTATGTATCAATTCCACGAAAAAATGGCACTGCTTTCCATACACGAGACCATAGGGCGACATGCCTAAGGAAGACTTGTAAGTGGTTATGTATGCCCAAAGGATGGAGTCGAAGAGTTGGGACCAATTCTTTTTGTCCAGCTTCACAAGTTTATGCAAGATTGTCTTGATTTCTATGTTTGATAATTATGCCATGCCATTGGTCTGGGGATGATAAGGAGGCGCGACTCGGTGCTCGATGCCATACTTCTTCATTAACTTTCTGACCTCTCTATTAATGAAGTGACTACCCCCATATGATATCAGAATCTTTGGAATCCCAAACTGCGAGATGATGTTTTCTCTCAGAAATCAACAAACACTATGGTTGTCAGCGGATCAGGCAGGAATATCTTCAACCCAACAACTCGTGTAGTCAACAATAAGAAGGATGTGCTCAAATCCCAGACTGTTGGGAAAGGGTCCCATGAAATCAATGCCCCATGCATCAAACATATCTGAAATATGAATAAATTTCGGGGGCATTGAGTCCTTTGCTGTAAGGGTGCCTCTCAATATCTAACAGTTAGTACAATGCTTTACACATGCTGCAACATCCTTAAATAGTATCAACCACCAAAGGTCACAATGTAGTACTCTGCTGTTGTTTTGTCTCTTGAGTGGTGTCCACCAGATTCGAGCGAGTGACAATGCTTGAGGACACTTTGATGCTCCTCATGAGGGATACACCGACACCAAATGCAGTTTGCTCCTTCCCTGAATAGTAGTGGATCATCCCATTGGTAGAAATGGTTTTGGGACAAGAATTTGTCCTTCATTTTCATCCAATCTTATGGGACTACATCAGAAATGAGGTAGTTCACAATATTGACATACCAAGGAAGTGAATCCACAACCAGAATCAACTCGTAAGGAAAGGTGTCTGTGATGAATGCACTACTCAATGGAGACTTTTGTTGTTTAATTCTGGAGAGGTGATCTGCTACAACATTCAGAACTCTAGACTTGTTTTTGATCTCCAAATCGAACACTTGGAGGAGAAGGATCCACTTGGTAAGTCTGGGCTTGGCATCCATCTTCTGCTATAAGTACCGGATAGCAGAGTGGTCAGTATAGATGGTGACTTTAGATCCAAGCAGGTATGATCTAAACTTCCTGAGGGTGAAAACCACGACCATCAACTCTTTCTCTGTGACAGTTTAGCTACATTGAGCTTTGTCTAATGTCTTGCTGGCGTAGTGAATGGCGTAGGGTGCTTTGTCCTTTCTTTGTCCTAACACGATCCCAACTGCAAAATCTGACGCATCCGTCATGATCTCAAAGGGTAAAGACCAATCAAGCAATTATAGGACTGGAGCTTGAGTGATTAGCTCCTTCAATTGATTGAATGAAAGGAGAACCTGTTGATCTACATGAAACTTAGTCTCCTTGCACAATAATTCAATGAGAGGTCGGGCGATGCGGTTGAAATCTTTGATGAATCTCCTGTAAAAACCCACATGCCCTAGGAATGACCTCACATTTTGACATTTTGAGGTGGCTCTAGACTGTCTATCACATCCATCTTAGCTGGGTCGACTTCCATGCCACACTTGGAAACAATGTGATCCATAATAATCCTTTCAGTGACCATGAAGTGGTTCTTTTCCCAGGATAATACAAGATTGACTTCTCAACATTTCTGAAGTACTCTATCTAGGTGCTGAAGACAAGAATCAAAGCTGTCACTGTAGATGGAGAAGCCATGCATGAATGCCTCAAGAAAACTGCCAACTATATCAACAAAAACTACAAGCATATATCTCTGGAATGTGGCAGGTGCTTTGCACAGACAAAAGGGCATTCTTCTGAAAGCATATGTGCCAAACGAGCAAGTGAAGGTAGTCTTATCTTGGTCCTCTGGGGTGATTGCCATTTGGTTGTACCCGAAGTACCCATACAGAAAGCAGAATAACTGCCGACAAATCTTTCCAGGACTTGATCAACGGCAAGGGAAAGTGGTCCTTCTTAGTTGCAACATTAAGGTAGTAGTAATCAACACATACACACCAGGATGTCAGTACTCGAGTAGAAATATCCTCTCGTCTTTCATTTGTAACCACGGTAAGCCCTAACTTCTTGAGAACGACATGCAATAAGCTCACCCATTTTGAATCGAAGATGGGGTAACTGAAGCACACATCACACCATTTCGTGATTTCTTTCATGACTTCGCCCCACAAATTTAGATTCAGTCTTCTTTGAAACTTTCGAGACGACTTGGCATCTTCTTACAGGTAAATATGTTGTGAGCATAGAGCATGATTTATCCACAGATGTCGGATACGTGCCAACCAAGTGACTTGTGATTTTTTCTCTAGAACCTCGAGAAGTCTAGATTCTTGATCCGCGCTTCTCGACCACTTCAAAAACTGTGCTGGTAGATGGATGAATTGATATGATTTTGGAGGTACTGCTCACCTTAGTGACTTATGGTTCAACTGATAGTATGTGGAACAAATCTGCAATGAATTCATCATATTCGGACTGGCATGATTTTTCTACTTTCATCAAAGAACATTAATAAGAAAGAAGTAATATACAATAATTTAATAATGTACATACTTTAATATGTCAAAAACCGCTAAAATACAAAATGTACAAAAGAGGCCCAAAACTCAACTTTCACATATGAGCTCCGAGTCACTTGAACTTGGTCTTGTTTTAAAGGTAATTGAATGTACTTTAGTTCAAAAGTGAGTAAGATCAAAACGGACACTGGATGAGGAAGATATGAGGGTTTTAGTTCGGGAATCCTAGAACTAGGGTTTGGATTTTTGGTCCACTTATTTGGGTTAATGATTTTTTTTGTATTTTTCGTTTATTCTTGTTAGTGATATGTACACAGTGGAGGTGATTTTGGGTCATTCAGAGTTAGCATGAATTAGATAAAAATCAGAGAAGTTAGGCTATTTACAGGTCAATTTTAAATGGGAGTTTTGGCTTCTTATTTTGTGCAGAAATGAGTGATAAAATACAATTCTTATTAAAACATGCATGAATGCTAATTATGCAGAATAAATGCAGAAATGCCAATGATTTTGAGGGATTTGAGCTTAATTAATGAGATTTAGAGTGATGAATCTGAGATTCATCATCAATCTGGAATTCATTTCTTCAGACTCAGCCCCAGAGATGACTCCTCGGGGAAAGGGCAAAGGAGAGCAGCCGCCCCAACCAGAGCAAGGATCAACGCTAGATCAGAACCATGTGAATGCTCAGTTTCTGGCTTCATCTGAGCCATCCAACAACAATTAACTAAGTAGGCACTCGTGCATATCGCATTTCAAGATATGTTGAATGACATGAGGAACAGATTGGTCAGAGGAGGAGGAGATGGTGAAAGAACACGTGATGATCAAGAAGAAGAAGGGGCAAGGAATAAGAACCCCAGACCGACGTTGAAAGAGACATACAATCCTGGAGACTGCCAGATGACCGAGTGAATCCGCATTCCCTCGATGCATGCTCACTTTGAGCTAAAGCCTCGGTTCCTTGCACTCCTACCCTCATTCCACGGAAACACCAATGAGGAACCATACATTCACCTGCAGCAGTTCTCTCACATCTGTAGAACCCTGCACCAATAGAATATGCAAAAATCCAGATCCAAAATGAAACCAAATTCAAAGAAATTTATTGAGTCTGGGTGTCCACTAGCAGTCTGTATAAAAAATCCTCTGTATTATATTGTATTTCATTTCTTATTTTTCTTAATTAATAAAAAATACAAAAATATATTAATGTGTAAATATTTATCTTTGATTTTATCATATTTTTTCGGATTTTTCTCTGGTTTAAATGACAAAAAATTATAAAACACCAAAATCATGGTACTCTATGTACATGAGATACCCCAAAAATATCACTCTATGCAAATGATCGATTTTGATTTTGATGTCTTCATGAAAGTTGTAGATCTAATCAAGACAAGCAATTTTTGTGAAGAAACATTTTCGATCCGAGGTTGTTTGCTATTTCTTTTTTATTTTTTCCTTATAATTATTTTCTGATTTTTGTGGGCTGACACGTGGTAGCTCCTGGAGCTGCCACGTGTCACCCATTTTTGAGGTTTTTATTTAATCATTTTTTATTTAAAAAAACACCGCACGTGCAGGGCACGTGCCTCCCGCGCACGTGCCACGGACGTGCTTTGACCTCACCCTCTAGCCGCCACGTGTGCCCATCTGGGCCATCCGATCTTGGCCGAAAGGATGGCCCCTGAACCGTCATCTTCCTCCTTTCCCATTTGGACGAGCACCGCCTCACCCCGCTGAATTCGTCGCCGCTAACCGTCGCCGTTACCCTTCTGGTCTCTCTGCGAACTCCTCTGAATTCCTCTGTAAAATCTCGTCAGATCTCAAATGCCATCGCCAATCCCAATCAGATCAATCGTCGACTCCCAGATCTCCTGCGACCTTCCATCGCTGGCCATTCCCTCAGTTCCTATTTAAACCGCACCAACCCCCTCCTCCAGACATCCACCGGTTGCATTCCTAGCCACGTAGCTCGGTGGTGACAGCTCAGCTCCGCCTTCTTCCCGAAGAGATCCGAAGCACTTCAACCGGCTTCGTTGCAGATGCGACCGACCTCGGGTTTGCTGCCTTTGCTCCGGTGTCGACCACCGTTGAGCAAACGACGACCGACAAGCTACCTCTGACTTCGTCGACAACCAACGACTTCATCGACATTCAGCCGCTCCCCTGACTCTTGCGCTTCACAACCACCTTCAGGAGCTTCACCGTCAATGCTCCACCTGGGGAGCCCTACCTCCAACTCCAACTGTGGCCCAAAGCTTCATCTTCCTCAGCCACACAATAGTCCACCAACCACTGGAGGCCCTATGCTCCGCCGTAAACATAACCTGCTCCTCCTCGCCTCCATCACGCCTCGGCCGGGGCCATCTAGTGGTGACTCCGTCTTCACCTCTTCCACACCTCCTCCTCGTCGTTGGGCTCAGGTCCCGAGGTCCTCCTACGTGCACGACACGTGAGGAGGAAACGTACTCCATCTAGCCCAGGGGTCACGTGCATCGCACGTGACCTACTGGGAAAATTGCAGAAGACCCCCCACAGATGTGCACGTGACCTACTGGGAAAATTGCAGAAGACCCCCCCCCCCCACAGATGTGCATATTTTCTTTCCTGCCCCCGCCGACCAAGGGTCAATGTGCTTGGCACGTGACCTCTTGGTAATTTTGCAAAAAAGTCGCCACAGAAA